>CM075806.1:103815633-104310633 GCA_037975025.1 Excoecaria agallocha | reverse complement strand
ATTACAAATCAAATGGTAATTTGCCACTATATGAAAAAATCATAAGGACTAAAACTTAAATTAAAAGGTGAAAATGTAATAAATGGTACAAAAGGATAAAATAGTAAAATTAATGTAGTAATTGGTGAAACATATGATAAAATAAATGTTTAGGGATTAAAATGAAATTTTTACCTAAATTGTGGAATAAGTGAGTAATGGATAGAAATAAGTATTCATAGGGATTAACTGGTAATTTAAGGAATAAAAAGGGAAACTTTAAAATAAAATATAGTATTAAATAATAGGAATAAAATAAATAGCAATAATAAACTATTTTGTATACAATGAAATTTTGTGTAGTGTATCCACCACTAGGCAATAAAGTTACTTATTGCGTGGTTTTGTTTGATTACACATAGGAGACAGGTAACTAAAGATAGATGATGGCGGAGAAGGTAGGGTATGTCATGTATATGATATGCAAATAAAAGATGAAGTATATTATGTTATAGTTATTTTGGACTTGTAATAGATTAATTAATGATGCAAAGGATAAAAGGTTAATAGTACAATATGCCTGTGTTACTATAAATATGTATAGTGATTGTGTTCTTGTAAGGTTTGTATTGGTTGAGATATCTGATAATTTGTAGTTGAATTGGAATGAATAGATTGGAGAAATTATGGAGATTGTGTTATGGATTATTTATGAGTGTTTTGCTTGAAATTTGTAGGTAGGTAGGCATGAGTTTATAGTTGTCAAGCTGTTTAAATCATTGGTAAATGAATAGTAACAATTTGATGCTAATATTAAAATGAAAATTATATGTTACATTATAATTTAATGGTTACCATTATATTTATGTTTAATAGATTTTAAATAATAGGCAATTATTAGCTTAATTAAATCACATAATTGGTCTTACAATACTACCAATTGTGGCACTCCGATGTTTGGACCAATGTTTAGGCATTATGTATCACATTTTATGGTACCAAAGCAAGTTTAGGCATTCCTAAGATTGGAGTATGTATATAAGTATGATGGATGTTTGAATTAGTGTATGTACATGCCATATAAGGAATGAAGTGAATTCGAGACTATTCTTTATCTATCACTTAATATTGTTTTTGGTGGTAGATATAGCTTTTGGTTCTAAACAAGCTGTTGAGATCGTGAGTTATGTTGAGAGTGAGGCATTAGCCAGTGCGGGATATAATGATGTTAGTGACCAACCTAGTTAGCATACACCACCTCTAGTTGCACAAGTACCTTGACTTATCACACCACTAAATTTCATGCAGTTGATGGCGGATCTATTATATTAGAGAATGTAGGCTCCATTTGCTCTACAGCATCAATAGCCACCACCACCACAGCCTAAGAAACTTTTATTGGAGTAGTTAAAGAAATTAAGGGTGGAGGATTTTTATGGTAGGGACTAGGTAACAACCACAAAAGCTGAAGAGTGGTTAAATAAAATCAAAAGACTTTTTGAAATAGCACATAACCCACCATAGGAGATGTTAAAAGGTGCATTCACCTTATTTTAAGGTCTAACTTACACTTAGTGGGAGATAGTGAGGAGATACACTTTAGTAGATGAGTTGACTTTGCAATTCTTTCTTTAGTAGTTTGGAGACAAGTATATAGGGAAACAACATCAACGCGGTTAAGGAAAATGCCTTTTGGTAGTTACGACAAGGTAATAGATCTGTGCAAGAGCATATAAGAGAATTTGAAAGACTCAATGGTTATATAAATGATTATAATTTAATACAAGAAAAATTATGTCAACTATTTGAGCAAGGTCTTTATAATAGGATTAAAGAGACTTTGGTGACACATGAATACATTGACATGAGATCTTTGGTTTGAGCAGCCACCTAAGTTGAGATAGTTCAAGCTGATGAAGCAAGTAGATAGGTTAAGTTTCAACAGAGAAGGAGACCACCATTAGTGGGTGCTCTTAGACCACCATTAGTGGGTGCTCTTAGCCGATTCAGTAAGAAGCCTAAGAGTTCTATTACTCCTCCACATATTTTTACAGTTACCCTAGTGCAGAGTCAGAAATCAACAACTCAAGCTAGTCTACCAATGGTCTTTATTGCCAGTACACCCTGAGGTACTATTAGGTTTGATGTTCCTAAATGTGACCATTATGGATGTTAACACCTAGGAGAGTGTTGGATGCTGATGAGAGCTTACTTTAGGTGTGGATTAAAAGACCATTAGTAGATGAATTGTCCTTGAGCACTAGCAACACCACCAACTCCTCCTGTAGATGGATCAAGCAATACGAGGTAGGGGTGGACCTACTAGCACTACACCAGCTAGAGGGAGTATTTAGATGCCTCTAGCAGCAAAGGGCTGACCACATGCCCCTGCATATGTAGTGAGAGCTAGGGAGTAATAAGATTCTTTCGAAGTCATATAGGTAAATTTCTTTTCTTTTTGGTACCTATGTTTATGCTCTAATTGATTATAGGTCCACACACTCTTATCTTAGCATAATAATTACACATGCCATAATAAATTAAATCAAATTTATAATAAGAGAGCAAAACATAAATGGCCTTCAATCACTTGAAATCCTTAAGGACAACTACAATTTTCCAAATCCTATCTTCAATGGTAGCCGAGCTACTAGAGCTATTGATCCACTGGAGCTTATCTTGAAACCTACATGGATAAATGAACCTGTGTTAAGCTATAAAGCTTAGTGGGGAACAAAACTCTATAGATAACCTCTTTACCCTAAGTTATCTTATCATACACACACACACACACACACACACACACACAAAACTTTTATAATAACACATAATAACATATAAGTCTACTATATTGATCATTAAATAATGGACATATTGGGGGAGTCCTCAATCTTAATAATAAAACCATACTTACTAACATCTAGAGCATTCTGTAAATTATCTTGTTTCGAAAACTTGTCAAATTACTATCATCATCTTACTTCTTTTCTTTCTTTAAACTAGCTTAATTCACACCCTTCCTAATCCTTACTACTTTAGAGTTCAGACATCAGGATTATTGATAGTATAAAACTTTAACTTTATGGCTTCATCACATTGTTACATAATTTATGCATTCAATAATAAATCCATGCACATGGGAGTGCTTATGTCATGAAATGACTATAGAGTTATTGCTAGGCATGATTTCTTCATATATATCATACAATCATAATTATGAAATACAATTATAACTCACAACTTGTGTTCAAAACCATGTATTCCTTAATGTTTTCCTATTATGGCAACTAAATGTCAACCAACATCATATTATGTCATACACTATCCTTTGGCTTATGTTAGAGTTATTGGAGTGCATATACAGGTGTAAACATTTATAGGTATTGACTAATCAGCTTTGTATGCAATCATAGAGTACAACCTTACGTATCATGATTACCCGTGAAGGTCCAATTATCACATACATACGTTTATAAATTCCAAAGCATATGAAACTCATTGTGTATGCTATAGCCCAAATAGTTCTTATTATAACATTATACACATTCTATCATGGCATGGCAATTTAAATCTCATACGTATACATTCCAATAATTTCATTTCATTGAAATAGTTATAGCCATAAAAAATCATGATAAGCAATATAATAGGCCCTTCATCATGCTCACATTACGTAAGTGAAGTGATTAATGCATGTTTTACTTTATCTTGATTATCATCTTCAAATAGCCTGCCTAAGTACTAGTACAAAGGGGTGGATAATAGGAGAAATAGATACCCGAATGTATCAAACAATGAATATCCAAAGATATCAAGCAATAGACCCAAACGGGACTGGACAATGGTTCCAGTAAGGAACAAACTATAGACCCAAATAGGGTCGAGCAATGGTTCCATTAAGGAACAAGACCTAAATGGAATCAACTATGGCAGCTGCGATTGTATCCCTCTAGGCATGCCTATCTAATCCACAACTGAACTAAGACCCTCGGGCTTTACCATTTTTAAACATATTTTGATTCAACATATTCTTCTTTACTTAGTAAAACGTTTTTACTTAATGCAATCATTTATATAGAAAGCACATTATTCTTATCATACTGCAATATTGAGCTTTAGGCTCCAGTACATATGGATGCTATCATGTGATCATTTAGTTGCATCAATTTTTCATTCATTCATATCATAATAGTTGCATGATTATGCAAACATAATAGAATATAACCTTTCCTTAACCTATCTCATCATAGTCACCATTATGCATGATTTCCATAAGGCAATATGAAAGTATGGGTCTTGTTGCTAAAAGTCTTCATAATGTTAAATACATATCCATATACTTATAAATGCAACTTGAATCATGCCAATATGTGCTTTTGCTATTTATACTTGTTCACATATTGAGTTAGACCACTTATCATAGCATAAATACATCATAATAGATATTGCATTTATCTATTTCATTGACAGTTCTTAATGGCATACCTTATTGCTGTTCGCCAGGAGTAGCTTCCATACCATATCATAGTCATTCATTTCAACATATAATTATTTAAATAATATTTAAGTAGCTATGATCGATATAAGAAGATGAATATGTTAATTACATCCTAAGGCCAACACTTATTCTTAATTAAGTCTTTAGTTCACTATTATAGTCTATTAGATCATGAACAACAGGTTATATACCCTAACGTGATCATATATATATATATATATCAAATCATCATACTTGTACATTTTATCTTATAGTATCTTACCTTCAAGTACGTTCATGCAATATTATCCCATCTTATATGCTAGCACACTACTTGTGGGTATGAGTTTTATGTAGTAAAATGCATTACATAAGCAAATAGACAAGCATATTTCTCTATATAAAGGCTAATTACTACCTTCCAATATGAATTAAAGCATAACTTAACTTTTGTGGTCTCATGATTAAGCCTAAAAAGGCAATATCCTAACTCTTTCAACTTAAACTTATAACCTTGCAACTATCATCTTATTATCACTAGAACACATCAAAATATTTTCATGTCAGGCAAAGACATGTCAATGCATAATATTTGAGTAGGACGGATTACTTGATAGGTCAAATTCCTAATACAACTTTATGTAGCACATTAAATAATTCATAATCTTTAGGTTATTATATTGTCTCTCTATTCTCTTGCATACAAACATTTACGTCATTCAAATTCAGATAATAACTCTTCTTATAGCCATGCCCTTGCTAAACTATATCTTTATTTTAAATTTTAGCATTGGAAAGACTTTTAGAACCATAATAATTCATCAGTAATCAATTAACATACTACCCATCACTTGTATACCCAACCATCAACAACATTTCTCATTACTAACTTAATTCACCCTTATAATATCACTGTCTTTATAAACATTGGCTATACAATTAAATAGGCTATAGTTTGGGATGGAGAAGAACTAATAAAAATAGAGTGTACAAGTGGTTGTGCATTTCATAAAGAAAATGGCCAAGTGTCCATGCATTGCATGGAGCAAAACTATGAGTGGCCATGCAAAGTAAGGAGCAAAACATTGAGTGGCCATGCATTCCATGAGAGAAAAAGGTTAGTGGTCGTGCTCTCAAGGGAGAAAACACATGAGTGGCTGTGCATTCCATGAAGTAAATGGCCAAATGGCCGTGAAAAGCAAAGAGAAAGGCCATGAGTGGCTGTACAAAGCAAAGAGAAAGGCCATGAGTGGCCGTGCATTCCATGAAGTAAATGGCTAAGTGGCCATGCAAAGCAAAGAGAAAGGCCATGAATGGTCGTGTAAGGGATTTCAGCAAACATGGAAACCTAGAAACCCAGATTATGAAAAAATCTCGATTACGCAATACAAGAACTTAAATCCCATATCTTATCTCACCACTTATAGTAACGATCATTAAAGCTTTTAATCATTAAAAACTCATCTAAATTATTAGGTTTAGCCCTTAACTTTATCAAGGATGACTCACAAATAAGAAGGAAGGGCAGATTCCCAAAATCAATCATATGAACAATGCAGTATACTTAGTTCCTGTACTTGATATTAAAGCTTCAACTCATTCAATCCTCAAGATCCATCACTTATACTCATGATTCCTTTCTTCTCCTTCATAAGGTTAAAACACTAAAACCCTAGGTTCCTCTTCTTCAACCTGTAACTAGAGAGAGAAAAGAGAGCGAGAAAGAGAGAGGGATCTCCACCTTATCATAGCCGATCCCCACATCTCTAGAAAGCAATAAATAATTGAGTGGGATAAATATCTCACTAAGAGAAATTCCCAAATACCCTTATATATTTTAATCTTTTATATTTCCATTTCTTACAATTTAACCCAAGACTTCTAATTTACTTCAATCGTATCATTTTCTTTAATCATGAATTAACTCTACTCATGCACCTACACATTGAAATTACCAAAATATCGCTCTTAGGACATAACCTTAATAATTGCAAAATAATCCAATTTTACCTTAATTAATGATAATCCTCATTAATCAACAATAATTTGATTATGGTCATGATTGGGGCCTCACAAGACAACCCTTAAAGTGAGGATCTGGTAGATTGCAGTCATCTAAAGATTTCATTATATTGTTGGCCAATTATGTTAGGCATTCTTAATAATAAGTTTGATTTAATTTATTTTGGCATGTAATCATGGCCTGTGTTATTATTATTATTATTATTATTATTTTTTCTTGATCTCTATTAGGTATGATGATGATTGATGATTATCCATGGTTAAAGGATTTGGATGTGACAGTTAGTGGTATCAGAGCGCCCAGGTTTAGCCTTTTCTAGGTAATAAGGAAATTAAGAGATGTTCTTAAAGGTTGAGACGAATTGGTCTAGACCATGGTGTTATTGTTATTGGAATACATATTTTGATGATTGTGATAAGTGTTTGGCCTATGATTAATGCATATTAGAGCACTATTAGGATTCTAAATAAAAAAAATTTGTGAGATGATATCTAAGGAACTATCTGTATCTCTCACTTCCTGATATTGGAAGTGCTTAAAAGCCTTGATGTTCTATTATTAAAGTATAGCATGAGTTTGATTATAAGTATGTTTAGATTGTTTATTAAGGTGTTTGAGGAAAGGTTATATGATAAGAAGTGAATTTGTTTTTTAGCATTGCTGAGCATGCTAGATGTTGAGGTTATTAAGATGCTCTATATATACAATTATTAGAATTTTCCTAATCAGCATGGGTAATGAAACATATGTCATTGTTTCGGGATGGGATAAAACATGTCCAATTTATAAGAATATGCATCAGTATTCTATTGCATACATGGAAGCATTAATGCATTTCATAGCATCCCATATCATATAAATAGCTTTGCATCACATTTTGGCCCAGCTGCAAGGGAAAACTAATAGAAATTATAACAAGCATAATAGTATCTAGAAATCTAAGATGGATACTAATGATAGAGATAGATAAGTTTGTTAAGGCTATAGTTGCTTGTATCTAAGATAGAGTTTGGGAATTGCTAGCAATAAAGATAAAGACTACAAGTTTTAATTTCGAGTATATGTTTTCCCTCTTTTGTTGTAAGTGTTATCTTAGCTGAGATTAAGTGTTCAACCTAGTAAATTAGATGAGTTAAGAATGTTTTAAAGCTTTAATGCTCACTAGTGTAAACATTTGGGTGAGATTTGGACATTAAAACACTTAATTAGAGAAATTTGTGAACCCTAGGCTGCCTGAATTACTATGCATGGCCACTTGGCTTTTTCCTCTTTGAGATGCACAACCATTTGGACATTTCCTTCTTGAAATTCATTGCCACTCATGGATTTCCTTCTTGAAATTCATTTCCACTCATGGATTTCCTTCATACTATACAAGACCATTCATGGATTTCCTTCATGCTTTACACGTCCACTTAACTTATTTGTATTTTCGTTGCATGGCCACACATGCTTTTATTTCCTTGAATGCACGACCACTCATGCTTTTTTTCCTTGAAATGCACGGCCACTCATGCTTTTGTTCCTTAAAATGCACGACCACTCATGCTTTTGTTCCTTGAAATGCATGGCCACTTGGCCATTTACCTCATGAAGTGCACAACCACTTGGCCATTTACCTTATGAAATGCATAGCCACTTAGCCATTTTCCTCATAAAATGCTTGACCACTTGGCCATTTCATTCATGAAATGCATAACCAATTATACATTTTCTTTTCAATAATTCTTCTTCACCCCAGGCTGCAAATCATTCATAAACCATGGACCAGTATTGTGTTGTGTATAATTAAGGTAACCAAGTTAGCAATGAATAATGATGAGGGTGATTGTATATTAAAGTGGTGGATAGAATGTTATTGGATTGCTGATGAATCAATATAGTTGTAAAGTATTCTCAATGCTAAAGTTAGTAAGATATAATAAAAATGGTGCGATCGTAGGATGAGTTATTATTTGAATTTAAAGGACATAAATGTATTTATATGAGGGAATAGATTGAACTAAATTGTAAGTCATCTAAGCCATTGATATGTTGTACAGGGCAAGATCATTCAATTAGAGAATCCATATGTATGTATATAAAAGAGTGAAAAGCTTTATAAGAATAAACCTATCAAGTAATGATATAGAGACCACTCAAACTCTTAATTAGAGGGCCTTGCACATGGCAATGCTAGTATGAGTTTTGTTGTTAAAAGATATTTTAAGGCCTAATAACCATAAAACTATAGAGAGCATGAGGCAACATAGTAACTTAAATGTTATGCTAATTAATGTGTCCTGCAAAGTTGTTATAAGGTGTGTACTAGGTCAAGGGATGTTTCTATCCAAAATACTATGATTTAACCTAGTGATAATAAGAGAATAGTTACAAGGTTGCATGTCTAAGTTAAAAGAAATGGAACATCACAATTTATGTTAAATTATGAAATCGTAGAAGCTTGATTACACTCAAGGTCATAAGAAGAATTAATGATAAGCATTGATATATATATATAATAACCTTCTCGCATGTTTGCTCATGCCTATATTATATTATGATTAGCATCTGCCCGTCAGTAGTGTGCTAATGACTAAGATGAAATAATCTCATACAACTCACCTAAATATAAAATGTTGTAAGAGGAAAAATACAAGGAAGATAATTGAAGTATATATGATTATGTTAAAGTGTATAACTTATTGTCTATAATCTGATAGACCATGAAAGTGAATAAATATGAACAAGTGTTGACCTTAAGCTGTAAGAGAACCTATTTATTTTATTATATGGATCATAAATGCTTGAGTGTTTCTATATATGATTATGTCTTAATGTGAAAAATTATGAGAAGGGGGAAGCTATTCATAGCAAGTATTAACAAGGTACATCATCGAGAACTATCCATGAGTTATGTAAGTTCTATAAATTGTATAGTTGATATGAGCATGGTATGATGAGTAGTCTGGCTTAATAGGTGAACAAGTATGAGTAATAAAAGCATGTATTGCCATGATTCAAGATGCATTGATGTATATACATATATATATATGTGTGTGTGTGGGAGGGGGGGACATACATGTAATTTTATGAAGGCTTTTAGTAGCAAGATCTGCAATTGTATATTGCTTAATTAGAATCATGCTTAATGCTAACCATGAATAAATATTGATGCAACTATGTGGTTACATGACCTGCATCCATGTGTAATGGAGCCTAAAGCTCAACATTGATGTATGATAAGGATGATATGCATTCTTTTATGAATTATGGCTTTCAGCAAAGAGATGTACTAAGTAAAGAATAATATGTTAAATAAAAGATATTATTAAAGTGGTTAAGCCTGCAGGTCTTAGTTTAGTTATGGATTAGATAGGAATGCCTAGAGGGATATAGTCACAGCTACCATAGTTGACCTCGGTTGGGTCTTGTTCTTTGTGGAACCATTGTTCGGCCCCATTTGGGCCTGTTGTTTGTTCCTTGTTGGAACCATTGTTCAGCCCTATTTGGGTCTATTGTTTGAAATCTTTGGATATCCATTATTTAATACCTTCGAATATCCATTGCTCCGGTTATCCACCCTTTGAACTAGTACTTAGGCAGGCTAGTAAAGATAATAAAAATGTGCAAAAAATAAAGTAATACGTGCATCGAATGCTTCACTTCTGTAATGTATGCATGATGAATTGATTATTGTATTGTTTTGTCTTAAGTTCCTTTTTACTATAAACAATCTTTATAAAATGAAATGCGATGTTCAGTATGACATGATTGTAAAATATATTAAAGTTATAAGAACTGAGACATACATAATAATCTTCATGTATGTGGAAGTTATGAAATGTTTGCATGTGGTATAGAGACTTTATCAGTTAATCATGATGTGTCATACCTGTTCTTTGAAATGGCATGCAAATCCGTTAGTAAGTAGATGAATATTTACACATGTATGTGTATATATATAACTCTGACATAAACCAAAGTGTAATGTATGAGGCAAAATAATGTCATATAATGTTTAGTTGGCCATGTGAAGATAATCCTAAAGGAATACATGATTATGAACTTGTAATGAGAATGAAATGATATATATATAAGTGTGAAGTAAGTATGCCTAATAATATCTCATATTGATGATGCATGACCTGAGCACTCCCTTGAGCTTTGATTTAATATCGAATGTAAATCCTGTGTAACCAATATAAGGGAATGCTTTGAACTGAAGTATTATCCTATCAAAAGCCTGAAGTCGAGCACTTATAAATAGAAGGATGTTGAGGTGTCTAAATAATACTAGTTTAATAGAAAGAAAAGATGATGATAGTGTGATTGATAAGTTCGGCTATAAGATGATTTAACCAATGCTCTATGCTTTAGTAAAGATGGTAGTTATGGTTAAGATTAAGAACTCCCCAATATATACATTATGGAAGGATTAATACTATAGACCCATATGTTATTTTATGTTACCGTGATTGTTGCTTATGATGTGATGAACAATTAAAAGTGGTTATCCGTAAAGTTTTGTTCCCCACTAAGCTTCATAGCTTAGCACGAGTTTATTTATCCATGTAGGTTCGGGATAAGCTCTAGTGGATTGATAGCTATAGTGGCTAGACAACCCTTAAAGTGAGGATTTGGCAGATTACACTCATCTAAGGATTTCATTATATTGTTGGCCAATTATGTTAGACCTTCTTATTTATATGTTTGATTTAATTTATTGTGGCATGTAATCATGGCTTGTGTTTTTATTATTATTATTATTTCTGCCTGATCTCTATTTGGTATGATGATGATTGATGATTATCCATGGTTAAGGGATTTGGGTGTTACACCTAATATAGTGACTTACCAAGGTTAGAATAGTTCCTCTGACTAGCCTTTATAGTGGACACTTCATCTATCTTTCCAGTTCTATTTGATCCATTACTATTCCTAACTAGCTTATTATTACTAAAATTCCTTCATGCACCAGCATTTTTGACCTTTTAGCTAAATCCTTCATACCTTTTGTCTTCAGGCAATCCCTTAATGATATGAGCTTGATAAGCTCAAAATAGTGTCTTTATGTTCAGTTTTGTTAGGTGTAGTGTTTAATATTATGGTATTTTATGTGTATTTTGTTGCTTTTAGGACATCTCTTTTAGAGATGTATAAATATTAATTTTAACACAATTGAGAGAGATGATGATAGATTTATTTTTATTTTGAAATTGTACTTAAAGAACGATAACTTATGTTTTAATTATTAGTTTTTATTTTTATGGCATGAAGAGAAGACATATAAGGAAGAAGATTATTTTTTGTGAAAGGAAAAAGGGTTGAGAGATCTCCTTGTTTTATTTCTTACTCTTACTTCTTCTTTGTAATTATTAAGTGAATATTATTTAGGCATTTGATTTATATGAATGATTTCCTATTTTCCATTTACATTATAGTCTTTGTATGCATAATTTTAAAACCTTATAATATCATTATAAGTTAAGGAAAATGACCTTAGATGGCAATTCCTTCTCTAAAAATTATCAAAGTGGTTATAAGTAAGAGAGTTAGTGAGAGCAACATCTTACTGATAGTTAATAGGAAATTCATTATCAAAGCATAGTTTGAGAGATCACATGTGGAGATAATTGCTATAGGTTGGTGAATAATCTTAAAATTTGTAATTAGAATCAACTAGTTCATTAATGAGAATTAAGGATTAGCATTTTAATTGCATGTTTTAGGCATTATAATTCATGTCAAGAGAATGGATTGGAAATATATTCCAACTTGGCTTACTAATAAGATTATAAATAATAATTGAAATGATGGTATCAAGTGCATGATTATTAGCTTTTCATTACATAAATGGTCTTCTTTGATTATCATAAATCACTATTTAATTAATTTATATGATAGAGTAGTTTTAGAATTAATTTCCAATTTATGAACATTGTAAACAAGATTAAAATTAAGTAGTAATAGTGAATAATATCAACCAACATTTATCGTGGGATTGATATCTGAAGTACTATAATCGGTACACTATATACTTGCGGTATTGAAGCTTTTAGAAAAAGCATAACACTTAAGTGCAAACTTGCATTTTAGCTTTCTTTTCATTACCTAGTTTCTCCACCTGGTGAGATACTTATGAGATGATTAATCATGTTTCTACTAGAGGAATTCAAGATCTTTTAAGGTAATCTCTATTATGATGCTACAATTATACCGTTTAAGGAAATCCTTAGTTAGAAAATCCCAATCCTCTTTGCTGTGTCTATCTAACCTATGATACCAATCAATCACAGGCCCAATTAAACTTAGATAAAAATATTCGATCTTTTGCTTCCTGGTTAAGGTGGTCTCCTTTATGATTAGCATATATTATTTAACATGCACCAAAGGATCCAAAGTACTATCAAACCTTAGAAATTCAAGCAATCTAAATCTTTAATGTAGTGGCATATCCCCATCTGAATCCCTATCCTTAGGGTTCATGCCCTTAAAAGTAGATAATAGCCTAGACATAGCTTCAAGCTTCTCTTCCGTCTTTTTAAGGCTGTATCCTCAGCACGACGACCTCTACTTCTTATATTCATCACTAGAAAAGCATAATCTTCATCCTCTTTTTAAATATAATCATTCTCAAGATCATGCCTCCTCCTATCCTTGGTAGGTTTTGGGGTACGATAACATTTATTATGGTAGTGTCCTTAACATATGTCGGCACCATTATCTCATGAGTAGGTGCCATAGGCTGAGTTCTAGCATTTGGCACCAGAAAGGCCATTAATTTTCCAATCATGGATAACATTCTCTCTTTAAACTCGTAGAGATGTCTATCTAACCTCCTAAGGACCCTGAAACTGATGCAACCAACCTTTCACTTAAGGACAACAATCTCACTGTCTCATCAATAACTCTTCTGATTTCATTCAACTGCTCATTATCTACTCTAATCCCATTTCTTGACTACTCATACTTAACTCTAAACTGACTTCTGAACCCAACTCTAAACTTGAACTTGATATTGGAAACTTGAATGTTGGTCTCTAAATAAGGTGACAATCTAATCCTTTGGACCACCTAAATGAATAAATGATGGTTGTAAGAATCGAATGTTAGGAGTGATGCAAGATGAATGATGCATGGGTATGGTATACACATGATGCATGGATGCAATGAATGCTTTCATTAGACATCAATCACAATCTTACACAAGCATAATAATAACCTTCCAACCTTATTACCCCTATATAAGAGGTCATGTAGTCTCTTTCCTAGATGGGCTTACCCTATGGGTTAACACGATATCTAGTGGATATGTATGGTGCATGGCAGAGAAGCATAATCCCTTTAATTAAATGTATAAGCATATAGGTTTTGACCATCACATATTTCAACTACTCATATAGATCGGATTTGGCCCATCAAGGAATGGTATCCTTTGATTAATACCCTTTTAATTTGTTTGAGTTTGGTCAATACATAAAGGTCTACAAAACAGGCAAAGATTATTATGGTTATACAACTTAGAGGAATAAGTTTAGCTCATTATGAGTATAATAATTGATGAGTTACCATTTTATATACCATTTGGGTACTAGATTGAAGCTGGTGGGTCCCTTTAACACCTCTCTATAATGAACGAAGGTAGGGCATGCTTTAGGATAACATCAGGGCTAAAAATGGATGACAAACTTAGTTCTAAAGCTTTAAGATGTATACAATAATTGAAATTTAAATAGAAGTTAGGATTAATTTAAAAAACAAACTATGAAGAACTTAACTAAGGTGCCTTTAGGAGCAAGGTCTCTTTAGTCCCCAGTGTAGTCACCATTGTGATATACACTAGAGCCACTCTTATATTGAGTTCACTATTGGAGGTTCACTTTTAAGATCCAAGATCGAAAGAACCTCATTATAAATCATAAATTGGCTACTTCACAAAAAATAGGGATTAAGCCCAAGTTATTATTGGTAGTCAACCTATGAAGGTGTTTACTAATGGGTTTAAAGAGGTAAGCGTCATGAAGTCGCCACCTAATAGAACATTGGGAAATGAATCTCAACATTTTTGATGACCAAATAGAGATTGGTGTTTGGAACATCACTCTTAATGGACACCTCTATTATATGTTGTTTTATAATTGAGTTTTAAGCATTAATCCACTATCCGTTCTTATACGATGCAAAAAGATAAAATTAAATAAACATCCCAAGCAAGTAAAAAAAGTAATAAATAAATAAATAAAGTCATACTTAAGTTATTTCTTAAGCAAATCATATGAAGAAAGAAGAAAAACTAAATATCATACATAAAATGGGGCATTCATTTTGGTTGGGAACATTAGTTCCCTTATGCATATTTTACAAAATAAATTCTTTTGTATTTTATTTGGTTTTTGGATAGAAAATTGGAAATTGGTCTATATTTTAAAGGAAAACTCAAATTAATTAATAAAAATAATTTTAAGTGTCCTTTCCATTTTAAACATTCAAAAAATCCTTTTTTACTAACTATTAGTCCCAAAAATGAATATATTCGAAAACGCATCAAAATCCAGTTAAATTAGTAAAATACTAAATAAATCAAATGATAAAATAACTAAGAGCAAATTAAACTAACTGGTAAAAAAAAGATAAGAACCAATTGGTGGTATGACTTCCCATGCAGGATGTGTCACGGGAACCTACAAGGGCATGTAGGGGCAATTATTCACATAAACCATAAAAAACTAACAAGTTAGCACTATAAATAAAAGATTAATTATTAGAATAAAATAAAAAAACATGTTACAAAATTAGAATGTATATAGAAGCTAAATATGTAAATATGTATAGAACACACATTAATACTTAGAGATCGATGAACTAACATGAAAAACAACAAACATACATGAAAATAAGCCTAAAATTAGAAATAAAGGCCCTTAGATAGGTGATAGATGGCCATGAATGGAGGAGGGATGGGAGGATAAGAAGCTCTCATAATGTATCATCTATCACACTGATAGAAAGTCATTCATAGGAGCTTCTTCCTATCAATCACTCATCACTTAAGGGACATAACAAAAAGCTGGAAAAATGACAAAATTTACCCAAAAATGTAAGTAAATGATAAACACTCAAATATAAGGGCAAAAAGCATACCTAACTCAAATTATAAACCTAAATCATACTTTATCTACACTTAACATCATTAAAATTTAGAATAACATAATAAAACAAAGCTTTAAATTACACATCAATAGAGAAAATCATACATAAATTTATATTATATCATGCATGTAGATCTTGGTTAACATTGCTTTCAAATCAAACACATAAGTTCCAAAACAATAACACGTAAAGCATTTAATTTTGATAGCAAATAACATGAATATATGTGATTGAATCTAGAGAGAGAAAGATGGATAGAGAGTATAAAATATTACCATCAGGAGATACTATGACTTTATAATTCATAAAGTCCAAATCTTCACTTCGATTGCAGTTTTGGTTTAAGAAAAATAAGATGATTTTCATGTGTGTGCGCTCTTTTGATCAAAAGAGTGTTGGAGTTTTTTCCTTAAAGAGAGAAGAATTGATTTGTTCTCTAAAAACTTTTCCTATCTTTCTAAGAATGATTACCCCATTTGAAAACCCTAATTTTTTTTTTATCTTTTATACATAAGAAAGAGTTGGAATTGAATTCCAACACCAACTCTGCAAATCTAGAGGGTCTAATCCCTTAAAATTCAAACTAAAAATCTAAGGAAATTAAATTCTTCCTTTTTTAAAAAACAAAAATATGGGAAAATTTAAAATTCAACCACAGATGGTTATCCCTCAAGTAAAAAATTAGAATTCATAAAAATGGTCCTGATCTGACCTAAGCAGAAGGGAGCTGACCCCACCCTAAATGATTATTCCTCATATGACAAAAAACTGCCTATCATCACAGAAGGCCAAAATCATAGTTTTTAGTGTGATTTTTTGAAAACTTCCAAAAACATTTGAAAAATCATGAAAATTTTTGTGAAAACTATGAAAAATCCAAATTAGAGCTTCAAGGTCTATACTATTTATGCAAAATATACTATTTCTTCATTAACGAATAACCTTAATTTAGGTTGCCTCGGGTCATGGTGTCTACACACGTACCATCATCACAACAATGGTAAGCAGTTGGCTACCAACAATTTAAGAATTTTTTTAGACTTACATATTTAACTCAACATTACTTTGTTATATCATCCTCGATCCAAATGTATGACAAAGGTCAAAAATTGAACCATTATAAATGGTCTCAAAAAGTGACTACATTATGCTAAAGGCCTTTCAGTGGACAAGATAAATAATGTATTTTTGGCATATTGAACTTGTCCTTGAGCAGCAATATATGTCACCCATTTCCTCACTAACTTATGGTGTTAAAGCAGTTATTGCATGTGAGATTGGCATGCCGAGCATCCAAACTTCCTAGTATAACACCAAAGGTAATTATGCCCATAATTGCTGCATGTATCAGCATGCTTTTCCAAATTAGAAAGGCCTTTTCCAAGCACACGAAGTTGTTTATTATGGTGCTTATCGACTAAAAGACCTATCTAGGAAAGTGTAGCACCCTAAAATTTTAAACTTAGTATTAAATGCCTTTACATGATCTTAATTGGATAAATAATAGCTTAATTTAAAAAATAATTAAAAATGAAGTCTTAATTTTTATTAGAGAGAACCTTGCAATTTATATGTATGTGTATACATAAAGAGGAGGAAAGTGCCTAAAAATAAAATTAATTCTTAATAAAAAATAAAATGTTATAATAAAAAATGAAAAAAGGGAAACTGTTAATTCAAGACAAAAGTCCTTTAGGAATTTGAAAAACACAAAAGATAAAGCTGGGATAATGTCTTACAATAAAAAAAAAGAAAATAATATTTAAATTTTAAAATTCTTTATCCCTTCCTTCTCTTTCTTTCCTTTATAGCTACCACCACCATCACCTTTGTTTCTTTTTTTGGCACCATTTAGCCACTTTTTTTTTTGTATGTTTCATTTCCTAATGATTTCTATTACAGAGATGAACATATAGATATCAATTTTCAGTCGTTTAACACATTAGAAGAGCAGATAAAAAAATGGCATATAAGATTTTCTAGTGACATTTTTGCTACTATAAAACTTCGATTGGCATCTAGCTAGCATTAATGAACTCTTTTCAATGAGAACTATAGGCGGATTATAGACATCGAATCTCGAGGTAACCCATATCAGAGTTACCCAAAGAGGAAATGTTACCTATGTTACATATAAAGAGTGAAAGTATTGGTCCTCTTTTTTCATTTTCAAAGTTTTTAAAGGGTTTTATCAGCCTATGTCTTTATTGTGTTTTTTTAAAGTTAAAAAATGGGGTTTTAAGTGTAAAAATTAAGGTTTTTATTGAAGATGCCCATCTTTCATAATGAGAGGCCCGTCTATCACCTAATTTACTCTGCCTACCTTTCACTGCTAGGCTCCTCCACTCATCTACCATGCTATCCATGACTCACCTTGATAGGCGCTCATGGCTCACTGAGTTATGGGCATAAGTCAATTCGGAATGTAAAAAGTAAGGTGGTAAACTTGCAATTTTCTTCCCCTTTTACTTAAAACTTATTCAAGAACTCTTTATTTTTCAAATATGCATGAGGAGAAAACATTCCAAATTTAAAAAATTTCCTCATTTTATGCATGTTTTATTTTCCTTTTTTTGGACAATTCTATTTTATGTTCTCTATAGCTTTCTCTACATACTTTTGTTATGCTTTTTTTTTCTATTTATCTTTATAACTTGTATGAGAAGCGAGATAGGAACTAATATTAAAAACTTATTTATATAAACAATAACCAAGGAATAAGTAAGAGTGAAGTTTTAAACCATCTTTGGTTTGGACATAATTAGTTTAGATTTACTTTTCCAACATTTTGCTGGATGGCAACTCCATAATACCTACCTTCTATGCCTAAATAGATGCCCTCATGAATTGATCATTAATGATATAATATGGATACCTTGAGATACCATATTATACCTTATTGAGGCTTGAGGCTTGGTGAATTAGGTTAAATGTCTATCTATTATGATGTGACCAATCTTTATGAGTTTTTATGAGCCTTGATCTAATCTCAAACCCTAAAAGTAGGCCTTTAAGAATGAGCCAATCATTGCCCTGGGGCAAAAGGGGTTCAACACTCATTATAGTGGTGACTCCATTAAAGATACAAGACCTTGCTTCTAAAGTACCTTAGCCTAAGCCAAGTTACAACCCTTGTAAGACCCTTTTAATTTTATGTATCATATTATACTAGTAGTGGAAATGTTTACTAATTACAAGCTTATGGTAGGTATTGGCATGTTTAAATAATGAGAGAAACACTAACCCATAAACACATTGAGTGAATTAGTGCTTTAAGAATAGAGTGTTTGAGTGAGAACTACTTTAGGTAATATTTGGTGTGAAATAATATTTACATGTGCTAAGATACTAAAGTTCTTAAGTTCACACATTCTTGTGCTTTGCTACTTTATAATTTTCTAAATGTGCATGGTTGTTTAAGTTTGATGGATAATGGTTGTGTTTGAGAATTTGCGTACTTGGGCTAAATTTGTGAAGAGAAGAATGTTTCTGTATGTGGTTTTCAAATATTTTCCAAATATAAATGTAAGCTCCAAAATTATGTGTTTGTGTACTTTCGTTTCTCTTGCATTTTGAAGTTTTGCTTGAGGACAAGCAAATGTTCAAGTGTGGGGAATTGATATGAGCTTGAAAAGCTCATAAATAATGTGTTTTTATGTTTAGTTTTGTTAGGTATAGTGTTTAATATTTTATTGTTTTTATGTGTTTTGTGTGTTTTTGGATGTTTTATTTGTTTTATAGGAGTAAAGGAATGGTTTAGAGCTTAAAGGACATCATTTAGATAAGTTAGGAAAAAAGCTAGGGCTAGAAAGACCATCATCGTGAGGACGACAATAGATGGGGGTCACGACAACAAGCAGAGGAGAGCCAAGCCAGGAGAAGTGAGGAAATTGCAGGCCAATCTTGGGCATGTCATGTCGCGAGTGGGAAAAGGGTCTCGAGCGTAACAACTAGCAGTTGATGAAGAAGTTGACTTTCAAGTGTTGTGTCTTTTATTAAGAATTGCAACCTTTTGGAAGTGGCATTTGAAGGGACACCTCTTTTAGAGATGTATAAATATTAATTTGAATAGAATTGATAGAGATGATGAGAAATTTATTTTTATATTGAAATTGTACTTAAAGAACAATAGCTTAGGTTTTAATTATTAGTTTTTATTTTTATGGTATGAAGAAAAGGCATATAAGGAAGAAGATTATTTTTTGGGAAAGGAAAAAAGGTTGAGAGATCCCCTTCTTTTATTTCTTACTCTTACTTCTTCTTTGTAATTATTAAATGAATATTATTTAGGATAGTGGAGATAATTGCTGTAGGTTGGTGAATAAGAAATTCCTTGTTAAAGCATAGTTTGAGAGATCATATGTGGAGATAATTGTTGTAGGTTGGTGAATAATCTTAAAATGTGAAATTAGAATCAACTAGTTCATTAATGAGAATTAAGGATTAGCATTTTAATTGCATATTTTAGGCATTCTAATTCATGTCGAGAGATTGGATTTGAAATATATTCCAATTTGGCTTACTGATAAGATTATAAATAATAATTGAAATGATGGTATCAAGTGCATGATTACTAGCTTTTCATTACATAAATGATCTTATTTGATTATCATAAATTAGGATTTAATTAATTTATACAATAGAGTAGTTTTAGAATTAATTTCCAATTTATGAATGTTGTAAACAAGATTAAAATTAAGTAGAAATGGTGAATAATATCAGCCAATATTTCTCGTGGGATCGATATCTAAAGTATTATAATCGGTACACCGTATACTTGTGGTATTAAAGCTTTTAGAAAAAGAATAACAAGTTTTTGGTGTCGTTGTTGGGAAATTTGTATGATTTATTTATTGCATTATGAATCTTGATTTATGATTTTGGATTACAAAATTTAATTTGTTTTTATTCGTTTATGTTGTTGTGTATTCACAAGATTTGATAGTTCATGCCTCGTACAAGGAGTTCGCAAGAAGATCTTGATCCATTGAATCAAAAATAGAAAGATTTATTTCAAGTAACTGTAAATCCAACAAAAAGAAAAGTAAGATGAGGAGATTAACCATGGCTGAAGAAGAAAATCCACCGAGGTTGATGGACTTTGCCATGCCGGCATTGAGTGGTGCTTAACAAAGGGTTGTAAGACCCATAGTAAATGCTAATTAGTTTGAGATTAAGCCTTCCCTTTTACAGATGATTCAAAATAGTATTCAATTCTATGGTTTGGCAAATGAGGATCCTAATGCTCATTTGCCAAATTTCTTAGAAATATGTGATACCTTTAAAATAAATGGAGTTTTGGCTAATGCAATTAAGCTTAGGCTTTTTCCTTTCACGTTGAAGGATAAAGCAAAGGCTTTGTTAAATTACTTAACTAGGGGGTCTATAACAACTTGGGATCAATTAGCCCAAGCATTTTCATCTAAGTATTTACCTCTAGCCAAAACTGCAAAGATTATAAAGGATATCACTACATTTGTTCAACTCAATAACAAATCTTTGTATGAAGCATGGGAGGGATTTAAAGAATTGTAGAGAAGTTACCCATACCACAATCTTCCAAGGGAGTTACTCATGCAAACATTCTATAATGGAGTGAACCCAACCACCAGAGGCACTATAGATGTTGCGGTTGGTGGATCTTTCATGAGGAAAACAATGGAAGCTACATTCGAGTTGTTAGATGTCCATGAATAATTGCATGTGGCCAACCGAGAGAGTAAGGGAACCTAATGCTAATTCTAATACTAGGGGCGCACATTCACTAGATTCTATTGTGGCATTGTAAGCTCAAGTAGAGGCATTAACCTAAAAGATTACTAGCATAGAAGTGAGAGGAAATTCACAACATGCATGCACCATTTTTGGCCAACAAGGACATGTAAGTGAGGTATGTAGTTTAAGGATGAGTAGTACTAAGGAGCAAGTTAGCTTTTTACAATGCCAAGGGCGTGGTAACCATTTTGGCTGCCCGCCCACCTGCCCTATATATATTTTAAAATCTAAGAAGACAATTTTTCTTCCATTCTCAGCCCTTTTAAAGTTTTCTCTTGGGTTTTCTTCTCTAGATCTCTCATTTCTTCCAAAATCTTCTTCTCTCTTCTCATTTTACTTGGTTTTACGGGTGTGTTTCTTTCTTCGTTGCTTGATCATGTTGATTTCAGGATAATTTTCACAAGTTTTCATCATGGTTCACATAAAAGCTATTGGTCACAAGGACAAACAACCCGTGGAAGGCCCAAGCTCACCACGACCTGCTGCTAAGTACCTCCAGGACAGGTTTGACTACCCTTTTCCCATTTTTACTGAATAAGAAGGTGAGAAATTTAATTTTTTCTCCAAGAAAACTTATATAGGCATGTTATATTTAGATTTTTCTTTGCTTACTAATTTAGTGCTTACCTCACAATTTAATAAAGATATTAAATACACGAAATGGGTAAAATTTGTCGGCATGACCTTGCCTGTTAGAAAAGATTGGGTTGTAGAGTTTTTTGTCACTTTGGCTTATGTTGATGACAAAAAGATTAAATTTAAATTTAGACATAAGGGATATGAGTTTATTTTTTGTTTTGATGAAATGCATGATTGGTTTGGATTTCCTTTAAATGGCAAATGGTTTAATTCCAATGTATTTGATCATAAATCTTTCTGGCATAAAATAAAGGGCTTGGATGTTTTTAACAACAAGAATGCACCTAATCGACTTATTAAGGATTATTTTTTATTTTTATTTCATAAATATATTTGTCATGCCTTATTTGGGAGGGTTGAGAGCACCAAAGTTCAGACTAAGGATTTCTTTGTTCCAAATTTAATGCTTTCTCGTAAAACACCTTGTTTAATAGATTTCATTTTTGATGGCTTGTACCATTCTTCTATTGCTAGGAAAAAAATGGTAGGCATATGTCACATGGTTACCAGAATCATTTTAGGGTATTTAGGTGATTTGGCTAGCTTTACTTTGGATGAAAGCGAGTCAGTTGCTTTAATGGATGTCTAATTCTTGCGTAATTCTCATGTATTGGATCGAGGTACTTGGCCTCCCTAGGTTATTTCACATTTTGCACAGGGTGCTGGTCCAAGTCGAGATAAAGGGAATGGCAAGGCTCCTAAATCATCAGCTGCTACCACATCTGGTGATTCAGACGGCTTTGAGGACAAAGATGTCGGTGGCGATGCTGGTTATTTTGGTGCTGGACAAGATGAGGTTGTTGGCCATGGGGATGTTACTGGTATGTAGTGTATTCTGTCACATCTACATGGTATCGAAGCTGCCAACTAGAGTATGGCGGTACGTATGGATTTGCTCGAGGCTACTATGCACCAAATGCATAAGAGTCATAAGAGCTTAAGCCAAAAGTTACTCTTATTCTTCCACCAGTAGAAAGTGTAGTTTACTCCTTTACCTCCGGGGTCCCCTAGTGGACTAGCTAAGTAAACATTCCTTTATTCCTACTTTTAATTTTTATTGTGTGTTTGTGTTTGCATGTGTTATATGATTGACTGTATTATATGTTTGTCAATGTTGATTTTCTCACACAATGAGGACATTGTGTCTTTTAAGTATGGGGGGAGGGGATATGCATGTTTTTGTTTATTGTTATGTGTATGTTATGTTGTGAATTTAATTTTGGAGGTTGTGTATTTGGGAATTATTTGGGAATAATACATACTTTAACTTGACTTTTTGTCATTTTTAGTCTAGTTAGGCAAATTTTTGAACTAATTATTTTCATTTTACTTTGACAAATAAATGTACATAGCAAGGTTATGAGTTGGCAAAGCACTTTAGTGTAGGTTTTTTTTTTAATTTTAGTATCTTTTTCACATGTATAAAGGATTATGTTTGCCAATTTATTGCTTAGGGTAATTTGACCTATAACTTAAGTGAGCTTTTAAGCCTTGTACATTGATATTTTTCTTATATGAGAGCCTTAATATGCCATATCTTCTAGAATTTTTTTTTGGTAAATTTTGAGATTACATTTAGTATAAGATGTGCATGAAAAATGATAAGGGCATTTAGATAAACAATTTTTAGCTTGCTTTAAAACTTACCTTTTAGAGTTTAGGTAGCCAACTTTGAGCCTTAAATCTATTTTTGTTGAGTAACATGTAATTAGCCAATATCCTTTGCTAAATAAAAATCCATTTCTTTGTGTTGCCATTTTTGTGAAAAGAGATAAATTGCTCTATCATTAGGAGATATATGTTGTTAATATAAGCATGATGGTATTTAAAATGTGAGTTAAATTCCCTTCTAATCTAGGATCAATATTAGAACAAGGCTAGTTTCTAAAGGTGAAAACAAAAAAGAGAAAAAAAAGAAAAAAACTAGTAGATAATATGCCATTGAGAAGGGAATATAAATAATAAGTTACATCATGCGATGCTTAGATTCTTAAACAAGTCTCTTATGATATGGTGATATTGTTTCTATTCAATATTTAAGCTACTTAAACCAAATTTCATGGATCATATTATACTAGTAGTGGAGATGTTTACTAATTGCAAGCTTATGGTAGGTATTGGAATGTTTAAGGAATGAGAGAAACACTAACCCATAAACACATTGAGTGAATTTGTGCTTTAAGAATAGAGTGTTTGAGTGAGAACTACTTTAGGTAATATTTGGTGTGAAATAGTATTTACGTGTGCTAAGATACTAAAGTTCTTAAGTTCACACATTCTTGTGCTTTGCTACTTTATAAATTTCTAAATGTGCATGGTTGTTTAAGTTTAATGGGTAATGGTTGTGTTTGAGAATTTGTGTTTGATATCTTGGAATATCCATTATTTGATACCTTCGGATATCCATTGCTCCTATTATCCACCCTTTGAACTTGTACTTAGGTAGGCTAGTAAAGATAATAAAAATGGGCATAAAATAAAGTAATACATGCATCGATTGCTTCACTTATGTAATGTATGCATAATGAATTGATTATTGTATTATTTTGTCTTAAGTTCCTTTTTACTATAAACTATCTTTATAAAATGAAATGCGATGTTCAGTATGACATAATTGTAAAATATATTAAAGTTATAAGAACTGAGACATACATAATAATCTTCATGTATGTGGAAGTTATGAAATGTTTGCATGTGGTATAGAGACTATCAGTTAATTATGATGTGTCATACCTATTCTTTGAAATGGCATTCAAATCCATTAGTAAGTATATGAACATTTACAAATGTATGTGCATATATATAACTCAGACATAAACCAAAGTATAATGTATGAGGCAAAATAACTTCGTATAATGTTTAGTTGGCCATGCGAAGATAGCCCTAAGGGAATATATGATTATGAACTTGTAAAGAGAATGAAATGATATATATATATAAGTGTGAAGTAAGCATGCCTAATAATATCTTATATTGATTCCGCATGACCTGAGCACTCCCTTGACGTTTGATTTAATATCGAATGTAAATCCTATGTAACCAATATAAGGGAATGCTTTGAATTGAAGTGTTATCCTATCAAAAGCCTAAAGTTGAGAGCTTGTGAATAAAAGGATGTTGAGGTGTCTAAATAATACTAGTTTAATAGAAATAAAAGATGATGATAGTGTGATTGATAAGTTCGGCTATGAGATGATTTAATCAATGCCTTATACTTTTTTAATGATGGTAGTTATGGTTAAGATTAAGAACTCCCCAGTATATACATTGTGGAATGATTAATATTGTAGACCCATATGTTATTTTATGTTACTGTGATTGTTGCTTATGATGTGATGAACAATTGAAAGTGGTTGTCCATAAAGTTTTGTTCCCTACTAAGCTTTATAGCTCAGCACAGGTTTGTTTATCCTTGTAGGTTCAGGATAAGTTCTAGTGGATTGATAGCTATAGTGGCTAGACAACCCTTAAAGTGAGGATCTGGTAGATTGCAGTCATTGAAGATTACATTATATTGTTAGCCAATTATGTTAGACCTTTTTATTCATAAGTTTGATTTAATTTATTGTGGCATGTAATCATGGCCTATGTTGTTATTATTATTATTATTATTTCTGCTTGATCTCTATTTGGTATGGTGATGATTGGTGATTATCCATGCTAATTCAATGAACATATGTATGTATCTATGTATGTATGTGTGTGTGTGTGTGTGTGTGTTTGTGTGTGTAGAGAGAGAGAGAGAGAGACAAATCTAAGCTAACTGGTCTCATGCTTCCTTAGCACACATTGTTTGAATATACCTGCTGCTTATGGAAAAATTTTATACTAAATAAGAAAAGAAAATAAATGAAAGAGTTTATGTTTTGATCATATCTTATTCACACAACGATAATAATAATATAATAGATAAATTGGAATAATATGATTAGTCTCTGATAATATATAAAACTTATATAATTATATGATAGTCTAGGAAAATAAGATATATTTAGCTAGCTAGCTAGCAGCCAAGGATGTATACCTAGGTTAGCTTAGATAACAAGTGTTTAAACTTGAAATGTATCACAAGCAGCCATCGTAATAGCTCCTGACCGAAATTTATCACAAGCAACAATCATAACATTGATCTTATACTGTAGAAGCTAATATGTTACCTGTAATATGTAAAAATAATCTAATGATTAGAAAGAAGGTTATGATGCTGAAATCTTTGCATGCCAAATAGAGCATCATCAACTGAACCTTAACCAGACTGGTGGATTTCAATTTGAAATTCAATTAAAAATTAGAATTTTTAGCTACTCTTGAAATTCTAAAAAATCAACATGGGATGAACTTTACTTGCAAAGCCAATTACTATTTTTTTATGCCTACTGCAAAGCCAATTAATATATGTAGTTTTATTTGAGTTTTGTTTACATCAGATCATTATATATTAGGTTTTGTTTTTAGTTTAAATTACTCTTCAACTCTCTAGAGTAGCAAAATTAACAATAAGATAAAAATAGTAAATGTCTTATACTTAAAAATAGACTAAAAGGAAAAACATTTATATTATTGTGCGATGAATAAAGTAGCATTTATTGGCATAGTCATTATCGATATAAAAAATAATAGATGCAATTTTAATTTAACCAAGAGAGTCATAAAAAATAAAGAATATTTTGAGGGCTAAACTATAAATGCAATTTTAATTTTTGAAGCTATGCATATAATACTAATATAATTTAACATATTATTATCACTTATTAAGGCTAAAGTATTAAATATGAAACAAAGTATTAATATATTAATTATTCTTCACTTGCCAATGCAAAATAATCAATTAAAAGTGAAAGTATAATTGTAACATAATCGTGTTCATTATAATTGCATTTAGGTTAATAGGTTGGTACATTCTAATATAGAGTAATTAAATAGAAATCAATTTAACCAACTAATAAGCTCAACAAAAGGTGACATTGAGCTAGTTTTAGGTTCACTTCATCATGGAAAAGCAGAGGTTTTAATTTACTTACAATAAATGACATATGGCATATATACTCATCATAATCATAGATTAAATAAAAGAGTAATATCCTAGCAATAGTACAAAATAAGTAGTGAATTAATATAGCAACACAAACTCATATTTAATGATTAAACTTAAAATAACAATAAAAAGAAAGATGGTTGATCGTATATAGTTATGGTTACAATTGAATTGAGAATCAAGGCTACAACCTATATATAAAGTTAGTTATTTTATTATAAATTTTAAACCTTTAATTTATTATTTTTGGAATTAATTTATTCAAGTTCTTTTGATGAAATATCCTAGCATGTGGACAATCAAAGCCAACTTAATTCTCTAATTCAACAAGAAAAAATAGAACTAAAGATTTAGAGGATGATAAGTGAATAGATAAACAAAAGAAAACTATAAAAATTATAAGAAAATGTTACAAGAAGCTCTATGTAGCAAAGAACAATTATAAAGGTTAAATATTGGTACTTACGTCAGCATAAACCAATTGTTCAATAGAGTTCTAGTATGGATGAATATATCCTTACTTAAACAAAGGAAAGGTCTTTCAGCGGTGCTTTCCAACATATTAATAATATCATACTTTAATGTTAATGGATCAAGATACCAGGATACCAACCTATAGAAATGAAGTTATGCGATTGGAAAAAGTTAGAGAACAATAAAATATAAATGGAAAACAAAGAATTTGACAGGTGATTCAAGTAAATGCTATCTCAAAACAACCAAATCAATATTATAAACATTTATATCTAATAATTATGTCAAAGGGTAAGGTATAAAAAAACCAAAAGACAATTTAAATAAATAAAAGCTTTGTACTCAAATCAATTAAAAAGATAATGGCATAAAGTGACAAAAGAAAAAATAAAAAACCCACCTATTACAAAACTCAATGGAATTTCATAATTATTAAGGGAAAATTCTTTAGGCAAGCAACTGAGGAGCTTTATGATACTAGCACTTCTTCTTTTAATTGAATTGACATCCAAAAAATGCATCCGTAGACCCAAAAATTTATAGGAAGATGCTGGGATTTCAACTCTAGCAATAGCACATGATAATAAAAGAGATGGCATCCCTAAAAAACAAAAATAATGGATAAAAAATAAAAAGTTTGCAGTGAAGTCATTTTGACAACAGATAGATAGCATTTTAACTTATTGAAAAATATAAAACACTAACAATCATCTTGAACAAATACTCAATCACAGAATCAAAAACATAAAACCAAGCAATAAACTTGAACTCAAATTGAAGCACACCACTATTACAATCTAAAAAGAAAATGTAAAATAACTAAAGAGAACAAACCTATGAAGCTTCAAAGCATATAAGTCGTACCAAAGGCTGTGGAGAAGCTAAGAAGGTGGGCTAGTTTCAGGTAAGTGGATAATTGACTGATGGATTTTCATCTAAAGATTTCGGGAGAAAATATCACTTCGATGGCAAAGAAAGCTACAGCCGCAAGAAATCGAGTTAGCTAGCCCATTCTCTATCTATCTTATACAAAAATATACTTATTTAGAATTTTTTTATTTGTATCCATATATGCACACGATTATTGAATACATACTAATTATAAAAATTACTTTTATAATTAACATTTATTCAATATTATTAAAATTTTTAAAGTGATCATACATTTTAATTCAATATGATTTAGTTAGAAATATACTGAGAGGTTTTGAATTTCTTAAAAAATTATTTTTTATTAGGAATGAGATAATAAATTTAAGTTTTTTAATCGTATAATTTAAAGTTTAAATGTTAATTTTATTAAAATTAAGGAAAAATTGAATTCGATATAAATTTATGTATATAGTAAAAATATTAAAAATAATTACTATATATATATATATATAATAATAATATAATACTTAGTAAAATAAATAATAATAGTTAAATTTTTTTTTTTAAATTAAAGCAAAGTAAAAACTTTATAAAACATAAAACTTTTAGCGACTAATTTAGCGATGGAATTTTTCATCGCTAAAATAACACTTCAACCAGCAAACAGTTGCTATATTTTGGGAAAGTATTTTCGTAAATAATAACCATGAGAAAAATTTAGCGACAAAAATTTCCGTCATTAAATGAGGCCAAAATAATTGCGCCCATATTTGTTGCCAATATTTAGAGATTGTTTTTGGTTTTTCGTCGCTAAATTTGCTAAAGAGTTTAAATTATCCATTTTCACGATGAAAATTAAAAATAATCGCTAAATAGCAACGTCATTTTTGCCATCACTACACTTGGTCGCCAATTAAAGTTTTTTTTTGTAGTGTTAATGGAGTTATTGCTCGGCCCCATTTTGGGTCTATTGTTCGATATCTTCGAATATTTATTGCTAATATCTTTGGGTATCTATTGCTCCCATTATCCACCGTTTGAACTATAACTTAGGGAGGCTATTAAATATTAGGAAAAAGGGTCCTAAGAAGGAAATATATTGATTGTTTCATTTATTGAATATATTCACCATGAATGGGTTTATAACATTGTAGCATCTTAAATTTCTCTTAGCTATGAAATTTTTTCAACATTTTGTAATTATTCCAAGAATGTTTTATTAATGTAAGGCTTGTGTGAAAATTTTATAGATGACTGCTATAAGTAGTCGTCCATATTAATCATTCTTTTCCCACTAAGGTTTATAGCTTAGCATTGATTATTTTCTATTCGTGTAGGTTTGCTGTTGAGGGTTACGTAAGGACTTAGTTTTGCATTGGGAGGCCAATGCAAGTCGATCAAGATTTTGATGTAGGATATTTTTGGACAATGCTTTTATCTAGTCCTATATTTTTTTTATAAATTATGATCCATTGTAACTATGTTGAAGGACTGTAAACTGAATTAAGTTCTTTTTTACATGTGTTTATGGATTATTGGGTTGTGACTTCCATGAGTATGGTTTCCCTGCATGAGATGCCTTGGATCACTATGTATGTTATGTGTGTTCCCTATAGTTGATTGATAAGCCTCGTGTACTTCCATTGGGGTATTACAAAAGTTCTCACTCTTTGAAAGTAAGATGCATTAGAGCATACTAAATCTTAGAACTACATGAGGCATCCCTTTCTTACCTTAGTGTACTCCCAAAATATGACCTTATGTTAACTCAATGTATGGAAGTGTTCAGGATGAACACTAGTCCAAGACTTGTACCATTTGGTATACTAAACAATGACCCGATCAGTTGCCATACTTGTGATAAGCTAGACCTACTAGCAGGGGCCATGCTTAGGTAGCCCTAAAGTTTCATCACTCAACTATAAGCTAATGTAATGACAAAATATACTTCCACTAGGTAATATGAATTATAATACTTTACTTGCTATATAAGCTATTATGTATTGAACAAATTCAATTAAATTAAGTGGTCACTCAACAAAGGCTTTCATACCCTGGTGGGCCCATTCCAATCTATTTGAATGGCTTGAATACACAATGGCCAATACTTATATGTATGCATTTTAAATAAGTGAGGTTACGCTGCCAATTTTTTGCCATGCACCATATGCATACATTGGGTCCCTCGATGACCTATAGGCTAAACCCACCTAGGAAAGATATGACATAATCTCATGTGAAGGAAGTAATAAGGCTTTTTATTTTTATGCTTATGTGTGATTGTAGGTGCTACATAGCATAATCATGTATGATCTTTCATACAAGCATCACCTTTATGCATCACCTTAATGCTTTAATTTTTGTAGCCATCATAGATTTATCCAGGTGGTTTACCAGTTTTGAAGGCCACCATATTTGAGGATCTCCAATCAAACAAAGCTAAAGATCAAGGTCAAAATTAGGTTTGTTTTGTAATTTTAATAAGATTCAGAATCCTTGCTAAAACATTCAAAAGTACTAAAAATTGCCAATCCATCACATTAGATTGATGTTGTAGCAACTATTATTTAGGGATTAGCCGCTCCTTTGAAGCTACATCCTATATAGAGACATACAGTATTTATCATAGGGCATATGGAATTGAATATTGTCAAGGATGCTTGTTTAATAGCTGCTGTAATGCATAATGCAATCATTAAATCTAAAGGTGTGGCACCACAGGTCCAACAACATGAGAATAAAAAAGGCATAGGGTTCATGCTCCTAAGGAGGACTTTTGTATTGCCTTAAAATTTCATCTGACATGACTAGTACATTTGATACCTTTGAATTATAATTATATTTAATAGTGTGTTTAGGAATTTTTTTTGTGCTAGTTTAGTTAATTTTGTGTTTAATTTCATAAGTCATTGATTTTATATGGGTTTAATTGCATTTTGGTGTTTTGTAGGTGTTTAATTGAAGAAAGAAGAAGTCACCTCGATTGAGGTGAAAATCACCTCAATTGAGGTCTTTAGAAGAAGAAAAATTGCATTTGAATCCAGAAGCAATCATCTCTACTGAGGAAGATATGAATAGAAGGTAAAGAAGATCAACTTAGTGGAGTAAAAATTCACCTCGGGGGAGGAAAAACTCACCTCGATGAAGGAGAAGTTCACCTCTACTGGCGTAAGGCAAAATTCTTAAAATGATAAATCACCTTAATAGAGGTGAAAAACACCTTTACCAAGGTGATGAATTCCTAGTTACAATAAAATTCAATTGTTCTCTATTTAGGAAGTTTTGTGGTAGTAGAATTTCTCCTATTTTAGGATCTTTTAAAGATATATAAAAGGAACAATAGGAGGATGATTTGAAGGAGGTTTTTAAAGGTTTTTATTTTTTTAGCTTTTGTAAATTAGGGTTTATTTTTTTATTTGAGTTTAGATTTAATTTGTTAAATCAAAATTGAGAAGAATGAGGTTTTAAGAGGGTTTTTATTCTTTCTTTTAGATTTTGTAAATTAGGGTTTATTTTTTTATTTTAGTTCAGATTTAATTTGGTAACTTAAGGGAGAATTCAAGGTTGAAGGAGTTTCAAGTTATATTTTATATTCATCAAGGGTGTATTATTAAATTTATCTTTGTATCTGAATATTACATTTATGATGTTTGTGTAGCTTTTTTGCTTAGGAATTCTTGAACCATAATTGTAATGAAATTTTGAGTTTAATGAATATTTTTATGTTTTCTTCTATTTTCCTTGTGATTAATTTTGGACTTATATTAATATTTTGTTTTGATTTTTAATGTATCAAGAGATAGTTAATTATTAAATTTGGATGTTAATTGTATGTGTTCGTGCCTCGTTCTTTTATTTTCTATATCTAGTTATCTTTGTGTTTTAAAAAGAGGTTTTGATTCCTATATGTGGATTATATTTACCGCAAGGTTATTGGGGAATGGATAGATTTTTAAATGGGCTTTTCGAGAGGAGATTCATTTGAGATTTATAAATTTATAAACCCAAGTTGAGGCTAGTTATTAGGCTATTCTTAATCTTAAAGCTTAGTAATCTAGAATGGTATTTTGAGTAAGAGACCTATTTTGAGTTGGGTTTTTCTAGATATTTATTTTAATATTATTTTACTTGTTTTCAATTACATTTATGAGATAGAATTTTCTAAGCATTAATTTCAATTTTGTTGATTTCCTTGATGATTATAAGGGTGTTATGTGATAATTGATTTGTTAATGGATGATTTTACATAATTTGGATATTACAATGATAAATAATTCTAGTTTGCATAATTATAAATATAATTTTATGTACAAATAATGCACACAAGTTGGATATAATAGTGATCAATAATGTAACAAAAGGTTGTAACCATAATTTAAATGTACACTTTTAGATAAAGGTTTAATATGAATAAGGAACATATGAGATATGAAAATACAAGAAAATTCATAATGCATGTTGATGAACAAAGTGTGGTCAAATGGGGTATACAAAGGTACTATGTGATAAATTTATAAGTAATTGAATGTTTAGCTTGAAATGAACATTATAACGATAACTAAACTTAGTATGAATGGTTATAACCCAAAATTTGATTTAGATATAACGTGATGCAAATATAAATAATGATGCTCAATTATGTACTAAATAACTACTAGTGTGAATTGAATATATATCAATGCATAAAAGCTTGAAATGATCTTAGAAACAAATAAGATATGAGAATGACTTAAAAAAATACATGACATGTATATGTACATGTTATGGCCAAATGATATACATAATGAAAATGGCATGTTTTCATCAATTTTAAATTATGTTCACCATGTTTGTTATGATTTCATGTATTATAATGATGAATTAATGAGAAATGAGAAAGTACGACATGTGACATAATGTGAATGACATGAAAAATTATGTAAATATATAGCATAGTGTGAATAAAATAAATTCCTTTACTTTATAGTGGGTAATTTAGGATTATAGGATATAATGACTAGCAATAGGCTCATATACACTGCGGTAGCACCATGAGGTTGGAATGATTATTGAGGTATTGGCTACATCAAGTAGTCACCTCACACATACACATACATTGTGGAGCAGTTTGACCATATCAAGTGGTCCATTCACTCATTATGGAGTAGTAGGAACAAATTAAGTGGTCCTTTTGGTCCATTTACACATTGTATTCCTTATCCTGCATATCTAGTACGGGAATTTCCAATAGGCATTACTAGGGGTAAAAAAGAAATTATGTAATAAAATAAGGAATAAACGATAAATTTTGCATAAAAGATTTCATATGTGTGATTAAATAGTAAATAAAGTGAAAAATATAATTAATTGGTAAAAAAGGGTAAACATATAATTATACGAGAAAATAAGGACTAGATGATGAATCACACATCAAAGATATTAATTGTGTGATAAAATAATGAAAGAGACGAAAAATTAGATTAATTGGTTTAAAAAGGATAAAAACATAATTGCATAAGAAAATAGGGGTCAATTAATAAATTAGCATTAGAAATATGGTTAAAAGGGTTAAAATAGTTAAATAGGCAAAAAAGGATAAAATTATCAATAGAAAAATGTTCAGGGACAAAACTACAATTTGCCATCACATGAAAAAGTAAAAGGATAAAAATGTAAATTTTGATATTAAAATGAAATAAGAAAAAAAAACCAAAAAGGGCAATATCAGTTTGAATTTGGTAAAATAAATGAGAAAAAAAAGTTTAGGGACCAAATGGTAGTTTTCCACTCAATTAATAATTAATAATTAGATGAGAGAAAGATGAAAATAAGCATTAGTGAGGACAACAAGGAAATTTAAGGAACTTAGGGAACAATTTTTAAGTTAAAGAATAAAAAAATAATATATAAGGGCAAAATGAAAATTTTGTAGATACAAGTTATAAAAATGAAATTGTGTGTAGTGTATCCACCACTAGGCAATAACATTGCTTAACGTGTGATTTGTTTGACTGCATGCAAGGACAAGTATCTGAAGACCAAGTGAAAAAGAATGAATGACGTGTACATGTGGAGTTTTGTGGATTGTAGGAAACTTATGTATTATGTACTAGTTTTGAATCATTAATATGTAATATGTTATGGATCAAATGCAAAGTAATAGTAAACTCATGTTATTGATGATTGTGTGAATGATGGTTATGTGATGTATGCTAAGATGATGGATTGTGATTCAAATAAAAAGTGTTGTGTTATCATTTGAGTATTAGAGATGGAGGTTGCCTATTGAGAGTGTTATTTGACAATTTGCAATTTGGGTAGCATGACTTTTTAGTCATTATTCTATTGAAATTTTTACCAAAAGAATAGTAAGCTTTTGTCGCTAAATAAATTGAGATTTGACTATTAAGATATATGACTAGTTATCATCAGTAAAGGGATAAATAACTTAAATAACCACGCAACATCACTAATGGAAATTCATAGTGTGTTGATTTAAGAGCGAACGTAGGGTGTTATAACTTTATAGTAGAAGAGGAGGAACAGTTGGTGATTGTCAAGAGTAAAGAGTTCTAAGGTAGAAGATGTAATGCTGAGAAAAATAGAGGAGATGATTGAAGCGATGGTTTAACTCCTATCAGCAAGGAAGGAGATCAACCTTAAAGATAGGAATTTTGATAGTGAAGGATTATTGCCTCTGAGGTTTAAAATTCCCAGCTTTCCTAAATTCGATGGTACTTTATATCTGTTGGCACATCTGAAGCAATACACTTTAATGATAAAGGGAACTACATTGACTAAGAAGTAGAAGGTCGAGTATTTTTGCCTCAGTCTAACAAGTCTTGCTATTATTTGGTACCATGGGTTAGACCGTAGGTGTAACATCATAAAAATTCTAATTTGTATGAATAGTACTTTTTAGGCCATGAATAGTGACACTAGGGGACACGAAGGTGAATAGTGCCACCTAAACCAATATAAATTTATTTTTATCACTAAAAATTAAAATTCATAATTACTCTAATGGTATAATTTGAAGTGAAATTGAGGTTAAATAGGTCCCCAAAAGGCTTAGAGAAAAAACACCTAGGTTGTATTAAGGTTGACCACAAATTTGACCAGCCCAAAAAATATTTCACAAACCTTTGAAAATTATTCTGATCACATAAATCTAATAGAAATAGTTAAAATGAATATTTGGAAGTGAAAAATAAAATTTTGGGCGACTCTGAAAAATTAGAGTTTTAGATTGATAATTTATTCTCTAGTCTCCAAAATATATTGAAACAAATTCAGATTGAACAAAAATTTTAAACATACTCTAAATAATATTTTTCCATATTTTTAGACTAATTTTGGAGGTAATTTAACAATTGAAGATTATAGCCAATGAGAAAGGGACAAGTGGCACATTATAAATCACACCTTTAATAAGTTGTCAAATGGGGGATTGACTGTTCTTTTAGGAAGGGGTATGAAAGGACTTAAGGAGGTAGATTTCTCCAGGGAAAGTCGGCCTCATCTCTGTCTTTTTCCTCCTCTATTTTAATTTCACCATAATTCCACCATTACTAACCCAAATCTGAAACTTTCACCAACACATTTTCTCACTTAAATTTCATGTAAAATCTATTGTTCACCTTCTTTTCTACCCATATAGCAAGTTTATATAGAGTTTTGGTGGAGAAAATTCAAGGATATCAAGTTGTAAGAATTTGCTAAGTAAGTGAATTTAAGGTATTTTGGTAGGAAATTTTAGAGAATTGTTAAAATAATTAATTTTATGGATTTATGTGTTAAAATTAAAAGTAAAAACTCATGAATTCTTCCTTGTACAATTCGTCCATAATGTGAATTTCAAGAAGGAAAAAAAGTTGAGGAAAAGGAAGAATAAATGAGTTCAACCACTTTTGAGGTTAGTAGATTCAAACTACACTTGATTTCATTGAGTTTTCTTTAAAAATTAGGTGATTTTACATTTTGTAACTATAGAAACTTAAGTAAAATGATGAAATAAATTAAGATAACTTGGTAAATTAGTGGATAAACATGAATTAAATGATAATTAATGGATAAATAAATCAATTCATGGTAATTTTATAAGTGGTCGAATGGTATACCTAGGCATATTAAGTGATATTTTGATTTTTGATTGGATATTTGACATGATATGGACATTAAAATGATGAATAAAGCAAGTGTGAATGAAAAATCAATTAATTATGCATGGACCTAATAATGGCCGAATGGATATAATGGAGTATAATTATTTATTAGTTTGATATTGAGTGAATTTGCATGCATACCATTATGTGGATAATTGACATGACAAAAGGATCATTAAAAAAATGAAAATTCATGATAAAGCTTGATGTATGATTGAGAACTTACTATGGTCAAATGGTATATCATGTGAAAATTACATGTTTCAATCATGATTGAATGAAATTCCAGGGTACAATATAATATTAAATAATTAATGGAAAAATGGTCATTTTTTTAGTTGTTATTTGTGTGCAATGAAATTTTATCTAGTGTATCCACCACTAAGCAACACTATTGCTTAGTGTGTGGTTTGTTTTAACTACGCGTAGGGAATAGGTAACTAAAGATGTTGTGAAGATGGAAAACAAAATAAGACATGTACATGATGTGGAGCCATGGATAGAATGGATATAATATGTATGCATATAATGTATTAATTATTTTGGAACATGAAATGTAATAGTTAGTGTGTAATGGATGTTGAGTTAATAGTTGATATATGACTATGCATGTTGACATTGGGTGTTATGTATAATGATTTTGTGATATTGTGTTGATAAAGTTATGTGATGAATTTTAGAAGTGCTTGTGTTGTTGTTGTGGTATTGGAGTTAGAGGTTGAATATTCGGAGTGTAATTTTCACACTTTACAAGTTAGGTAAGCATAATTTTATAGCCGTTATGCTGCCCAAATTTTTACCAAATGAATAGTTATGATTCGATGCTAAACTTGTATGGAAAATAAATGCCATGTTTGGAATTAATAGTCATCACAAAAAAAAAAACAGCAAATAAATTTAAGTTAACTAGGCAAACAATGATTTATGTAAATGGATATCGACCTTATGATATTACTAAGTATGGCTCAATGATATAAGACTATGGATTATTGGTGTAAGGACCCAAAATAGGCCTTAGTAGAATTTAAGGGCAATTACATGTTATTAAAGTCTAATTGAGCATTATTTGATGAATTATTAAGAGCTAAGCTATTAATTGGGGCAAAAATATTATTAAGTTATCAATAATTATGTGATAAATGTGTAAATTATATGGTATAAATTTTATAAGGTCATAATTAAATTATTATTGTTGGTTTAATAATATTCAAGGACATAATTGAAGTAAAAAGTATTAATCTGGGGTAAATTTATAATTACGGCATCTTTAGGGGCAAATGTGAATAAATGAATAATTGAGAGGTTAATTTCAGAGAAAGAATAAATGAATAGGTTAATTTATAACATGCAAGAAATGGAGGGATCACTTTATAACATGCAAAAAGGTGTGGGTTAATTAAAGGACATGCATCTTGTTGAGGGACCAAAAAGGGAATTTTCCTAACTATTATAAATAGTCTTTTTGCTAGTGGAATGAAAGGGAAACTTAATAAGAGGTGGTGGTGGACGAAATTCTAGAGAGAGTTACAGAAATTTCCTTTCTCCTTCTCATTTCTTAAAGCCATAGATGATTTCTCAAGGTCTTCTTGAAGAGGAAATAATTGCATGTTGTTCAATCTAGATCATTAGTATAAAACTATAAGGTAAATATTTTAACTTGATAGTTTATCTCTTCATCTTCATCTCCTTCTTATTTTGATTGATGATGGATTAAGATAAATGATGGAAGATTGTTGTTGAATGAGTGAATTGATGCAAAGGATAAAAAGAAGGTAGAAGAGACAAGGAAAAGGGCTTGCAAAGGACTAAGAGTGAAAGGAAAATTTAAAGAAGATTTGAATTACATGTCCAGGTTTGGGAACTATTATGTCTTGCATACATTAATATTGTGTTGATTATGGATTTTATAAATATATTGACTTATATTAAGATATTAGACATTAATGTAAAAATGCTGTCCAGAAATTCGGATTGACCTTCAATGACTAATTTGATCATAAGTTGAATTTTTGAACTCCGAATTTGATGTAATTAGTTGGGTTAGAACCGGGACTTCTGTGCCTACAAATGTTATAGAAATAACAATAATGAAAATTTTCCTCTAAGGTCCTCAAAAATGCCCAAAACAGTAGCCTATGAAAGAAGAAAAGTTAATGAATTTGAAATTCTGGGTTAAGTTCATTTGACCTAGCTGTATTAGTTTGTTAATAACTTGAGTTCTAGAAAATTAAATTGAATGATTCAAGTTGGTATGTTTTATTAAGACATTAATGTATATTTTTGTAGAAGGAAATCATTTCTAGATCGGCCTCTAACTTCTCTTAAAATTAGCTTGAATCTCGTAGAAACAGTTGTTCACTGTCAAAGAACAGATCTTAGTATTTTTGGCATAATTATCAGTAGAAAATTTGAAACGTTATGATTTAAAATGCTGGATAAACTAGATACATAGGAGCACAACTTTGATGAAGTGAAGTCGATCTAATTCTGTGTACATTTTATTTTATGAATTTTCTAATTGGTGACAAAAAACTGTTTTGGTGTTATGAACAGCTTATAGTTTTCTTCAATATCTTGAGTTATCAATGTGATATTAAGGTAATTCTTGAGGTTTTTGAAATTAGACACACAGGGGATTAGTATTCTCATACTTTCATGTAAATAACTAGAGAAGTAGCATGAATATTTTTGTAGGATATGTTGAACAATTGTAATGAGAATAAATTTTAGGAATCTTTAATAAAGAGAAATATGTAAGTATCATAAACTAGTTGCTGTAATTACAGCATAATTTGGGTTATAAAATCTCAATTGAGTTAATTCCAATTTCATATTTTACATGAGAAACATACCTATAACTTTGTAGGAGATACCAAGGGCTAAATATGCTTGTAAGCTATTCAAATGTTCACTTGAAATTGTAGTGAGCTGTTAATTTCGGTTTCGGAACAGGCTGAAGTAAAAATGATGTATATTTGTGTGTGTTGCTCAGAATGCTATGAGGTCGAATCCTATGCAAAATAGACTTATAAATTAACATTTTGTATGAAGGAAACTTTGTTTAATTATGTTTGTATGAGTTCCTAAAGTTCGCTTTAAATTCTTGAAAACTGGATATACTGTTAAGGAATAGATTGTGGTATTTTGGACATAAATCTTAGTAGGGGAGTCAAAAAGCTATGCTGTAAAATTCTGGAAAAATTAGACACCTAGGAGCAGGATTTTTTTGAAGTAAATTTAGGCTGATTCACTCTCCATTTTATTCTAAAAATTTTACAAGTGGTTACAATAACTGTTTCTGAATTTATGAACAGCTAATGGTTTTTCTTGAATATCTTGAATTATAGATGAGATATTGTGACAAATTTTGATGTTTTAGAAACAAGAAATATAGGGGAATGAAATTTTAGAAGGCCACATGGCCTAAAAACAATATTTACTAGACCAAAAAGGGCACCTAATTTTGATCCAGAAAGCTGCCCCTGTGCAGATTTGTGTAGGAAGAATTGTAATTTGTTTTCTATATTTGGTTTAAATATAGTTATGTTAAATATGTGTATATATGATTACACATTGAATTATAAATAGCATGTAATATGATTGACAATAAAGATAGGTATAATCATATAAATACAAACTTATGTACATGATTTATTACATGAAATTATGCTTACATGTATATACTTATATGTTGCGCTTATATGCCACTATGCAAAGTGTATATGAAGACGGTGACATATGTTCATTCAAAGATAATTGTATTGTGCTGATTATACTCGTATTCATGTATATGATTATGATTATCCTGCTCATAGGCATGAATAGATTTATACTACTATGTATATAAATGCATGATTGAAAAGGGATCGTTCCTTGAACTAATTTCAAGTAGAAAATAGCAATACTCAATAATGTGTATGATCATATGTTTAAAGAAAGTATTACATGAACATGAATATGATTACCTTGAACATCATTATACATGGGTTTTGACATACGGAATAGATTACATGATCGAATAAGATTATAAAGTATAAAGTAGTAATACCCAACAATGAGTATATTTACAGGTTTACAGAAAGTTACACATGAGCATGTGTACGAGTACATTGTTTATAGTTACCCAAGAGTATACATGTGCATATAAGAATATGAATGAATAAATGAAAGATAAAGTAAATAGATTTTATTGCCTGCGTTGAGTCTAGGAAGTGGATAGATAGGCATGCCTATAAGGGTAAATTGCAGCTGCTTTTGAACATTTTGACCTCTTTAGGTCCATTTGAATTTAAAAATATAGTGACCCTGTTTGGGTTTAATAGTTAAAGTTAATTTAAACAACCCTCGTGTGGGTTTTAGCCGACCCCATTTGGGTCCGCTTGACCGGTCCATGTTATTTGATTGACCCTGTTTGGTTCCATGTTATTTGATTGACCTCGTTTGGGTCCACCGATTTATCATACAGTTTTATCCCTACAAGGGATCATCGTTTAATACCTCCGGGTATCTCTTTGGTGCCTTCGGGTGACCTATTATCTCTTTGGTGCCTTCGGGTGACCTAGTACCTTCGGGTACCACCGTATAACCCGTTATCCACCTCTTTAGAATAGTGCAGGCTTATTTATCAAGGTTAAGAAAAGTTTAATAAGTCATGCAAATTCTTAGTTGACTTTATACTACTCTACATATGAAATTCCTTTTGTTGCATACAAAACCCAAGTCTAAAAGAATGCTCAATATACATATGTATCTATACTGCTAGTACAAAAACAAATTGCATGTTAATTGCTAAATGCTCTCTATATATATGTGTCCTTTATTCTTATATGTATCACATTGTATGATTTCTATAAGTGAATTTAAATGTTTAATTTCTTTCATTTCTTGAAATAAATCATTGTTACATTTGAAGCATGTTGGATGCTTGTTGACGATCACTATGAGTGGTCGTCTATCATGATTTAGTTCCCCACTAAGCTTTATAGCTTAGCACGGGTGTTTCATCCGTGTAGGTTGCAAGGTTAAGACTTTCTCTCAGGATTGATATCTGTAGCTGGCTAGCCAACACAAGTCTTTGAAGATTATAAAGTATATAGTTGTCTTTTTGTTCCTTTTTGTATTTCAAAGGTTTTATGTTATGCTGGAAATCTTGTAAAAGTACAACTATTTTGTAAGATGTTATTAGCGGTTATATTTTTGTACAGAGACTCTAATGTATATTGTGAAGTTTTAATAGTTTAGCACTCTTATGGATTAAGTATGAATATCAGTTCTCTATATAGTTGATATATGTTTATGTTACACAGTAGAACATGTGTAATGAGATGAATAAAGTGATATGTATAGAATATAGAATAAGGGTGCTACAATTGGGATTTGAAACAATATAATTGTAGTACTTGAATTAAGGTGACTTTGAAGGATATTGGGGCTATTTTAGCTGAAGCAAGAGGAATCTTTTTCTTGAATATCTTACAAGATAGAGGAATCAAGTCAAAAAGATGAAGAAGAAACCCAATACCCTAAATTGGATCAAGATGTTTGTAAGAAATGTGAGTCCATATATGAGAGAGGGGTTAAAGATGAAAGTCCTTAAAGATAGGCAGTCCCTTAAGGACATTGTTATTAAAGCTGAGGGGGAGTATTTGGCAAAGAGGGTAAGTAATGAGAAGTATGGAAGAAGGAATTATGGTAATTTTGGAGCAAACAAGTCAGCTAGAACCTGCAGTAGCAATTGATGGTGGGACCTAAGCAAGTGTACTAAATCAATAAGTAATATAGTTTGCTCAATTTATGACCCCTGAATATCATACCTAAGGGATTGAGGATGCAAGAAATGAAAATCAGATGTATGCTAAAGAATTCCAAATTTTTTGTTGTGTATTATGCTATCAACTATCAAAATGTAGAAAATAAACAACTAAAATATAAATTCAGAATTTGACTAAAAATAAATTTGCAATAATTTTTATAGCTTAAAATAATTGAGAAATTAATAAGTATGAAAATCGATATATTAAAAGTATTGCTTGGGTTCACTCTTCCTCCACATACCCAAGTGTGAATTAAATTAACCTATAATTATACATATGAAATTGGGACAACGCTCTTAACAAAATTTCCCATTTCAGAGCAAGCTATTCTAATCATAAAATGCCCCATTTCGTAGGAAGTCCTATGATTAGCCTATGTATGGGTATAACATCATAGGTCTAGTTTGCTTTCCCATCCCAAAGAAAAATAACCCAAAACCCATTCATTTCACTCCAAACTCTAGCCTAAACCACAATTTTCAGCAACTTAAAGAGTCATATTTCGGAGCAGTCTAAAAATCACAACATCCATACACTCACAACATTCAACCACCCATTCATTCAAACTTTAAAATTTACTAAAGATAATTAAAATCCATGAAATAACAATAAAGCAATAGTGAAATAAAACCATTCGTGTATATATATATATATATATATATATATATATATATATATCCATAAATGTTCAATATTCACACAAGGGATAGGGGATTTGAAGATCCCCCAAACAACTATGGGACTACTCAATACCCATTACAAAATAAAGAGAGAAAAGGAGAGAATAAACCTAGAAATTCATATAGGAAGAAAGGCCAGCTGAACCCAAAGTTTCTCCAACCTTTTTCTCCAAAACTTCAATGAAAATGATCTCAAAACTAAGAAAAACTAAGCATCTAATTTATGTTTTTGTCTTTAATCGATGTATTTTTGTGTAGATCTAAATTATTTGCAAGAATAAACTATAGATTTATGTATAAAATGAACCAAAGAATGAGATAAACTAAGAAAGAAAAACCCTATATTTGAAAAAAAAAACTCCAAAAAACTCCCTTTGCCAAAAAACAAGTATACTATATATAGTCCTAAAATGGGATCACGGTCTGCACAAAATTCTTGTTGACCATGACTGATGGGATATCACATGGCATAAATACAATGAACATGCAGCGGAAAAACAAAAACTTTTGATCATACAAGCCATGCAATAACGACATAGAATCGAAAACATGTAGTTTGAGGGTTTCGATTGAACTTACTTCTTTGAATGCACTCCAAATCTTTATTTTTTGCAATGACCACTATATAAGATAAACCTATATACCCTTGAAATCAATCACCAATGCCAAATGTGCCGCCTTTTACTCCACACCACTCTATGTTCACACACATACTTGCAAAGTCGACCTAAAAACGAAGACTGTTAGCTCTAGGTTTTGTATTTGGCAATCGGTATGGTATAAAGACACAAGATTTGATCTTGTTCTTCCTAGGGATTGCAATGGCTGGCAAAAATACAAGAGAGGAAGAAATAATTCTTCCCTTGTGAAAATTATGGCAATGAGAGAGAAAAAAAACTCAAAGTGGCAAATTTATTTAATCAATATACATCACTTAGCTACGGTTTCTTTTGAATGCCGAAATCTACTAGGCTTTTTGTAGTAATTTCAGCCTCCATCTCTTCCTAATCGAGTGGTGTATCTTGATTCAAATTCAAATAGGATTTAAACTTAATTAACTTAATTATCTAAAGATAAATAAGTAATTAATTATCTAAAGATAAATAAATAATTAATTATTATCTGTGTCTTGCCGTTTTTTTCACTCTCTTATGTACCAAATTCCATTTAGCAAAATAATTACCCATTAACCTTATTAATTTGACTTTAATTAAAAGCCCAAATTAATGCCCAATACTCTATATAATATTTTAGGCCCAATGCTTTGTGTGTGATCCTATAGGTCTATTTAATATTGGCAATGGATTAATAAATAATCCAAAGGCTTTATATATATTCTCTAGCAAGATATTATAGCATTCTAAATTAAATGAAAATGCAAATGGCATTTAGAGACCGAATGCAATTTTGCATAGTCCTTTACCCACAAATATTAGAATTAATATAAAGTATGGAACTAATCATCCTTATATATACTAATTCCTATCTTGATATTCCAATGATGCTAAAGTCTTAGATAAATAACGAGTACTCATTATTTCATCTCGGTATGGCCATACACTTATCAGTTCACTGATCAAGTGGCTAGTGATATTTTATCTCTTATCGAGAGGGGCAATTCCTTTACTTCTCTCATGCTCTCTAACATGAATTAGTGCATGCCCAAGCATACCATACTAGTCACCCTGTTACGAGTACGTTAGGTGTATGTTAAAGTACATAATAATTCATAAAGAGTTTCATAGAGTTATATGTCTAAGAACTCCAATACAAAACTTGCAATTGAGAAACACTTATGAATTTGTACCATGTAGTGTTCTCATGAGCCGATCGAATCCGGATACCATGTTTTAAACATGTATCTATGATCTCTGATTGACACTCTAGTCCTTATGATTCGTAAGATAGAACTTAACATATCAGATAGAGCATACTAGTCTTAATTCATTTGTTATTCCCATAACAATGATTGACTAGGGATATTTAGAATGAGTCTCAAATATTTCAAGGTCTTACAACCATATGTCTCACACATGATAACTTAAATTGAAACAACATTCCTGGATAGTTTTATCACTTGATATGCACAAGAATACAATTGAGAAAACAAATACCTTATTTATTAACTTGAGTGTTTTTATAACAATGCATTGGGGCTAGGGCTTACATGAACAATCTTCCACTAGCACTAGTCCCAATTGTGCATAGCCCTAAGACTAAACACTCTCAAATGAGCTTCGTACAGATTTGGATGTAACTGTTTCCAATAGATCTACTAAATTATCTTTACTTGCTATCTTGCTAATCTTGACGTCCTTATGGTCAATGATCTCTCTGATCAGGTGGCACCTCCTGAGTATGTGTTTGGATTTCTGGTGTGACCAGGGCTCTTTTACCTGTGCGAAGGCCCCTTTGTTGTCACAGAAAATTTCTAATCGATCTAGGATGCTTAGGACCACTCCTAATTCAAAAATGAAATTTCTAATCCAAACATCCTTCTTTGTAGTCTCACTCGATGCAATATACTTAGATTCTATAGTTGAGTTGGCAACGGTCTCTTGCTTCGAGCTTCTCTAGCTGACAGCACCACCATTCAAAACATAAACAAAACCAGATTGCGATCTTGAGTCTTGAGTGCTGGTCTGAAAAGCAGGATCGGCATAACCTTGTATGACGAGGTCTTATTGACCACCATATACCAAGTACTAATCCTTAGTCCTTCATAGGTACTTTAGAATCACCTTCACAGTAGATTAGTGCTTCTCACCATGGTCTTGCTAAAACCTACTTGTTATACTTAGTGCATAAGCAACATCTAACCTAGTACACAACATAGCATACATTATAGATCTAATAGTTGATAGATATGGGATTCTACTCATGTTATTCCTTTCCTCTTTGGTTTTAGGACAAAGGAACTCCCAAAGCCAAAGGTATGTACCCTTGTTTTGAGTCTTCCATACTAAAACACTTTAGTACTTTGTCTATGTACTTTTCTTGACTTAGTCCCAAGAGCCGATGCGATCTATCTCTATAGATCAGAATACCAAGTATTGTCTCGGCTTCACCTAAGTCTTTCATTGAGAAACACTTCCCCAACCATTGCTTAACATTTTGCAATGTTGGGATGTCATTCCCAATGATAAGGATGTTGTCCACATATAGGACCGGAAACACTACTATGCTCCCACTAACCTTCTTATACACACAAGGCTCATCTTCATTTTTTATGAAGTTAAACTCTTTGACAACTTCATCAAAATAGAGATTCCAACTCCGGGATGCTTGCTTCAATCGATAAATGGATTTTTGAAGCTTGCAAACCTTCTTAAAATGCTTGGGATTGACAAAACCCTCAGGTTGTGCCATATACACATCCTTCGAGGAGATTTCTGTTAAGAAAAGCAATTTTGACTTCAATTTGCCATATTTCATAGTCATGATATGTAGTTATGGCAAGCAAGATCCTAATGGACTTGAGCATGACTATAGGTGAAAAGGTCTCATCATAGTCTACACCATGAGTTTGCTGGAAACCTTTTGCTACTAGTCTACCTTTGTAGGTCTTATTATCTTTGAGTTTAAATAGCCACTTGAATTCAATTACCTTTGCATCTTCTGATGGATGAACCCAGATCCAAACCTAGTTATCGTACATTGATTGCATTTCAAATTTCATGGCTCCAAGCCAATTTTTTGAGTCAGGGCTCTCAATAGCTTCTCGATAGGTAGTTGGATCCTCACGATCCACTAACTCAATAGTGTCACTATCGATGATTAGAAATTCGTATCTCTCAATCTCCCATTGTACCCTACTGGACCTACTAGGTTCTTATGCAATGGGTTCTTATTCCACAACTGGTTGTGAACTTGATCCCATTCCTAACTCATCCTCTACAGTAGTTTGTGGCACTTGAATTTCTCCAAGTTCTACTTTTCTCCCACTATCTTTCTTGAGAAGGAATTCCTTTTCCAAGAAAATAGCTTTACGAGCAACAAACACTTTGCTCTCAGCTTGTGAATAAAAGTAGAATCCCTTTGTTTCTTTGGGATAACCCAAGACAAGTAGACAATAGATTTGGACTCTAGCTTGCTAGATGTTAATTTCTTAACATGTGCTTCACAATATTAAATCATAAGAAATGACATATTGGTCTCTTTCCCAGTCTATACTTCGTATGGTGTCTTCTCAACTGCTTTAGTTGAAGTACGATTCAATAGAAACGTAACAGTTTCTAATGTATAACCCTAAAAAGAGATAGGAAGATTAGCTTGACTCATCATTGATCGAATCATGTCCAACAGAGTTTGATTCATCCTTTTGGACACACAATTCCATTGTGGTGTTCTAGGAGGAGTGAACTGTGAAATAATTTCACACTTTTTCAGACGATTGCCAAACTCTTGTCGTAAGTATGCACCACCTCGATCCGATCGAATGGCTTTTATACTTTTGGGAAGTAGGTTTTCTACTTCGTTCTTAAACTCTTTGAGCTTTTCAAAACTTTCATACTTGTGCTTCATTAGATAGACATACCCAAATCTACTAAATTCGTCTATAAATGTTACGAAGTAACTAAAACCACCTCTAGCATGTGTACTTAATGGTCCACATACATCGGTGTGTATTAATCCCAATGAGTCACTAGTCTTCTCACCTTTCTTGTTAAAAGGGCTCTTTGTCATCTTTCCATGCAAACATGACTCGCATGTGTCATAAGATTCCAAATTAAATGACCTAAGCACTCCAGATTTGTGGAGTCTTGAAATGCATTTTTTGTTTGCATGTCCTAAATGACAATGCCAGAAGTAAGTATGGTTTAATTCGTTTAATTTAACCCTCTTTGTATTAATGTTGTATATAGAATCTGTGAGGACCCAATCATGGCCCTAACAGGATTATAGTTAATTAATTAGGATTAAGATTTAATAAGGCAAAATTAGATTATTTTGCATTAATGAAGTAAAGTCATATAAAGGGTATGATTGTAATTATACACATGTGTATTGGAGTGTAGTTAAAATAGTAAGGAATGATACAATTGAATTAAATTAAAAGTCTTGGGGTCAATGTGTAAGGAATGGAAATTTAGAAAATTATTGTGTATAAGGGAATTGTGGGAATTTCCTTTGGTGAGATATTTATCCCACTATAAATTAGGGTTTGGGAGAGATGGAGATCAGCATTTTAAAGGCTCTCTCTCTCTCTCTCTAAAATTACGGTTTGGAGATGGATGCTAGGGTTTGGGAGTAACATGAAGGTAATGTTTTCCCTTCAAGATGCCTTCTTTCTTTTCTTTTAATTTGTGGTTTCTTTAGTGATGAGAGATTACAAGATCTTGTTGTCATCATGTGTAAGGAAATGAGAGAGAAGCATGTAAATCAAGTGAAATAGAAGAAAGTAATCATATGTAAAGGAGGTGAAGCTTGATTTTGAGGTATGAGATTTATTTGGAAAAGTTACTGTATACATTTTCCATCTTTTGTTGTATGTGTTTTCTTTGTGAGATTAAGGATTAATCTAGTAGGTGTTGATGATTATAACATGATCAATAACTTAAATGGTCATTTAAGTAAGTTTAAAGGTGAGATTTGTGATTTAAATGCATGCTCTGCTTAATCGGGGTCTCTGAGTTTCATGGCATTCCTCCCAGACGTGGCCATGTGTGTGTTTCTTCTTTAGAACACACGGCCACACAATAGATAAAACAAATGCCTCATTTATTAACTTGAGTGTTTTTATTATGATGCATTTAGGCTAGGGCTTACACTAATAAAGACATAGTAAAAATTTTCTTCTGGACAAAGGGTCACGGTCATCACTAAAATCCTATATACCGTGACATACTTCTCCTCTACATTCTGGATTAGAACTTAACTACCTCATCATCAGCACCAAAAACCTACTAACCGTGAGGTCTTTCTTTTCTCTATCCTTTATTGAAGGGATCCCTATGTTATGCTAAACATCAATATAAAAACAAATGTCTACTCATCGTGATATACCTAAAACCGTGCATTTTGACATAAAGCATAGGTCACGGTTAGTAGGTAAAACATACTGACTATGAGGTAATTGTAAAAATTACAATTAAGCAAATAATTCCATCAAAAGCTCTATAAGACACATAAAAGCTAGAATTTACTGAATATGGACAAACATTAATGAATTCAAGTAAAACAAAGAAAAGACACTAAAAACTAGACTGAAAAGGGACTAAAACTAGATACTAAATTGGAGTTATAAAAATATCCCACACTTAGACTTTACTTGCCCTTAAGTAACTAAACCATCCACAATCTTAACAACACAAACTCCAATTCAGAACAAGAATATTTAGAGAAGGCAAAATAACACTTAGCATAAGACACTTAAATGAAAAATTCAATCAAAAAGACTTAACTAATCTATATTGAAAAATTTCTTATGCATGTGATCTATGACAAAATAAGGTCATTGCTTTTCGAAACCAAAACTACTAGTACATTCCAACAATCGAGCAAAAAGAAAAATGACTATTTTGCACTTGAAACTCGAAACAACCATCAGCTTCTCCCTGAGCACCCGAAGCACAAGGATAATCTCCACTAAACAACTCAAAGCAAAATAGGATAACTAGGTCTTACATTAAGGTTGTAATGGGAGGTGAAGGTATTGTCTTCAAAGAAAGGATAAAGTTAACAAATTAGAATCAACCATACTACCACAACTACCACCTGACTTTTTGAATATCAACAACTTTTCTTTCTAAATTTCTAATATTATTAGCAAAATTAACAAATGATTCTCAATAGACATCAGCTAGACTCATAATTTTAGAGGAAGAATGAACTTAAAATTGTTCTCTTGAACTAGCTTAACATTTAATACTTTCCCTTAAATGTAAGGTACCCCACACTTATTCATTGTAGTAATAATTACAATTTTTATAGCATAACCTTCATATGTTGATGTGTTTTTTTAAATAGGGTACCAACAACTCTTGAAACTTTTAAAATAGCAATGTCTTGAAATTATTAGACCATAATTCTCACTACCCCTTTTTTCACAAATTTAACACTCTTGACTAATCGAGAACAACTCAATTTCATTACTCAAAATACACAATACTACCCCACATATAGTGGCCAATTCTAAAATAGGGAAGATAAACGGTACTTAAGTTATATGGTTAAATTTGTGAGCATAATCAAGAAAGAATGTAAGTATTATGCTTTTAGCATACCAAATATGTCAAGGGGGTTAGCAATGGTAATCATGAACACAAGGTAGGTCAAAATTCATTTCATAGTGATTGCCAAAGAAAGGCTGCCTAGGTCATGTCCTAATTCCACCTAAGTTGAATAATTGTTTTGAAAGGTGATAAGAAAGTTTATAGCTATTCTAGAATTCCTTCACTCAACAACTCTCACTCATTGGTTTTTCATTAATTTTCACAAAAATAAGCCTTTCATGTTCAAAATATATACTCCCCTAGCCCATATTTTAGAAATTGTTGTCCTCAATAAACTACTGCAAAATAAACACAAAATGGGTAAGAATAAAGTAAGTAAACTCCTTGCAATCACATGTCATAAGGAGAAAATGGGGGTGGAGGATTTACAGTAAGTGGAGGAAATAAGACATCCAACTCGAATACCATATGTGCAAGAGAAACCAACATTTGGTGCTGCTACTCCTAAAATTTTACCTGTTTAGCATCCAAGGCATCCAACTTAGAAATAATCTTAGTATACTATGGTAAGGTAAGAGTAACTGCCCCTTGATCAGGCTTGGGCTAGAGGTTGTTCAAACTTCTGGCCATTTTAGCAATATACTCATCCCTATCAGTAAGCTTAATACCATTCTCTATAGTAGGATCCTTAACTAGAACCTTCATATTCTTCTTATAAGCTTTTGTTCTATATAAGCCATAGCAGGGAGAGCATTATCATAATTCATAGGGTGTCCAATGGCCCTGGCTAGCATAGTTACCCAACCCCCTAATGATATCTTCTTCAGCTTGGTTGGCTATTGCTGGATTTCCTCTATCTTGTTCCACCAGTGGTATGCATAATTAATAAGAAAGCCTCTAAGCATGCAAGCCAAAAAAAAACTTTTGAAAGATTGACATGCCTTACAGATTTAAATAGGACATAGGAGATAGGGAGAGAAACATGTGCAATATTTCAAAAGTATGATTCCTCAGATGATGAGATTTTGTTACTTCTAAAACATATGGACCTTCAAACTGAGGTCTTAAATCACCTCCCATACTGTATTCTTATCATAGCCAGGAAAAGTATAGAGGCTATTAATAAGAAGTCCTATAGCTTTTGAGAATGCAACAAATGTTTCCCCATAATCTTTTACACCCAACTAGAAAGTGATCATGTCTGGATTTTTTCATCCCTAAAGTGGCATTTAAGAATATCCACAAATTTTCTAGTCAAGGTAGGATAAAAAAGCTCTCTACAGCTAAAGAATCTCTCCTAGGCAATAGCAGCTATATACCTTTCCACATCTTCTTTAATCCCCAACATTTACAATATACTCATGTCCATATATACTGAAGGCCAGTATACACTATTAGATAGAATCACATATTTGGTCTTGATGTCTTCTTGTACCCAACTTGGTGGCTTAGGCTTCCTAGTTTTCTTCTTTTTTCTCTGAACAGGAGCTTGAGTAGGTGGTTGGGTGGACTTTGGTGAAGGGTAATCTGATAAAGGGTGAGTGGTCAATGGCTAACTAGAAATAGGTTCAATAACTTTTGTTCTTAGCCGAGTAGTGCCACTATCAACAACAAAATAGCAAGGATTAATTTCCTTAAAATTTTAATCAAAGCACTACACATCTTATACAGAGGGATTGATGCAGACTATCTTAGTTAAAAGTAAGCACAATACAATAAAAAGATGATAGTGACATAAAAGTGGTTGCAATTAAAACTCAGTAATATTGGTGCAAACAAGGTAAAAAAGATAAATCAGTAGTCCTAATGCAGTGTTCCTCGAATAGCTAATTAAGAATTGATCTCTCATGAAATGCATTGATGTAATGATAAGTAAAGAGTCCTGAGAGCCTTTAAATTCCTGTTAACCCTAATTTAAGTAGTTGATAACTCATTATAAAATGGTTGAATGCTACAAAGTTTAACCTTTTCATTCAAGTTTGCCTATCAAAATACTGAAAAAAAGGTATCAACAAAACTACTTCAAGTATGGGTGGGTGCCCTATGTAAGTGATTAACAGGCATTAACAAATTTCTCAACAAGAAAAGATAAGACTCTATAACATGATGAAAGCACCCAAGGAAAAAAATTATAATTGAAGATGAAAACCAGTGATAATATGCAATTTAATTATTGATTAACATACACACACTCATCAATCGAGTATGAGGTCAACAGCATGGGCAATGCAACATCAATTTTCAAACACCTACAAACAATTGGGTAAAATTTCCAAAATAAGTGGAATAGGTGCAAGCAAGCATGACAATTCAAGTGGTTTTAAGATAAATATGCATCTCAATTCATGAAAAGCGTAAAAGTTAATAATAACAGTGTAGCGCCCTCCATGCAAATACCCTATTACACATGTATCATGAATACTAAACTATATGAATATTACTTCATGTATATCACATGCACACATGTTCTTTCGTAGCTTTACAACTAGTGAGTTACAATATTCCACATAGGTTATATACATATCATAAGATAACTGGCCATTATACAAAACAGATGATAGTTGTAATACAAAACATCCTACATCAAGGTTATAAGTTGATGGTTGGCCCTTCCTGATGCAGAGATCGTCCCTCAACAAAAGTCTTTCTAACTGTACCTAAACGGATAAATAACCCGTGCTAAGCTATAAAGCTTAGTGGGGAATAACTAAAGATGGATGACCACTCACATAGGTCATCAAAACATACATATACAATATATAAATACTATAAACAACATGTACCACATATCATGGCAATAATAACATATACTTTTAGGGATAAAGCATATTCTCATGTACATAAACCTTGTACCCAAGAGAGTAACACATATTTCATTTTCATAATTCATATAGATGACCATTTTTCATGTGAACATATTCAATTGAAACATAATCCCTGTGGGTAAACCAATAATGTAATCTACACCATCAATCTTTAGTCAAATAACTTTAACTGTTTAATTTTGATCATTACTATGAATAATGTTTAGCCTGCCTTAGCTTTATCAGTGGGTAAGGGGAACTATGGATACACATCGGTATCAAAAGAAGGATATCCAAAGATATCAGATCTATAGACCCAAACGGGACCAAACTGTACTGTGGACCGGTCAAGCAGACCCAAACGGGGTCGCCTATCAACCCAAACAGGGCTGATCATTATCCAAACGGGATCATATATACTATGGACCCAATTGGGCCAAACTATGGCAGCTGCAATTTCCCTATAGGCGCCTATCTATCCACATTTAAAACTCTATTGCAGGCAGAACTATATTCGTGTTCAATTCACATATTAATACTGTATTTATAGTATACTGGTGCACATATACAGAGTCTTGTAAAACTATGACTTTTCTGGTGCATAATTAGATATATGCACATTTCATATGCCAAGTTATACATCTGGCTATTCAAATCTGTATGACTTTACAATTTGTATCATAACATATAAGCAGTCAATATAATCATCATATCATATACTTGATCATGCTCTCATTAAGCATTTCACATGTTCATAGTCATGCCAAAACATCTCCTATCTCATAAGGCAATTACATGCTCATATACTTAGATATATAATCATAAATTTACATACCTGTGGGTACATTCGCATATAGTTGACTTATTCTTATGAGCATGTTACCAATATATATATATATATACCTTTATCATCATTCAAATCATGTGCTGTACAAAATATCAACATATTTCCATATGGGCATATACACATGCCAAGGTCATACTATTATAGTTCCTATTTCATAGCATAGGTACATGTCAAAATGTGTACTATGCTGTCATAGGATTACTTTTGTATATATATATCAATTTGGCATGTGACAATCATGCACAAGACTATTTACATGTATAGGTTAGATATTTCTTCACTAGTCTTTATTCATATACACAAATGAATGCATATGTATGCATATAAATCCTTCATTAATAGTCATATTACATGCCTTATCAAATTAACTTTACTATCACATAAACAACTATTTGTCTCAATTACTTAAAAATCATATTATCAAGTGCAGCAAAAATCTGCACATTAATGTAAATTCTGTTTCTGTGAGCAATCTAGGAAACTAGTGCGGATTCAACCCTAGAATACATGCACTTAGAGACAAATTTAAGATTAGGTTTCTTCATATGAAATATAGGTATGGAAGTCTATTTTTCAATGCAAAATGAATCACTTAATTTGCTGTTCTGTAGCTCAATTTATGAGCAAAACAATCTAGGTAGAGCATTCAGTCGTGAAGGAGTGTTCGACTCGTGAAGAGCTTCACGAGTGAAGCAAAAAGGGCAAATCTCACATCTCGTGTAGGAGTTCATGAGTGGAGAAGAAAAGCTATACATCACGACTCGTGAAGAGCTTTATAAGTGAACCCAACATTCCCAGAGGAAGGAGAAAATGCAAGACTCGTGAAGAGCTTCTCGAGTCGGACAAAAGTTCATGACTCGGCAAGGACAACCTTCTTCAACCTTACATCGTTAAAATCTAGCAAAACGTAACTTTGAATTCTGTAAATCCTACCCAATTTCAACAATCAATTTCACATGCATTATGAACAGCCTAAATTCCCATACCTTGGCTGACAAATCCTATATCTTTAAACTCTAGCAATGTCCTTTCCTTTGCTCCTTCTTCCCTCCACTTCTCCTTCACAAATATCATCATCATCAACTTTTAAATTTCCAGCATATGTACATTTTCCTCAGTTAACTTGAAAGAAGAAGAAGAAGAAGATGGAGATGATGAAGGGTTAAATTAAGAGTTTAATTACCTTAGTTTACTGCACTAAACTCATGACTAACCCATAAACATTATCACCTAATTGCTTGAGATGATTGAATGAAAATCAAAGGAAGAAGAGATAAAGAATTTTCTGGTTTTCTCTCTTCAAATGCCAATCTCAAGGTCTTAACCAGCCACCTCACATTCCACTAACTTCTTATCTTTATATCAACAAGCAAAATTCTCTCTATGGTCCCTTGAAAGTTTGCATGCCACACAAATGCCACAAACCTTTATGCATGTTAGACTTTAACCCCTCCACTAACTCTTTTTCAAAAATCAACCTATCAATTTATTCATCCTTTCAAATTAACCTTGAATTAAATGCTTATATTCACAATTGGCCACTAAAATGCCAAAAATACAAATTAACCCCAAATTAATACCTTTTTACTTCAATTGCACCCTTAATTGATATTAAACCATACACTTTATTTTATTTTCATGCAATTAACATAATAACATGATAATTTACCCCCTTACTTAAACACAAAAATATGCAAATTAAATTAGGGTCATGTTAGGGGCCTTACAATTCTCTCCCCCTTAAGAATTTCGTCCCCGAAATTCATACCTGTTTGAATAAATGAGGATATTGTTCCTTCATAGCTGTTTCTGGCTCCCAAGTAACTTCTTGTATATCATGATGTTGCCAGAGTATTTTAACAAGTGGAATTTGCTTATTCTTTAGCTGTCTAACTTCTCTAGCCAGAATTGCTATAGGCTCTTCATCATAAGTAAAATCCGACTGTACTTGCACATCTTGAATTGGTATCACATGGGATTCATCTGAACGATACCTTCGAAGCATAGAAAATGAAGTTTTGCTAGTTCTATAGGGAGAGCCAATCTATATGCCACTGGCCCAACTCTTTGAAGAATCTCATATGGGCCAATAAACCTTGGGCTCAGTTTACCCTTTTTCCCAAATCTCAATACTTTTCTCCAATGGGACACTTTCAAAAACACTTTGTCACCCACTTGATATTCAATATCCTTTCTTTTCAAATCAACATATGACTTCTGTCTATTACTAGCTTCCTTCAATCTCTGCTTGATAACTTGTACCTTTTCTTCTGTATCTTTGATAATATTAGGACCAATAACTTTGTCAGACAATTCAGTCTAGTAAACAGGAGTTCTACATTTTCGGCCATACAAGGCCTCATAAGGTGCCATCTCGATGCTCCTTTGATAACTGTTATTGTAGGCGAACTCCATTAAGGGTAGATATCTATCCCAACTTCCTACAAAATCCAAAACACATCCTCTCATCATATCCTCTAGAATTTGGATAACCCATTCAGATTGTCCATCTGTCTGAGGGTGGAATGCTGTACTATAACGAAGCTGAGTTCCCAATGCCTGTTGCAAACTTTGCCAAAATCTCGATGTGAATCTCGGGTCTCGATCAGAGATTATTGACACCGGAATGCCATGCAATCTAACAATCTCATTTACATAAAGTTCTGCCAATTTATCCATAGGGTAATCCATTTGAACTGGTATGAAATGAGCTGATTTAGTCAGCTTGTCAACTATAAACCAAACTACATCATGCTTTTCCTGCGTAAGGGGCAATCCTGTTACAAAATCCATGGTAATATCCTTCCATTTCCATTGAGGAATTGGAATAGGATTCAACAAACCAGAGGGTAACTGGTGCTCTGCTTTTACCTGCTGACAAGTCAAACATTTGGAGACATACGCTACCACATCTTTCTTTATGCCAGGCCACCAATAACTTTGTTTCAAATCCTGGTACATCTTATTCCCACCAGGGTGCATAGTAAATACTGTATTGTGAGCCTTATTCAATACTATTCTTCTTAATTCTTTGTCATCAGGAACATATAATCTATTATGGTAATACACGCCCCCATCCTCTTTCACTGAATACTTAGACTGGGTTCCTTCATATGAAGACTTCAAAATCTGCTGCAACTTTCATCATGTTTCTGTGCATCAATCACTGCTTGCTTCATACAAGGTCTAGCCTTCAACTGTGCTATTAAAGCACCATCATATGCAAGTTTCCATCTACAGCGATGTGCAATCATAGCAGCCATCATCTTACGCTCAAGGCATCAGCTACCACATTAGCTTTGCTTGGATGGTAATCCACTATACAATCATAATCTTTAAACAGTTCTAACCATCTTCGCTGTCTCAAGTTAAGTTCCTTTTGAGTGAGCAAATATTTGAGACTCTTGTGATCTGTATAGATTATGCACTGTTCCCCATACAAATAATGTCGCCAAATTTTTAAGGCAAACACTACTGCTGCTAACTCTAGGTCATGGGTTGGATAGTTCTGTTCATGTGACTTCAACTATCTAGATGCATAGGCAATTACTTTACCATCTTTCATTAACACACAACCCAAGCCAACTCTAGAAGCATCACTATGCATAGCAAACTCCTTTCCTGTAACTGGTTGTACCAAAACTGGAGCCTATGTCAAAAATTTCTTCAACTGCTCAAAACTTGCTTGACATCGGTCAGTCCACTCAAACTTTATACCCTTTCTTAACAGTTTAGTGAGTGGTGCAGCTATAATTGAAAAGCCTTTCACAAAACGATGGTAATAACCTGCTAAGACTAGAAAACTTCTCACTTCTGTCACATTTCGAGGTGGCTTCCAATTCACTATAGCCTCAATTTTTGCTGGATCTACTCTAATGCCTTCAGAAGATACTACATGACCAAGGAAAGAAATCTCCTTAAGCTAGAAATCACATTTGCTCAGTTTAGCATATAACTTATTCTCCCTCAGAGTCTGTAAAACAATTCTCAAATGCTCAGCATGTTCCGCTTCATTTCTCGAATACACCAAAATGTCATCTATGAACACAACAATAAATTGATCTAGGTAGGGTCTAAACACCCTATTCATAAGATCCATAAATGCAGCCGGTGCATTTGTTAACCCAAATGGCATCACCAGAAACTCATAATGTCCATATCGGGTTCTAAAGGTTGTTTTGGAAACATCTACATCCTTAACCCGAAGTTGATAATAATCCGATCACAAATCAATCTTGGAAAACACTCCAACACCTTTCAACTGATCAAATAAATCTTCAATTCTAGGTAAAGGGTACTTATTTTTCACTGTTATCCTATTTAACTGTCTGTAATCTATGCACATCCTCATATATCCATCCTTTTTCTTCACAAATAAAATCGATGACCCCAAAGTGATGTACTAGGCCTAATGAAGCCTTTGTCAAGCAACTCCTATAGCTGTACATTTAGTTCCTTCAATTCCAAAGGAGCCATCCTATATGGTGCCTTCGAAATAGGAGCTGTACCGGGTAGAATGTCTATAGACAATTCAACTTTTCTTTCACCACTGGAATCTCTTGAAGATTCACATTCTCTTTCCTTGAATCAAGCACAAGTGCTAAGAAAGCTTCACATCCTTTTCTCATAAATCGCTTATCTTGCATAACTATTATTACATTAGCTATGGGTTTAGATCGAATGCCCTGTACTATAATTTCTTTACCATCAGCACAAATAAGAGTTACAATTTTAGCTTCATAATTAATCACTGCATGATGTCTAGATAGCCAATCCATACCCAGTATAATATCAAACTCCTAAAATGGCAACTCAATAAGATCAACAAAGAATTCTTTCCCTTGAATTACAATAGGACACTGTTTATGCACTCTATTAACAACAACACTGTGACCCAAAGGGTTGGTTACACATATATCATATTCCGGTTCATGTGCAATATACTCATGTCTACCCATATCCCCAGTGTAAACATAAGAATGAGTGGAACCAGGATCAATTAGTGCATGCATATCAGAATCAAAGAGAGAGAAAATACCAGGACTTCTGGAGCACTCTGATCCTCTATAGCTTTCATTGCATAAGCTCGAATAGGAACAACTGGAGCTTTAGGCCTATCAACTGATTCAGAAATATTCCTGGATTGGGATCTCTGATAACTCGATCCCCCACGTCCTCTTCCTCTGCCTCTACCTGAAGATGGTGCATTGTAAGTTCCTATACTACCCTGCTGTCCAACACCCTGATCCCTGTTCGAAGGACAATTTTCCATGAAGTGATCAGTACCACCACACTTGAAACATGCCCCAGTCAATTTCCTGCAACTATCCCAATGTTTCCTACAACAATGGGGACACATTAGAGATAGCCCCCCACTCTGTTTCCCTGAAGCTTCCTTTCTTTGCTTAGACACTACAGAAGATTCTTGTCTCCTCTCCCTTTTTACAGAACTATAGCCAGACTCAGCTGGCTGATTTCCTTGTGCTCCTCTAGCTCTCTTTCCTGTAAAAGATCCACCCTTGGCCTCACTTATTCTCTATTCTCTCTCCCTTTTTACAATGTCATTCTTTTCAACTCGTAAGGCTGCTGTAACCAATTGAGTGAAGTTAACCACATGCAATGATGTAGATCTAATTAACTTTTCTCTGATACGATCATTTAACCCATCTTCAAACTGTCTACATTTAAAAGCATCAGTTAACATCTCATCAGGAGCATATTTGCACAGGTGACTGAATTCTTTCTCATACTCAGCCACAGACATAACTCTCTGTTTCAAATTGAGAAACTGCTTTAACTTATCTTGCTTATACGCCTCAGTAACATACTTTTTCTTGAATTCAACTATGAAAAATTCCCATGTAAGGGGATCTGGTAGCTGGGGTTGCTTCAACACCAACTTCCACAAATCATAAGCTGCTCCCTGTAATAAAGACACAGCACAAGATGCCTTAAGACCCACTGGATAGTGAATTTCATCAAAAATTCTCTCTAGCCTTTCCAAACAAAATTTAGCTTCTTTAGACTGTTCCAAATTAGTGCCTAAAAACTCTTCAGCACCATGCTTTCTAATTTCAGATATTGGAGCTTTAGGTACTGTCATTCTTTGAAGAATTTGAGCCATATCCTGTGATATTTTTAACAATGCTTCTGTAGGGATGGCTGCTGGGACCTCATTTGGATTGGATGATGAAGATCCAGGATTAGAAGGATTGGTTCTAACCGGCCTGTTACTTTCAGCCGATTCTTCAAAAGCATCTCTAGAGCTATCCATCTTTGATCTGAAAGAAAACAGGGACTTCAGCATCAGGCCAACAAAACACTATATCATACTACAGAATCCTAGGTTTATTTTTTATCCAGAAAAGGCTAAACTTAGGCTCTGATACCAAAAATTGTAGCGCCCTCCATGCAAATACCCTATTACACATGTATCATGAATACTACTAATCATGCTTATACTTCATATTCATTTAACTATCATTTAGCCATATGGTTTCATATGATTATATTCGTGCTACAAGTCTATTCCTGTTTTTCTTTTCATACCTAGTATCATGCATACTAAACTATATGAATATTACTTCATGTATATCACATGCACACATGTTCTTTCATAGCTTTACTACAAGTGAGTTACAATATTCCACATAGGTTATATACATACCATAAGATAACTGGCCATTATACAAAATAGATGATAGTTGTAATACAAAACATCCTACATCAAGGTTATAAGTCGATGGTTGGCCCTTCCTGATGCATAGATCATCCCTCAACAAAAGTCTTGCTAACTGTACCTACACGGATAAATAACCCGTGCTAAGCTATAAAGCTTAGTGGGGAATAACTAAAGATGGATGACCACTCACATAGGTCATCAAAACATACATGTACAATATATAAATACTATAAACAACATGTACCACATATCATGGCAATAATAACATATACTTTTAGGCATAAAGCATATTCTCATGTACATAAACCTTGTACCCAAGAGTGTAACACATATTTCATTTTCATAATTCATATAGATGACCATTTTTCATGTGAACATATTCAAATGAAACATAATCCCTATGGGTAAACCAATAATGTAATCTACACCATCAATCTTTAGTCAAATAACTTTAACTGTTTAATTTTGATCATTACTATGAATAATGTTTAGCCTACCTTAGCTTTATCAGTGGATAACGGGAACTATTGATACACATCGGTATCAAAAGAAGGATATCCGAAGATATCGGATCTATAAACACAAACGGGGCCAAACTGTACTGTGGACCGGTCAAGCAGACCCAAACGGAGTCGCCTATCTACCCAAACGGGGCTGATCATGATCCAAACGGGATCATATATACTATGGACCCAATTAGGCCAAACTATGGCAGCTGCAATTTCCCTATAGGCGCCTATCTATCCACATCTAAAACTCTATCGAAGGCAGAACTATATTTGTGTTCAATTCACATATTAATACTGTATTCATAGTATACTAGTGCACATATACAAAGTCTTATAAAACTATGACTTCTCTGGTGTATAATAAGATATATGCACATTTCATATGCCAAGTTATACATCTGGCTATTCAAATCTGTATGACATTACAATTTGTATCATAACATATAAGCATGACATATAATCATTATATCATATACTTGATCATGCTCTCATTAAGCATTTCACATGTTCATAGTCATGACAAAACATCTCTTATCTCATAGGGCAATTACATGCTCATATACTCATATATATAATCATAAATTTACATACCTATGGGTAAATTCGCATATAGTTGACTTATTCTTATGAGCATGTTACCAATATATATATATATATATACCTTTATCATCATTCAAATCATGTGTTGTACAAAATATCAACATATTTCTATATGGGCATATACACATGCCAAGGTCATACTATTATAGTTCCTATTTCATAGCATAGGTACATGTCAAAATGTGTACTATCCTATCATAGGGTTACTTGTGTATATATATATCAATTTGGCACGTGACAATCATGCACAAGACTATTTACATGTATAGGTTAGATATTTCATCACTAGTCTTTATTCATATACACAAATGAATGCATATGTATGCATATAAATCCTTCAATGATAGTCATATTACATGCCTTATCAAATTAACTTTACTATCACATAAACAACTATTTGTCTCAATTACTTAAAAATCATATTATCAAGTGCAGCAAAAATCTGCACATTAATGTAAATTTATTTTAGTGAGCAGTCTAAGAAACTAGTCCGGATTCAACCCTAGATTACATGAACTTAGAGACAGATTTAAGATTAGGTTTCTTCATATGAAATATAGGTATGGAAGTCTTTTTTCAATGCAAAAAGAATCACTCAATTTGCTATTCTGTAGCTCAATTTATGAGCAAAATAATCCAGATAGGTCATTCAGTCGTGAAGGAGTGTTCGACTCGTGAAGAGCTTCACGAGTGAAGGAAAAAGGGCAAATCTCACGTCTCGTGAAGTAGTTCACGAGTGGAGAAGAAAAGCTATACATCACGACTCGTGAAGAGCTTCAAGAGTCGAACTAATGTTCACGACTCATGAAGAGCTTCACGAGTGAACACAACATTTCCAGAGGAAGAAGAAAATGCACAACTCATGACAAGCTTCACGAGTCGGACAAAAGTTCACGACTCGTGAAGACATTCATGACTCGGCAAGGACAATCTTCTTCAACCTCACATTGTTAAAATCCAGCAAAACATAACTTTGAATTCTGTAAATCCTACCCAGTTCCAGCAATCAATTTCACGCGCATTATGAACAGCTTAAATTTCCATACCTTGGCTGACAAATCCTATATCTTCAACCTCTAGCAATGTCCTTTCCTTTGCTCCGTCTTCCCTCCACTTCTCCTTCATAAATATCATCATCATCAACTTTTAAATTTCCAGCATATGTACATTTTCCTAAGTTAACTTGAAAAGAAGAAGAAGAAGAAGAAGAAGATGGAGATTATGAAGGGTTAAATTAAGAGTTTAATTACCTCAGTTTATTGCACTAAACTCATGAATAACCCACAAACATTATCACCTAATTGCTTGAGATGATTGAATGAAAATCAAAGGAAGAAAAGATAAACAATTTTCTAGTTTTCTCCTTTCAAATGTCGATCTCAAGGTCTCAACCAGCCACCTCACATTGCACTAACTTCTTATCTTTATATCAACAAGCAAAATTCTCTCTATGGTCCCTTGAAAGTTTGCATGGCACACAAATGCCACAAACCTTTATGCATGTTAGACTTTAACCCCTCCACTAACTCTTTTTTCAAAAATCAACCTATCAATTTATTCATCCTTTCAAATTAACCTTGAATTAAATGCTTCTATTCACAATTGGCCACTAAAATGCCAAAAATACAAATGTACCCCAAATTAATACCTTTTTACTTTAAGTGCACCCTCAATTGATATTAAACCACACTCTTTATTTTATTTTCATGCAATTAACATAATAACATGATAATTTACCCCCTTACTTAAACACAAAAATATGCAAATTAAATTAGGGTCATGTTAGGGGCCTTACAAACAGTCCAAATAGTTTTAGCATGGCTAAATAGAAAACTATAGTTAATGATTTCTACTATAGTCTTAATGTTAAATAAGGCACAAAAAGCTCAAACTAACCAGTAGCAATAGGGCATAACTCAATGAATCGTAATGCATCTAACTATTTTCGAAAACATAGCCAAAATAATAATAGGTTCTAAAAAGTTTTGACCTACAATAGACTTATGAACTCAAAACAAATATGCCCCCAATGAACAATGAAAAAGCAAGTAAGGGTTTGATATTATAAAAACTTTGTCATGCCTAACCGTGATTGAATATAAAAGTGAAGAGATATGGTTGCAAATGTGAATGAATGCTACAAAAGCAAGTTGCAACAATGTATGTGGAAATCAACCATGATAACCGAGGTCAAAACATTTCAGCCTATATACCTTGATACAACACAAAGAAAATGTAACAAGATACTGATGTATGCACGACATTACTTTGACAAAATTTTTGAGCAAAGATATACTAAAAACATGTATAGCTAAATTTAAAACATCAAAGTAAATTTGATAAGCACAATAGGTATTTAAAATGTGTAACTGTGTACAATTAAAGCATTTGATTCACCATTGAAGGAAAGTATGCCGTAGAAAAAAAAATTTATACTAGGTCAGAAGTGGTAGTAACAGAGTGAATGAAGTTATAGCCTGCTCTATTGCAAATTAAGTTTAATCCCAAAAGCATATGCCAATTTCTCAGATGGCAAGAATTTCTAAATTCCCAAATTAGTTTCCTACTCCCTACTTAATCCATCAAACTTGATCCTATCAACTCAACCTAAAACATTCAAATGATCAAAATTCAAAAATGTGAAATCCATATCAAGGATCAATAATCAAAATCAAGCTAGTAGTAAGAAGCAATGGATAAAAGAAAGATCAAAGTTTGGATAACATCGAGTAATACATTTAACAAGATAAAAACATGTAATGGTTTAGTTAAACAAATGAAGCTTGATTCATCATGCTAACATGCTCAGATATTAACACTTGTAGCAAGATCTAAAGCCAAAGTTGGTTCACTCATTGATAAAGTATTATCAATTCATGTTCATGTTCAATTTTTCAAAAATAAAGATAAAGAAGAAATTGCTTCGCAAAGACTTATGAGCACAAGAATAATAGAAAGAAAAATGAATAAACTATGATCCTTAATCATATACCAAACAAAAGTCAACATTCAAAATCCCCTCAATTCATAAAAAAAGCAACAAAACTATGAAAAAAAACAAAAATGAAAATGAAAGAAAAAAGGAGGTTTGAAAGACGTACCTGTGAATTGCTTCCTTTCTACCAAAAATCAATCAATAAATATCAAGAAACTAACACAAAAAGACTTCCAAATAGAATTTAAAGACAACACCAAAACTAAAATTAACATGAAAAGAAAAAATAATCTAAGCCAACAAAAAGAGAAAAAGAATTTTGGTGAAAAACAACTAAATGAAAACTAAAAAGAGCAAAATAAACAACTTTAAGACAAATAAATAATGAAAAAAAATTAACAAAAAGAACTATGATACATGAAAAGTTTAAAATGTAGAAACACGATCAAATAAATCAATAACAAAATTTAACAAATCAAACAAAATCAACACTGGAGATTAACAACTAAAACCCTAGAAATAAAAAAATAATGAAAAATAAATGGGGAAATTGGTACTTACTTGTTTGGAGACTTCAGTATTCAAGGCTAACTAAAAAAATAAAATAAGAGAAGTTAAGAACCCAACAAAATAAAAAAAAACATAAATGGGTTAATAGTATATAGTAGTAAAAATTAAAATAAATAAACAAAAATTAAAGCAAACAAACAACAAATGAAGAAAAAGAAGAAGTGAGTAAGAAAGAGAGAAGAAGAATAAGAAGAAAAAGTAAGAAGAAAAAATGAAAGAAAAAAAAGATGAGAGAAAAAGAAATGGAGAATGAAAAAAGAAGAACATAACCATGGAAAATTGAAAAAAAAAAGAAAAAAGAAAGGGAAAACAAAGTCATCAAACAAAGAAAAATAAAAAGAAAAAGAAAAAGACAAAGAAGAAAATACCTGTTAAAGGAGTGACAATGGCAACTTCGAAGAGAGAGAGAGATGTTCAAAAGAAAATAAAAGAAAATAAGAATAAAATATAAGACTAAAAAAAGAAAAGAACGCAGGGTGGTTTTAAAACTAAGGTTTTAATTGTTTTTAAAGTGCCAAAATCAGTAGGTAAAACCTACTGACAATGAGGTAAAGATTTTTTCACTACTATACTAAAAGCAGGGTTAGGTCATGGTCATTAATAAAATTTTACTAACCATGATTTAAGAAAAATATTAGTATGGAATTGAAGCTTTCAATATGTCATGGTAAGTAGTAAAAACCTACACACCATGGCCTATGTCTTTCTAAGTTCCAAAAGATAAACTACCCTTATGAAATGATCAGCAAAAAAAACCTACTGACCATAAGGTAAGAACTGTTCAGATCCAAAATGTAACTTCCTATTATGTCATGATCAGCAAAAAAATACCTATTAATTGTGAGGTAAAACACTTTGAGGTCCAAAAACAAAATCGACCCTGTGTCATGGTCAGCAGAGAAAACCTAATAACCATGACCTAAGAAAAACCACCAAAAGTTTTATACGTCCTAACTCTAAGTGGCCATTAAACACTAATTTTAACACACTTCAAAAGGCATAAATATTAAGATAAAAAGCCTTTGAACTGACATCCGATTGAAGCACAACTACATAACCAAAACACAAAATAAAAGCTATAATAAAAAAGGGTTAGGAAGGAGTTTTACATTTACCAAGTTCGCAGTTCAACTTTTAATCACCGTCAAAAATCATGGAACATCAAAGGTCTTGTATCTCACTCCTTCAGCACCAAGTTTGAATTTGTCTTGTAAAAGCATGTATATAGTCGAGTGATTATGTTTCCCCTCATTATTTGTATTATGATCCTTCCATTTTTTCTTTCAAACCATTTGGTAAACTTATTCTTGCATCCAGTAATGAATTTTTCCTCTTTCTTAGAGTGCATCAACCATTTCCCTAGAGTGTCATAAAATAAAACATCTTTAAACTTTGCTTTCATCTCCCCAAAAGAGTCTCGAGCATGGCAAATAGACTATAGGAACTCATATGATGGCCATTTTTTCAAATTGGTGACTTTGAAAATCATTTGCTCATCATTAAACAATAAAGTGATTATCTGCCCATACACAACAATTAGCACTCTTGTTGTATTTAAAAATGGCCTTCTAACAATCAATGCAATTCTCTGGTCTTCTTCAATCTCAAGTAACATAAAGTCTACTAGAAAAATGAACCTTTCAAAATTCAGTAGTAGATCTTCAATAATCCCTTTGGGCCTCTTGATGGACTTGTCCTCTATTTGTAAAAACATCTTTATTTCCTTAAGATTCCTTAGATTTAGCTTCGTGCAAAGTGAATAAGGCATTAGATTGACGCTAGAACCTAAATCACACAGAGCATCCCTAACAAAAATTCCACCAAATTTGCATGGTATTGTAAAATTACCAGGGTCCTCTATTTTTTTGGGGGGTTTGTTTGTTAGGATGACATTACAACTCTCAGACAATCAAACAACCCCTATTCCTTCTAACTTTTTCTTGCTAGAATAAATCTCTTTTAAAAAATTTAGCGTACTTTGGTATATGAAGCAAAGCATCAACAAATGGTAAATTTATGCTTGATTTTTTTCAACATATCCAAAAACATAGTTGATTGATCATTTTTCCAAGCTTTGTTAGCTATGGTAGGAAAAGGTAACAGAGACCCATCTATATAATACCCTTTCGAAGGTAAAATACTCTTACCTTTGTCAACAAGCATTTGTACATCTTTATCAATTTTTTTGTTCAGAATCACATACCTATGTTATTGGCTCCACCAAAATGGATTGAGATTGATTACCTCCATCCTCATCACATAACTCTTTGCCAATTCTTAAAGTGATTGCTTTCACCTTTTCCTTTAGGTTTTAATCAACATTTGATGGAAAAGTTCCAGTTGATCTTATAGATAAAGAACTTGCCAATTGCCTAATTTGCATCAAGTTCCTTATCGAGGCATCCTGGTTTCTATTCTACTGCTCTTAGGATTTCCATCTTTTTTATTAGCTTAATATGAATTTTTGCTGGCTAGTCATGAAGCTCGAAAGCATATGTTATAGATTCAGTTTATTTTCTTGAATAAGTTGTATTAGTTAGAACCCCAGTGGATGGTAAGCTAGGTTAAAATTTGGATTTTAACTTTGACCATAGTGTTTGTGTTGAGTTGAACCTTTGTTTTGGTGGTGGTGAGATGGATATGGAGTTTGATAGCAAGTTATGGCTACTTATTGGTAGGATTGACTATGGTTATGGTTGACATTTTTGTTGAATGAGGTGTTAGAGAGTATGCCCTAGAGCCCAAGTAATAGGGATGTTTTTCATATGTATGAAATTTATATTCTTAATAAAAGGCATCATTCATTTATTAATGCTATGTTTGAATACATGAGTTTGTAAATCTTAAATTAATAAATAAAGTCCTAGATATTATAAACACAGTGCATGAAACACCCTAAACCACATCTTTACTATAAATAATGCAATCTACGTCATTTTATCCAAATAATCAAATAACTAATATACTAATCAGGATTCTCACATCTTTACTGTACATTTAAATTTGAATAAGCATATTGACTTCATATGCAATCCCAATATCTTAATAATTATACTATATCATCATACTTTAGCCATTTTTCTTTCATGTGTAGCATTCGGCATTTCAGCACATTTATATAGAGTATTATAGCTTCTAGATGCATGCATAAACCAGCATTCTCACTATGAGCTTATTACACACTTCATTTCCATATAACTTACATATACATATATTACAACCCTTATACATATTAAAACATGTAAGGAACTAAACAAGATTTATCAAAAGTTTCCTACATCCACTTCTATAGACTGGTGTTGGCCTGTCCTGATGCAGAAAAAGTTCCTTTGCAAAAGCCTTGACTACCAAAAACCTACACGGATCAAAATAACCCGTGTTAAGTTATACAGCTTAGTGGGGAATTCTAAACATGAAAGACAACCACTCACAATGGTCGTCAAAAATATAGGACATATAAAACAATTGAATAATAATAATATTTACATGTCAAGAAAAAGTAAAAGATAGCATACTTGATTACATACAATTCATGATGAGATCTGTATATAATGTAAATAGATACCAACTCATGCTTATGGAACCGCAGTTAAACAAGATAAATCATATATCAGAAGCATAGTTCATACGGTAATTAACTGTGAAATATTAATGCTTTTCCTTAGCCTGCTTAGATTCTAAGAGTGGATAACGGGATCGGTGGATACCCGAGAGTATCAACGGTAGATATCCGAAGATATCAAAACTATGGAGCCATTCAGGGCCAACTATACGGTGGACCGGTCAATGACCCAAAAGGGTCAAGCAATAACCCAAATGAGTTGTACAAGATCCAGCAGGATCAACTATACTGTGGACCTAAAAAGGTCGACTGTGGCAGCTGCAATTCCCTATAGGCGCCTATCTATCCACATCTGAACTCTATTGCAGGCAATACTTTATTCATGCTCATACACTCATATACATAATCATATCATAAACTTGATCATATTCTCATTCAGCATCTCACATATTCATAGTCATGCTAAAACATCATCTATCTCATAGGGCAAATATATGCTCGTACACTCATAAACATAATTATAAATATACATACCTGTAGGTACATTCGCATATAGTAGGCTTATTCTTATAAGCATGTTTATCTATATATATGCCTTTATCATCATTCAACTCATGTGCACTTTCATATTATAGGATTACATATGTGTACATCAATTTGGCATATAACAATCATGTACAAATCTAATTATATGTATAAGTTAGATATTTTCATCACTAATATTTATTTATGTACACATACGAATGTATATATATGCCTATAAATCCTTCATTTATAGTCATATTACATGCTCTATCCAATTTATTTTACAATCACATAAACAACTTTTTATTTCAATTAATTAAAAGTCATAGAATAAAATATCACAAAAATCTGCACAGGGCAGCATTCTGGACTCGACTTGTGTGCCAAATTTGAAATTGAAGATGTCATTTTTAGGAAACATGGACTTCTAAAATCTTATTCCCCTATGTGTCTAATTTCCAGAGCATCAAAATTAATCTTAATATCTTGTCTATAACTCAATTTATTTGAAAAACACTATAGGCTGTTCATAGAACAAAAACAGTGGGGGCTGTCACTTATAAAAATTCATAGCATAAAATCAAGAGAGATTTAGACCAAAAGTTCTGCATCAAAAACGTACTCCTAGGTATCTAGTTTACTCATAATTTTACAGAATAATATTTTGACTTCTCTACTATTACTTATGCTCAAAATACCAACATCTGTACCCTAACAGTCCCAACAGATTCAACGAATTTCATGCTAATTATTTGACAAACTTAGAAATAAAATTAGGCATTACTTCCTTCATATAAAATGTGTCTTTATGACTCTAGTTTTCATAGAAATTAATTTCATGTCATTATGATCATTTTAAATATAGATATCTCAATTTTTCCCCAACCTGGTCCAGAATCCGATTTTAGAAGTTTTCCTAAATTCAATAAATCATAAAAATATCTAGAGGCAGAATTTGAGTGTGATTTCTTCTTATGAAATCTTTGTATATAAGTATAGTTTAAGACCCAATTGGAATCATCTAATTATCTATTCTTAAACTCAAGATATTACCAAAATAGTACAACTAGGTCCAGTGAACTCAAACCCAGAATTTTTAAGACCCACATGCATTTCTTATCTTGTGTTCTCTTTACTTTTCTCTAGATTTCAAGCCAACCACAACATGTTCCAGTAGATAATTTCACATGCAATATGAAAAATCCTAAGTTCCCATACCTTGGCCAAAATCCCTATCACACCCAAGCTTTCAATCCCTTGCAATGTCTTTCCCATTATCCTTTCTATCTCCTCCTTCTTTAACTACAACACAATTCATTCCCCATTATTCCATCATTTCCAGCACTTGTTCATCATTTACCACAACCAAGATGAGAAGAAGAAGAAGAAGATGATGATGAAATTCAATAGAAACCACTTACCTTAGAGTTAAGCACTTAAATGCCTTAATTAACCATCAAGATTTGTCACTTAACTAGCTTGAAGATTTAAAGGCTTGAAAGAAAATGCTAGGAAGTAAATTTCTGGTTTTTCTCCTCTCTCAATGCCGACCACACCTTCACCCACTCTCACTTTTCTCTTTCCATCCACTAAGATTATTCTATTTATAATACTATGGTAAATGTCCTCTTTAATCCCTCAAGAATTTGCATGTCACATTAATAACATCCAATTCTTTGCATGTCACGAATTATACCCCACCATTTAATTAATTCTTAATTCAACCTCATCATTTAACCTCTTTCTTACATTAGCCTCTCCATTGTTCTCAAATTCTCAATTGGCCCCATTAAAATGTCATAATTACCAATTTACCCCAAATCAAAATTTATACTACAACTAAACCCTCAATTAAAAATTAAATCACACTAATTAATTTATTTTCCATGCCATTTAAAATAAATAAAACATAATTTATCCCTTAACAACTTATTTATAAGAATTTTCTCATTAAATAATTAATCTTAATCAAATAAAAACTCCTCTCAAAACATGAAATTTAATTAGGGTCATGTATGGGGTCTCACAATTCTCTCCCCCTTAAGGAATTTCGTCCTCGAAATTCATACCTGAATTAAACAACTGAGGATATTGCTTCTTCATGGTTGCCTCTGGTTCCCAAGTTACTTCCTGTGCACCATGATGTTGCCAAAGTACTTTAACCAGAGGGATCTGCTTGTTTCTCAATTGCCTGATCTCCCTAGCCAGGATTTCCTTCGATTCCTCATCATAAGTGAAATCCGGCTGTAACTGAATATCTTGAACTTGTAACTTGTGAGATTCATCCGAGCGATATCTTCGAAGCATAGATACATGAAACACGTCATGAAGCTTGGCCAATTCCATAGGAAGAGCCAACCTGTAAGCCACTAGTCCGACTCTTTGAAGAATTTCATACGGACCAATGAATCTCGGACTGAGTTTTCCCTTTTTTCCAAATCTAAGCACTTTTCTCCAAGGAAATACCTTCAAAAATACTTTGTCACCCACCTGGTACTCGATATCCCTTCTTTTAAGGTCAGCATATGATTTCTGCCTGTCACTCGCTTCTTTCAGCCTTTGCTTGATAACTTGACCTTTTCTTCTGTATCTCTAACAAGGTCAGGACCAATTAACTTACATTCGGTCAACGCAGTCCAGCAGACTGGAGTTCTACATTTTCTGCCATATAAAGCCTCATATGGTGCCATTTGAATACTTTTCTGATAGCTGTTATTATAAGCAAATTCCATTAAGGCTACATATTTATCCCAACTTCCAGAAAACTCCAAAGCACATCCCCTCATCATATCTTCGAGAATCTGAATAACCCTTTCGGATTGTCCATCCGTTTGAGGATGAAAAGTTGTACTGTACTTGAGCTGTGTTCCCAAAGCTTGCTGTAAACTCTGCCAAAATCTCGATGTAAACCTTGGATCTCGATCCAAAATTATAGACACAGGTATACCATGTAACCGTACAATCTCATTCACATACAATTCTGCAAGCCTATCCATGGAATAATCTGTTCGAACCGGTAAAAAGTGAGCTACTTTTGTTAACTTATCCACTATTACCCAAACAGCATCATATTTCCTTTGAGAAAGAGGCAAACCAGTAACAAAATCCATGGTAATGTCTTCCCACTTCCACTGTGAAATTGGAATGGGATTCAGAAGACCTGAAGGAAACTGATGTTCTGCTTTCACTTACTGACATGTTAGACATTTAGAAACATAATCAACAATATCCTTCTTCATGCCAGGCCACCAGTAAAACTGTTTCAACTCTTGATACATCTTGTTCCCACCTGGATGCATAGTAAATGCAGTATTATGTGCTTCATGCAACAATATTCTTTTCACTTCTTTGTCATCAGGAATACACAACCTGTTATGGTAGTATACACCACCATCTTCTTTCACTAAAAAACTAGATTGATTACCTTCACAAACTGCTTTAACAATCGGTTGTAACTTTACATCATCCTTCTGAGCATCAATCATTGTCTGCCTAACCATAGGCTTAACTTTAAGCTGTGCTAGTAAAGTACCATCCAAAGCAAATTTCCATCTGCACTGTTTTAACATCAATATTGCAATTGACTTACGACTCAAGGCATCAGCGAACACATTTGCTTTTCCTGGGTGGTAGTCAACTATACAATCATAATCTTTGAATAGTTCCAACCATCTCCTCTGCCTCAAATTAAGTTCTTTTTGAGTAAGCAAGTACTTGAGGCTTTTATGATCAGTATAAATCCTGTATTTTTCCCCATACAAGTAATGTCATCAAATCTTTAAAGCAAATACCACAGCTGCCAGTTATAAATCATGAGTCGGGTAGTTCTGTTCATGTGATTTCAATTGTCTAGATGTATAAGCTACAACTTTACCATCTTGCATCAATACACAACCCAAACCAACCTTAGATGCATCACTGTACATTGCATACTCTTTCCCTGCCACAGGTTGAGTCAACACTGGAGCTTCAGTCAACATTTTCTTCAACCTTTCAAAGCTTGCTTGACAATGATCAGACCATTCAAACTTAATATTCTTTCTTAACAGCTTAGTGAGGGGTGAAGCAATGACAGAAAAACCCTTCACAAAACGATGATAATAACCTGCCAACCCAAGAAAACTTCTAATTTCATGTACATTCCTGGGTGGTCTCCAATTAACAATAGCTTCAATTTTATTTGGATCAACCCTAACACCTTCAGCAGATGCAACATGACCTAGGAAAGAAACTTCCTTAAGCCAGAAGTCACACTTACTCAATTTTGCATACAACTCATTTTCTTTCAAAGTTTGTAATACAATTCTCAGATGTTCAACATGTTCAGCTTCATTTCTGGAGTAAATTAATATGTCATCAATAAATACTACAACAAATCGATCCAAGTAGGGTCTGAATACCCTATTCATGAGATCCATGAATGCAGCAGGAGCATTAGTCAACCCAAATGGCATGACTAAAAATTCATAATGCCCATAACGAGTTCTAAATGCAGTCTTAGGAACATCCCCATCTTTAACTCTGAGCTGATAATATCCTGATCGCAAATCTATCTTTGAAAAGACACCAGCACCACTTAACTGATCAAATAAATCCTCTATTTGTGGCAAAGGATATTTGTTCTTCACTGTCACTTTGTTCAACTGTCTATAATCGATACACATTCTCATAGACCCATCCTTCTTCTTAACGAATAAAACCGGAGCACCCCAAGGTGACACACTGGGTCTGATGAAACCTTTGTCTAATAATTCCTATAATTGAACCTTCAACTCTTTTAATTCAGATGGAGCCATTCTGTATGGTGCCCTAGAGATCGGGGCTGTACCAGGTAACAGATCAATAGATAACTCAACATCTCTTTCTGGGGGAAGACCAGGTAATTCCTCAGGAAATACTTCTAGAAATTCTTTCACAATCGGTATTTTGTCAAGCTCCACTGTATCCCTTTTTGAGTCAAGGACTAAAGCTAAAAATGCTTCACATCCTTTTCTAAGGCAACGTCTAACTTGCATTGCTGATATAACATTAGTTGATAGCTTAGAACAATTGCCTTCTACTACCACTTCCTTTCCTTCATTATTCCTGAGGGTTACTGTTTTCATTTCACAATTCACCACTGCATGATGCTTGGATAACCAATCCATTCCCAAAATTACATCAAACTCATGAAAAGGAAATACAATCAAATCTGCTGGAAACTCTTTCCCTTGAACTACTATAGCACAGTCTTTACACACCTTATTAACAATTGTACTATGTCCTAATGGACTAGTTACACATACATCAAAATCTAACTGTTGTGTTTTAAAACTAGCTCTACCCGAAACCCCAATACAAACATAAGAATGAGTAGAGCTAGGATCAATAAGTGCATGTATGTTACAATTATAAAGAGAAAAAATACCAGCTATGACGTCTGGAGCATTCTGTTCCTCCCGAGCCTTCATTGCATAAGCTCGTCTAGCAACCATTTGAGTAGGAGGTCTATCAATTGTTTCTGACATATTCTGGGACTGAGATCCATGATGATCTGGTCCAAACCTTCCTCTGCCTCTACCTCTTCCAGATGGGGGTGCATTAGAAGCTCCCCTGCTATTCTGTTGCTTATAACCCTGATCCGACTTCAAAGGACAATTTGCCATAAAATGATCAGCACTGCCACATCTAAAGCATTCTCCAGCCAGTTTCCTGCAACTACCCCAATGATGCCTGGAACAATGGGAACACTCAGGTGCTTGTCTCCCACTCTGTCTTCTTGAAGCTTCCTTCTCATTTTTAAACTTGGCAGAAGATTCTTGTTTCTTTCCTTTATTAGAAGAACTGAAAATAGATCCTGCAGGCTGACTTCCTTGAGTTCCTCTAAATCTTTTTCCAGTAGATGATCCTTCCCTGGAACCACTTCTTTTATGCTCCCTCTCTCTTTTAGCTATCTCATACTTTTCAATTTTCATAGCAGTTGTGACCAGTTGATTAAAATCTACCATATTTAAGGGTGTGAATCCGAACAATTTTTCTTTGATTCGGTCAATTAGCCCATCTTCAAAGTGCCTGCATTTAAATACTCCTGTCAACATCTCTTTGGGAACATATTTGCATAATCGGCTAAATTCCTTTTCATATTCAGCCACAGATAGAGCTTTTTGCCTCAGACTCAGAAACTGCTTCAATTTCTCCTCCTTGTAAGCCTCAGTAACATATTTTTTTCTGAACTCCCCCTCAAAGAATTCCCAAGTAAGTGGATCAGGTAACTGAGGTTATCTTAAAATCAACTTCCACCAATCATATGCCATGCCTTGAAGTAAGGACACAGCACAAGATACCTTATGATTTGCAGGATAGTTTATTTCATCAAATATCCTCTCCAGTCTTTCTAACCAGAACTCAGCTTCTTCAGATTGTTCTAGATTGGTGCCCATAAATTCTTGTGCCCCATGCTTTCTAATTTCAGAGATTGGAGCCTTGGGCATGGTCATTCTTTGTAGAATCTGGGCCATATCCTGAGAAATTTTTAACAAGGTCTCTCCAGGAACTGCGGTAGGAGTTTCATTACGATGCGAAGAGGAAGTCATTGGATTAGGAGGATTTGATCTAACCGGTAAATTACATTCAGCTGATTCTTCTATAGTATCCCTAGTGGAGTTCTCCATCTTTAATCTATAAGAAAACAGGAACTTCTGCATTAGGCCAACACAACACTATCTCATATTAAAAGATCTTATACTTACATAGCCCATAAAAGGCTAAACCAGGCTCTGATACCAAATTGAAACACCCTAAACCACATCTTTACTATAAATAATACAATCTACGTCATTTTATCCAAATAATCATATAACTAATATACTAATCAGGATTTTCACATCTTTACTGTACATTTAAATTTGAATAAGCATATTAACTTCATATGCAATCCCAATATCTTAATAATTATACTATATCATCATACTTTAGCCATTTTTCTTTCATGTGTAGCATTTGGCATTTCAGCACATTTATATAGAGTATTATAGCTTCTAGATGCATGCATAAACCAGTATTCTCACTATGAGCTTATTACAAACTTCATTTCCAGATAACTTACATATACATATATTACAACCCTTATACATATTAAAACATGTAAGGAACTAAACAAGATTTATCAAAAGTTTCCTACATCCACTTCTATAGACTGGTGTTGGCCTGTCCTGATGCAGAAAAAGTTCCTTTGCAAAAGCTTTGACTACCAAAAACCTACACGGATCAAAATAACCCATGCTAAGCTATACAGTTTAGTGGGGAATTCTAAACATGAAAGACAACCACTCATAATGGTCGTCAAAAATATAGGACATATAAAACAATTGAATAATAATAATATTTACATGTCAAGAAAAAGTAAAAGATAGCATACTTGATTACATACAATTCATGATGAGATCTGTATATAATGTAAATAGATACCAACTCATTCTTATGGAACCGCAGTTAAACAAGATAAATCATATATCAGAAGCATAGTTCATACGGTAATTAACTGTAAAATATTAATGCTTTTCCTTAGCCTACTTAGGTTCTAAGAGTGGATAACGGGATCGGTGGATACCCGAGAGTATCAACGGTAGATATCCGAAGATATCAAAACTATTGAGCCATTCAGGGCCAACTATACGGTGGACCGGTCAAGGACCCAAAAGGGTCAAGCAACAATCCAAATGAGTTGTACAAGATCCAGCAGGATCAACTATACTGTGGACCTAAAAAGGTCGACTGTGGCAGCTGCAATTCCCTATAGGCGCCTATCTATCCACATCTGAACTCTATTGCAGGCAATACTTTATTCATGCTCATACACTCATATACATAATCATATCATAAACTTGATCATATTCTCATTCAGCATCTCACATATTCATAGTCATGCTAAAACATCATCTATCTCATAGGGCAAATATATGCTCGTACACTCATAAACATAATTATAAATATACATACCTGTAGGTACATTCGCATATAGTAGGCTTATTCTTATAAGCATGTTTATCTATATATATGCCTTTATCATCATTCAACTCATGTGCACTTTCATATTATAGGATTACATATGTGTACATCAATTTGGCATATAACAATCATGTACAAATCTAATTATATGTATAAGTTAGATATTTTCATCACTAATATTTATTTATGTACACATACGAATGTATATATATGCCTATAAATCCTTCATTTATAGTCATATTACATGCTCTATCCAATTTATTTTACAATCACATAAACAACTTTTTATTTCAATTAATTAAAAGTCATAGAATAAAATATCACAAAAATCTGCACAGGGCAGCATTCTGGACTCGACTTGTGTGCCAAATTTGAAATTGAAGATGTCATTTTTAGGAAGAATAGACTTCTAAAATCTTAATCCCCTATGTGTCTAATTTCCAGAGCATCAAAATTAATCTTAATATCTGGTCTATAACTCAATTTATTTGAAAAACACTATAGGCTGTTCATAGAACCAAAACAGTGGGGGCTGTCACTTATAAAAATTCATAGCATAAAATCAAGAGACATTTAGACCAACATTTCTTCATCAAAAACGTACTCCTAGGTATCTAGTTTACTCATAATTTTACAGAATAATATTTTGACTTCTCTACTATTACTTATGCCCAAAATACCAACATCTGTACCCTAACAGTCCCAACAGATTCAACGAATTTCATGCTAATTATTTGACAAACTTAGAAATAAAATTAGGCATTACTTCCTTCATATAAAATGTGTCTTTATGAGTCTAGTTTTCATAGAAATTAATTTCATGTCATTATGATCATTTTACATAGAGATATCTCAATTTTTCCCCAACCTGGTCCAGAATCCAAATTTAGAAGTTTTCCTAAATTCAATAAATCATAAAAATATCTAGAGGCAGAATTTGAGTGTGATTTCTTCTTATGAAATCTTTGTATATAAGTATAGTTTAAGACCCAATTGGAATCATCTAATTATCTATTCTCAAACTCAAGATATTACAAAAATAGTACAACTAGATCCAGTGAACTCAAACCCAGAATTTTTAAGACCCACATGCATTTCTTATCTTGTGTTCTCTTTACTTTTCTCTAGATTTCAAGCCAACCACAACATGTTCCAGTAGATAATTTCACATGCAATATGAAAAATCCTATGTTCCCATACCTTGGCCAAAATCCCTATCACACCCAAGCTTTCAATCCCTTGCAATGTCTTTCCCATTATCCTTTCTATCTCCTCCTTCTTTAACTACAACACAATTCATTCCGCATTATTCCATCATTTCCAGCACTTGTTCATCATTTACCACAACCAAGATGAGAAGAAGAAGAAGAAGATGATGATGAAATTCAATAGAAACCACTTACCTTAGAGTTAAGCACTTAAATGCCTTAATTAACCATCAAGATTTGTCACTTAACTAGCTTGAAGATTCAAAGGCTTGAAAGAAAATGCTAGGAAGTAAATTTCTGGTTTTTCTCCTCTCTCAATGCCGACCACACCTTCACCCACTCTCACTTTTCTCTTTCCATCCACTAAGATTATTCTATTTATAACACTATGGTAAATGTCCTCTTTAATCCCTCAAGAATTTGCATGTCACATTAATAACATCCAATTCTTTGCATGTCACAAATTATACCCCACCATTTAATTAATTCTTAATTCAACCTCATCATTTAAGCTCTTTCTTACATTAGCCTCTCCATTGTTCTCAAATTCTCAATTGACCCCATTAAAATGTCATAATTACCAATTTACCCCAAATCAAAATTTATACTACAACTAAACCCTCAATTAAAAATTAAATCACACTAATTAATTTATTTTCCATGCCATTTAAAATAAATAAAACATAATTTATCCCTTAACAACTTATTTATAAGAATTTTCTCATTAAATAATTAATCTTAATCAAATAAAAACTCCTCTCAAAACATGAAATTTAATTAGGGTCATGTATGGGGTCTCACAGTGCAAAGGCAATCATGAAGGTGTTCATGATGTAAGATGTCTATTGCATGCAAATGTGTTAATATCTAAATATCCCTAGTCATAGAATTAACAAGATAGGACATTGTTAATTCGGACAGACTAGCACATGTTATGCTTCTTGAATGGTTCAAGCAGTGGTTCTCATAACTGTGATTATGGATGATAATCAAAGTTAACATGTGGATGCTTGTTAGAGGAACAAGTTCATTGGAGACCTGCAAAGAGAATCCTCATATGGATATTAAATCTATGTCAATGAGGAATCTCTTCATAGGGGTTGTGCAAGTATCCTTAGACTTGAGATCACCAAAGTTATCTTAAGTAGCAAGTGGTATACTTTGACTCCATAATTGATTACTTCCAACTGGGAGCGAACATAGTTAGGAGATTGGGTATATCATGACCTACTTGAAGATAGTTGAGTGATTGACAAAGGATTCACCATCCCAGATTTAACAAGGGAAGTTATCTCGCATGATTCTACAATTGCCTTGTTTAGAGAATCTCTGGCCAGAGTAATATGCCGAGATGGATGGAGATCCATGAAGGGCATTTTAGGAACAATGGTTAAATTAATAGAACACACATAATTAGATTTATACGAGTTGACAAAAGTCCATACTCAGAATCTAATTGAGATAAGAGTGGTGAAAAGAGTAATTGTACGGTAACTGTTTCTATGGAAGGGTACAGTCAAACCACATGACTTTCCTGACATTTGGGTAGTCATGATGCCTAGCTAGAGGCCAATCATGACTTGTATAATGATGTATCAAAATATCAGTAGAGATTGATAAAATGATTTAAAGGAGTTTAATTCATGTGAGTTTTGAATAGAACTCACAATTACATATTATACTGCCAACATGGACAGGAACCCAATAGGTCACACACATATACAGAAAAGGGTAAAATGGTAAAATAACAAGGATAATAATATTTGATATTATTATGAAGGTAGATAAGAGAATATGATAATAATTAATTAAAGAGTTTAATTAATTATGATCAAATAAAATTATCCGCGGAACTTTTGAGAAATATTTTTTAAATTGGACCTAAATGAAATAATGTATTTCATGATTAATTATTATTGTCTTATAAGTGTTATAAGACTACTATAAGTGTTATGGGATGGGACTGATATAATAATTAATAGGACCATTGGAGGAATTATTAAGGGCCAGAGGAATGAAGAAAGTTGGCAAAAGCCCTCCAGAAGAGGGCCACACGCTAACTCCTTACAAAAGGGCTTAGAGGGCTTTTTCTTGGACTAAATTAATTTATATATGTTACATAAGTGTTATGGAACTCACATATTTAATTTGGTTGGATTTGGAATCCATTTGGGTATTTAAATCCAATTAGATGCACAAAGGGCCTAGTTTGTAGATTTTGTGCATGGTCTTTTATGAAAAGATTTAATTTGGATTTATTAAGCCCAAATGATTATAATTAATTCTAGAGGCCCAATTAATAATTCTCCAGCAATTTTAAAAAGCCCAATCTCATTAAGGAGTTGGAATTTTAACCTAACTATAAAAGGCCAACTAATGAGAATTAGGGTTAAGTGATTAAAACAAAAAGAAAGTCTTTTCTCTTAATCTCTCTCCCTTTTTGCGCCACTTCCATTGCTAGCCCCTTGGATTTTCGGCCACTCCTTGTATTACACCAATTTTTTGGTTCAATTTACCCCTCTCTAGTGTGGATTACTCATTGGAGGTGTTCGATTTTGGACACAGTGGTTTGCGACAACCCGGTGCGAAGTAAAATCAACTGTTCAACAAAAATCAAAGGTGATTTTTCTTATTCTCATATAGTTATATTGTGTATTCATGGCAAGATCAGATCTAATGGTTAAAAAATTTTAAAATTCCGCTCATGTATGTGATGCATGTAACAGTTAAAATCAAACATGAGGCTATTTGTTGAGGTTGAAAAGATAAAGCATTCTGATTTCCCTATTTTCAACAAAAATTCAGGTGGTTCCTCCAACCCGAATTGTATGTATTGTTGTAGGGGTCATTTCTTCTACAATCACCCACTTTATTTACATCCCCCATAATTCAACTATCATACACATATGGTCCACTCTCATATGCCATACAGACTTGAGAAATTGCAAAGACATTTTGTACTTTTAACATATTTAGTTCATTCCTTATCATCTCTAATGGTACTTTAGCATTGCAACTTCATCCACATTAGGAACACCTTACTTTCTTAAGATTTCTCTGGGAGTTACCCATTGTAAATCATTTGCATCCATTTCATCCAACAAATGAAATGCCTCTTCTAGTAATGAGCCACCCGATGTCGCATCCAAGAGTGATCTTGTGGTTGAGTTTACTCCAGCATAAATGATCATTATGAGTTGGTGAACAACCACCTAATGGTGTGATAGCTCCTTAACAATCTTTTATATCTCTCCCATGTTTCATGAAAAGGTTCTTCATTTAATTAATGAAAGCTTATAATGTTGTTATGAATACTTATTATTTTTATAGCAGGGAAGAACTTCATTAGAAACTTTTCTTGTAATTTCTCCCATGTCTAAATTGGCTGACTCGGTACCATTATCTTCCTTTTCAAATTGAGGTGAAAGGGAACAATTTTAGCCAAATTGCATTTGATGTAACTCCTAAAATTTTAACGATGTCACTCACTTCCAATAATATATTGAGGTTTTGAGAGGGATCTTCTAATTTTGAGTCGGAGAACTGATTCCTTTGCACAATAGTGATGGTGGCATGTTTGAGCTCTAACTGTACATGTTTTGGCAACACAACTGCTCTGTGATACTCATTCCTCCTAAGCATTACATAGTCTCGGATTGTCCTTTGCCTAGGCACCTCCTCATTTTGTCTAATCAAAATGTCTCTCTACGCCTTTGCCACTTCTACGTCTTTGGGAGGAAAATCACCAATAAGAGGATCTGGATTCATGTTGTTCTCTCTATTTTCTCTCCTTCTTTAGTGTATTGTCCTATCGATTTCATGGTAGCAAGGTGCTAATTATTCTTGTCTCGATCCATTCGTGCACTATAAATCACATAAAAAGAAAATAAAAAAAGAAAAGAAAAAGAAAATACATACTATTAACAATAAAAAATCATAAACATGCCAATCTTTGAAAATGGGGCAAATAACTTGATGCAAACTCAACAAGTGTACTGCATTGGTATGTAATATAAGGTGATCAATTTAAGACCCACGAATATTGTACCAAAAGGATTAACGATGCAAGTAATGAAAATCAATTGTATGCTAAAAAATTTCCAAATTTTTGTTATGTATTATGCTATCAACTATCAAAACATAGAAGAAAAAAATAGTTTAAATTTAAATTAAAAATTTGACTAAAAGTAAACTTACTGTAATTTTCTTTAGCTTAAAATAATTGAGAAATTAACAAGTATGAAAATCAATATATTAAAAGTGTTGCTTGGATTCACTCATCCTCCCCATACCCAAAGTGAATTAAATTAACCTATAATAATACATATGAAATCGGGACAACCCTCTTAACCGAAGTGTCCTATTATGAAGCAAGCCACTCTAGCCATAAAATATCGCATTTCGGAGCAAGTCTTATGATTAGCCTATATGCGGGTCTAACATCTTAGGTTAGGTTTGCTTTCCCATTTAGAAGCTAAACAACCCAAAATCCTTTAATTTCACTCCAAACTTTAGTCCTAAACATTAAAATTCTACAACTTAAAGTTTCCCATTCTATAGTAGTTTGAAAATCACAGCATCCATGACAAAGGAGCAGAGAAATATACATTCACAACATTTAACCACCTAAGCATAATATCCAATAAAGATATATGATAAAATCATTCATTCAAAGCTAAAAATTTACCCAGGATAATTAAAATCTATGAAATAACAATAAAGCAGCAGTGAAATAAACCATATATATATATATATATGTTCAATATTCACATAAGGGATTGGGGATTCAAAAATTCCTCAAACAACTATGAGACTACTCACTACCCATTATAAAATAAAGAGAGAAAATGAGAGAATAAACCTAGAAATTCGTTGAGGAAGAAAACCCAGCTGAATCCCAAGTTTCTCCCTCCTTCTTTTCCTAAATTCAATGTAAAAGAGCTCAAAACAAAGAAATACTAAGCATCTAATCTATGTTTTTGTGTTTAATCTATGTATTTTTATGTAGATCTAAACTATTTGCTAGTATAAACTATAAATCTATGTATAAAATAAAATAAGGAATGAGATAAACTAAGAAAGAAAAATGTTATATATGGAAAAAAATTGTGAAAAACTCCCTTTGTCAAATAGCAATCATGCTATATAAAGTCCCAAAATAGGGTCATGGTCAGCACAAAATTCTTGCTGATAATGATATAGTAGAAAATATCTTCTGGACAAAGGGTCACAATCAGCACTAAAATCCTACTGACCATGACATATTTCTCCTCTGTATTATGGATTGGAACTTAGCTCCCTCACGGTTAGCACCAGAAACCTGCTAACCATGAGGTCCTTCTTTTCTCTATTTTGTATTGAAGGGATCCCTAAGTCACGATAAACACCAATATATGAACAAATGTTTGTTGATCGTGATATACTTCAAATGGTTCATTTTGATATAAGGCATAGGTCACAATTAGTAGGAAAAACCTACTTATCGTGAGGTACTTGGAAAAATTACAATTAAGTAAAGAATTCCATTAAAAGCTCTCCAAACCATATAAAAGCTAAAATTTACGGAATTTGGATAGAAATTATTGAATGCAGGCAAAACAAAGCAAAAGACACTAAAACTAGACTAAAAAGGGACTAAAACTATACATTGAATTAAAGTTATCAAAATACCCCACACTTAGACATTGCTTAACTTTAAGTAACTGAACCATACACAATCTTTAAAACTCAAAATTAAATTCAGAACAATAATATTAAGGGAAACCAAAATAACACGTAAAAGAAGACACTAAAATGAAAAATTAAATTAAAAAGACTACTAATCTATATTGAAAAATTTCTTATGCATGTATTCTAGGCCAAAATAAGGTCATTACTTTTCAAAACCAAAACTACCAGTGCATTCCAGCAATTGAATAAAAAGAAAAATATGACAGTTTCACACTTGAAACTCGAAACAGCCATAAGCCTCTCCTTGAGCACTTAAACCACAAGGATCATCCCCACTAAACAACTCAAAGAAAAATAGGATAACTAAGTCTTACGTTAAGGTTGTAATGGGAGGTTAATGTATTGGCTCTAAAAAAAGGATGAGTGAGCAAATTAGATTCAGCCACACTACCACAACTACCACTTGACTTTCTGAATATTAATAACTTTTCTTTCTAAATTTCTGATCTTGCCAAAAAAATTAACAAATGAATCTCAAAAGACATTAGCTAAAATCACAATTGTAGCTCAACATTTAATACTTCCCCTTAAATGCTAGGTGCGTCACACTTATTTATTGCAGTAATAGTTAAAATTTATGCAGCATAACCTTCATATTTTAATGTGTTTTTTTTCTGAAATAAAGCATCAATAACTCTTAAATCTTGAAAATTAGCAATACCTTGAGATTATTAAAACATAATTCTCACTACCCCATTTTTCATAAATTTAACACTCTTGATTGATTGAAAACAACACAATTTCATTATTAAAAATGTACAATACTACCCCATCTTGAGTGGCCAATTCTAAAATTGGATGATAAATGACATTTAAGTTATATGGTTAAATTTATGATTGTAATCAAGAAAGAATGTAAGCAGTATACTTTCAACATACCAATTAAGCTCAAGGGGGCTAGCAATGGGAATTATGAACATAATGTAAGTTAAATGGCATTTTATAGTGACTCCAAAAGAAAACCTGCATGGCTCATATCTTAATTTTGCCAGAGTTGAATAATTATTTTGAAGGGTGATGAGGAAAGTTATAACTATTCTAGAATTCCTTTAATTAACTACTCTCACTCACTAGTTTTCATTAATTTTCACAAAAATAAGCCTATATTGCATATTAACTTAGAAATTGAATGATGTATGACTAATTGAAACTAATCGAATGAAAATTAATGCAAAAGAATACAACTACTCTATTGTTGCCTCACGCTCTTTAAACAGATAGTTCATAAAATGGAGTTCAAATTGATCCAATTAAGACTCACTCGGCAAACTCGAACTAAATGCAAAATGCTATCAATTACTCAACAACTTAACATACATTATTATTCAAACTTAAACACAAAGTTGAAGCTATGAAGGACTAAATGCAAACTAATTATCAAAGAAAAACTATTGGAAAAAAACACAAAGCAAAAATTAAAGTAGTAAAGAAAATATAGACTGAAGTGAACCACTAAAACAAAAATAACTGCAAATTGAAATTCAAACTAAGCTGTTCACTAAATAAACCAAATTACCAACAAAACATAAAATTGTAACTGTAACAACTTTAAAATAATAGGGAGAGCATCATCATCATTCAAAAGGTGCCCAACAACCCTCGCTAGCTTATTTACCCAACCCCTAATGATATCTACTTTAGCTTTGTTTGCTATTACTGCCTTACCTCTAACTTTTTCCACCAATGGTATACAACATTAATAGGAAAACCTCTAAGCATGCAAGCTAAAAATAAAGCTTTTGAAAAGTTGACCTACCCTACGGAGTTTACATAGGATAAATAAGACATGGAGAAAACCTGTGAAAGATTCTAAAAGCAAGATCCGTTAGATGATGGGATTTCATTACTCCTGAAACATTTAGACCTTCAGCCTGAGGTTCTTTAATCTCCTCCCATGTTGTATTCCTATCATAGTCAGGGAAAGCATAGGGGCCATTACTAGGAAATCCTAGTGCTTATGAGAATGCAACAAATGTTTCCTCATAATATTTTCTACCTTACCAGAAAGTGACCATGTCTTGAAATTCTTCATTCCTAAAGTGGCATTTAATAGCAGCCGATTGTTAGAGAGTATACCCTAAAGCCCATGTAAAAGGGATGTATTTCATATATATGAATTAATATTCTTAATAAAAGGCATCATTAATTTATTAATGCTATGTTTAAATACATGAGTTTGTATATCTTAAATTAATAAATGAAGTCCTAGATATTATAAACACAGTGTAAAGGGAATCATGAAAGTGTTCATGATATGAGATGTCTATTCTATGTAAATATGATAATATCTAAATATCCCTAGTCATAGAATTAACAAGATAGGACATTGTTAATCCGGAAATACTATCACATATTATGCTTCTTGAATAGTTCAAGCAATGGTTCTCATAACTATGATTAAAAAAGATGATCAAAGCTAACATATGGATGCTTGTTAGAAGAACAAGTTCATTGGAGACCTGCAAAGAGAATCCTCACATGAATATTAAATTTATGTCAGTGAGGAATCTCTTCATAGCGGCTGTGCAAGTATCTTTAGATTTGAGATCACTAAGGTTATCTTAAGTAGCAAGTGATATACTTTGACTAAATAATTGATTACTTCAAACTAGGGGTGAACATAGTTAGGAGATTGGGCATATCATGAACTACTTAAAGATAGTTGAGTAATCGATAAAGAATTCACCATCCCAGATTTAATAAGGGAAGTTATCTCACATGATTCTATAATTGCCTTGTTCAAAGAATCTCTAACCAGAGTAATACGCCAAGATGGATAGGGTTCCATAAAGGGCATTTTGGAAATAATTGTTAAATTAATAGAACATATATAATTAGATTTATATGAGTTAATAGAAACCCATACTCAGAATCTAATTGAGATAAGAGTAGTGAAAGCAGTAATTGCATGGTAATTATTTCTATGGAAGGATATAGTCAAACCATTTGACTTTCTTGATATTTGGGTAGTCATGATGCCTAGCTAGAGCTTGCTCATGATTTGTATAATGATGTATCATAAATATCAATAAGGGTTGATAAAATGATTTAAAGAAGTTTAAATCATATGAGTTTTGAATATAACTCATAACTACATATTATATTGCCAATATAGACAGGAAGCCAATATGTCACACACATACAGAGTAAAGGATAAGATTGTAAAATTATAAGGATAATAATAATTGATATTATTATGGGACAAGAGAAATGAATAAGAGAATAATTAATTAAAGAGTTTAATTAATTATGCTTGAGTAGAGATGTTCCCAGAACTTTTAGAAAAATGGACCTAATTGAAATATTGTATTTCATAATTAATTATTATTATTAGAATATGAGTGTTATAGGGTTGATATAATAATTAATAGATTCATTGGAGAAATATAAGAGACCTAAGAGAATTGGTTTTTACACAAAAATGCATCAGAGGATAGGTTTCATGCCAACTCCAAATGGAAGGCCTTAAAGACCTAATTCTTGGACTAAAATAAATTAAATATATTTCATAAGTATTATTGAGCATGTATATTTAATTTGGATGGATTTAGAAATTATTTGGATGATTAAATCCAAGTATATGCATAAATGGCCTAGTTTATGGGTTACGTGCGTAGTCCTTTATGAAAAGACTTAAATTGGATTTAATTAAGCCCAAATAAATTAATAATATTTCTAGAAGGCCAATTAATATTACTCCAGAAATTTTAAAGAGCCCAATCCCATTATGAATTTGGATTTTTAACCTAACTATAAAAATTCAAGATAAAGGAAATTAGGGTTAAAAGAGTTTTATAAGAAAAGAACTTCTCTATTATTCTCTAACCCTAGCCGCTACTCTCTCTTCTTGCTAGCAACAAGGAATTTTTACCACCTTGTAATTCCCATAGTTCATGGTTCATTTGACCCTTCTCTAGTGTGGATTATGATTGGAGGTGTTCAATTTTGGACAATGTAGTTTGTGACAATCCAGTGAGAAGGAAAATCAATAGTTTAACAAAAATCAATGGTGATTTTTCTTATTCTCATTAATATTTATATTGTATATTATTGGTAAGATCAGATATATTGGTTAAAAATTTTAAATTCTGCTTATACATGTGATGTATGTAATCGATTAATTTCCAACATGGTATCAGAGCCATAGTTTTGCCATGAATCTACAATTCTATATTTTTTATGGAATAGTTATTATTTTTGAGTTATTTATTTCATAAAATTTAAAATATCAGATTTTATTGTTCATGAATGTGAAATATTGATTTATGGATATATGTGATCAAATATATAAAATAAAAATAAAAAATGATTCTTTTGAGAAAATAATCATTCTTTTTGGCGTGAAGGATTTTTTTTTCAAGAAAGTTTAGGGGATGTTCTAAATTAAATTTTTACTGATCCACTCTAAAATTATTTTGATTATAATTTATGTGTTTAATATGTGATATTAAGCCATATGATCAAACAAAATTAAAATTGAACAAGTTTTGCATTAAAACTAGTTTAATCGAAAAGTTCGATAAATTGGTGTTCTTCGTATGTTCTTAGTGTGTTCTTGGTATGTTAATATTTAGAATAATTTTTAATCTTCTAAATTTGATATATCTGATATATTAATATGTTTTTAATTAATTAGATTAATTAAAATAGGCCTTGAATTAATTGAATTAATTTTAATTCATTAAAGCCACTTAATGGGTTTAATTATGTTTACAGGTTTGATTTAAATTAGTAAATGATATGGTGGGCCCAAGGAGCTAATTTAAATTAAATATTGTAGATCCACCACCAAGTCCATCAGATGATGCCATTGATGAGATCAAGGGCACTTATCGAATATACATGGAGGATAGTGAAGCAGTGGCATATTTGATGCTAGTTGCTATGTCCTTAGAGCTTCAGAAGCAAGATGAGATGATGGATGCTAAAACTATCATTTTACATCTAGAGAAGCTCTATTCTTCTTAAGCTAGAACTAAAAAATATGAGATTGCTCGAGCTCTATTTAGCTGCAAAATGGTGAAAGGCACTTCGGTTGCTACTCATGCATTAAAGATGTATAGGTATTTTAAGCATTTGAGTAGACTTGGCTAAGTAATGGATAATGATCTATACATAGATTTAATATTGTACTCATTGGCTCCAAGTTATATACCTTTCGTGCTTAACTTTAACATGAACAAGATCCAAGTAACCATTCCTGAGTTAATCAATATGCTCAAAATAGATGATGGATCCTTCAAGAAGATTAAAAAAGTGTTATTGTTGTCACTTCTGCTAAAGGCAGGAAGCAGAAGAAGAAGAAGATGACCAAGGTACATCCAAACCATGGTGGGGTTTCCAGGAAGAAGGTTGTCAAGAAAGAGAATCCCAAAGAAACTTGCTTCCACTGTGGGATAGATGGTCATTGGAAGCATAACTATAAGGCCTATCTAGATTCTCTCAAGGAGAAGAAGCAAGCTGATGCTTCTACTTCAGGTATTCATATGATTGAAATAAATACTTATTCTATTGCTTCAAAATAATCTTCATTATTAGATACTGGATGTGGATCTCATTTGTGGAATGATCTACAGGGGCTTAAAAGCAGTAGAAGAGTTGAAAAGGCAAAAATATGTCTACAGTCAACTACTGGATAAAATAACTCTACAACAGTTATGGGGACTTATCATTGGCCTCTTCCAAGTGGATTAATATTGGAATTAAATAATTTTTATTATGTTCCAACATTATCTAAAAGTATTATTTCTTTCAGTTGTTTATTGAAGGATTATGACATTTCTTAAAGGATAAATGTTGTTACATTTTTAAGAATAATATATTTTATGCTAAAGCTATCATTGAGAATGGTATATTTGTTCTTGATTTAATTAAATAAGTACATAATGTGGATACCAAGAGAATGAAACAAGATAATCTAAATACATTATATTTATGGCATTGTTGTTTAGGTCATATAAATGAGAAACGCATGACCAAATTACACAAGTCAGGTGATTTGGGATCATTTGATTATGAATCATTTGATACATGTGAATCTTGTTTATTAGGAAAAATGACAAAAGCTCCCTTTATTGGTAAAGGAGAACGAGCTAGAATGGTTTTGGACTTAATACATTCAGATGTGTGTGGTCCAATGACTACACATGTCAGAAGAGGTTACTCCTACTTCATTACTTTCATAGATGATTATTCCAGGTTTGGATACATCTATCTAATGAAATATAAGTCTGAAGCATTTGAAAAGTTTAAAGAATTTAAAAATGAAATAGAGAAACAACTTGGCAAGAGTATTAAGACACTTAGATCAGATCATGGTGGAGAATACATAAGCCAAGAATTTCAAGATTATCTTAGAGATAATGGGATTTTATCTCAATGGACTCCACCATATACACCACAATATAATGGTGTATCTTAGAGGAGAAATCGAACACTATAAGATATGGTTCGATCCATGATGAGCCAAGTAGACTTGCCTAAGTTATTTTAGGGATATGCATTAGAAACTATTGTTTATGTGTTAAATAGAGTTCTTAGTAAATCAGTTGATGTTACTCCATATGAGATAAGGAATAACAAGAAACCCACACTTTCTCATATAAAGGTATGGGGTTGTCCTGCTTATGTAAAGAGGACAATGTCAGACAAACTAGATGTTAAGTCTGATAAATATTTATTTAAGGGATACCCAAAAGAAATGTTTGGATATTATTTCTACCATCCCTTAGAACAAAAGGTGTTTGTTTCAAGGCATGCTATCTTCTTATAACGAGAGGATAGTAGGAGTAAAATTGAACTGTGTGAAGTTCAAGATCCACAAATAGAAGTGGATCAATCAATTGAACCTGAGACTGAATTTCATAATGATGATATTACAGTTGAACCTTATTATACACAAAATTCTAGAAGATTTACTAGGATGCATTCTATCATTGTGAGATATGGATTTCACATTGATTTAAATAGAGGCATAACTGTAGTAGAGGACAATGAGCCTACAAGTTATCAAGAAGTTTTGAACAGTTTAGAACGTGACTTATGGCTTAAGGCTATGCAGTCTGAAATGGAATCCATGTATGAGAACAAAATATGGACTTTAGCTCAGCCATCTGAAGGGATAAAACCCATAGGGTGCAAATGGGTCTTCAAAAATAAGATCAACATGGAAGGAAATATAGTTATCTATAAGGCTTTCTTAGTAGCAAAAGGCTATTGTTAAAGAGTAGGAATTAACTATGATGAAATATTTTCTCCTCTAGCGATGCTTAAGTCTATAAGAATACTTTTAGCCATTGAAGCTCATTATGATTATGAGATTTGGCAAATGGATGTGAAGATAGCTTTTCTAAATGGAAATCTGACTGAGGATGTGTATATGACACAACCAGAAGGATTCACATCAGGTGATGGCAAAAAGGTATGCAAGCTTCAAAGATCCATTTATGTATTGAAGCAAGCCTTTAGGAGCTGGAACATATGATTTAATGAGACAATCAAAGAGTTTCATTTCTCACAGAATGAAGATGAACCTTATCTGTATAAAAGGTTCAGTAGGAGTGCAATTGTCTTTCTAATTTTATATGTGGATGACATATTGATCATGGAAAATGACATTTCTCTTCTCCAATTTATTAAAATATTGTTATCCAAGCAATTCTCCATGAAAACCTTGGAGAAACATCCTATATTATGGGAATAAGGATCTATAAAGATAGATCCAATAGGTTGCTAGATCATTCCCAAAGTACATATATAGATAAAGTATTGAAGAGGTTCAATATGGATCTATCTAAGAAAAGGTTTATACCTATGGTGCAAGGGAAACTCCTTTCTAAGTCAATGTGTCTGCAGACATTAGAGAATAGAGAGAGCATGAATAGAATACCATATGCATCTATAATTGGTTCTATCATGTATGTTATTTTATGTACACATCTAGATGTAGCATTTGCTTTGAGTGTCACAAGCAAATTCCAATCCAATTTTGGAGAGGAATACTGGGCAACTGTCAATAATATCCTTAATTAATTAAGAAGGAGGATATATTCTTTGTATATGGAGAGGGAAGTTTGGAAGTAAATGGATATACTGATGCTAGCTTCCAATCTAACAATGATGATTGTAAATTGAAGACTAGTTTTGTGTTAAAAATGGGAGGAGAAGCAGTTAGTTGGAAGAGTTCCAAATAAGAAACAACTACTGATTCCACGATAGAAGTTGAGTACATTGCTACTTTAAAGGTAGCCAAAGAAGTATTATGGATTAAAAAGTTCATAACTGAACTAGGATTGGTGCCTAGCATTGTTAATCCGATTCCTTTATATTGTGACAACAATGGAGCAATTATAGAAGCAAAGGAACAACGGTTTTATTAGCGATCCAAGAATGTTCTCATATGCTACCATCTCATAAGGAAATAGCAGCTAGAAATTATGTGAAAATATAAAGGGTCCCCATAGATGATATTGTGGCGGATCCCCTCACTAAAGCACTTTCCCAAATAAAGCATGATCACCATATAAATAACATGGGCTTAAGACATATGACTGATTGGCTCTAGTGTAAGTGGGAGATTGTTAGAGAGTATGCCCTAGAGCCCATATAGAAGGAATGCATTTCATATATATGAATTCATATTCTTAATAAAAGGCATCATTCATTTATTAATGCTATGTTTAAATGCATGATTTTGTATATCTTAAATTAATAAATAAAGTTTTATATATTATAAATACAGTGCAAAGGCAATAATGAAAGTGTTCATGATATGAGATGTCTATTGCTTGCAAATGTGATAATATCTAAATATTCTTAGTCATAAAATTAACAAGATAGGACATTGTTAATCCGGATAGACTAGCACATGTTATGCTTCTTGAATAGTTCAAGCAGGTGGTTCTCATAACTGTGGTTATGAAAGATGATCAAAGATAACATGTGGATGCTTGTTAGAAAAATAAGTTCATTGGAGACCTGTAAAGAGAATCCTCATAAGGATATTAAATCTATGTCAGTGAGGAATATCTTCATAGAAGTTGTGCAAGTATCCTTAAACTTGAGATCACTAAGGTTATCTTAAGTAGCAAGTAACATACTTTGACTCCATAACTGATTACTTCTAACTGGGGGTGAACATAGTTAGGAGGTTGGGTATATCATGACCTACTTAAAGATAGTTGAGTAATTGACAAAGGATTCACCATCCTATATTTAACAAGGAAAGTTATCTCGCATGATTCTATAATTGCCTTATTTAGAGAATCTCTGCCCAGAGTAATATACCAAGATGGATTGGGATCCATAAATGGCATTTTGGGAACAATGGTTAAATTAATAGAACATATATAATTAGATTTATATGAGTTGACAGAAATCCATACTCAGAATCTAATTGAGATAAGAGTGGTGAAAGGAGTAATCACACGGTAATTGTTTCTATCGAAGGGTATAGTCAAACCACTTGACATTCTTGATATTTGGGTAGTCATGATGCCTAGCTAGAGGCCGCTCATGATTTGTATAATAGTGTATGATAAATATCAATAAGGGACATTTAAAATGATTTAAAGATGTTTAAATCATACGAGTTTGGAATATAACTCATAATTACATATTATACTACCAATGTGGACAAGAACCCAATTGGTCACACACATATAGAGTAAAGGATAAAATGGTAAAATGAAAATGATAATAATAATTGATATTATTATGGGAGAAGAGAAATGAATAAGAGAATAATTAATTAAAGAGTTTAATTAATTATGCTCAAGTAGAGATGTTCGCAGAACTTTTAGAAATGTTCTGCAAAATGGACCTAATTAAAATATTATATTTCATAATTAATTATTATTAGAATATAAGTGTTATAGGGCTGATATAATAATTAATAGATCCATTGGAGAAATATGAGAGGCCCAAAAGAATTGGTTTTTGAGTAGAAACCCATCAGAGGATGGGTTTCACATCAACTACAAATAGAAGGCCTTAGAGGCCTAATTATTAGACTAAAATAAATTAAATATATTTTAGAAGCATTATGGAGCCTATATATTTAATATGGATGAATTTAGAATTGATTTGGATGATTAAATCCAAGTATATGCATAAAGGGCCTAATTTATGGGTTATGTGCATAGTCCTTTATGAAAGAACTTAAATTGGATTTAATTGAGCCCAAATAAATTAATAATATTTCCAAAAGGCCAATTAATATTTCTCCAGCAATTTTAAAGAGCCCAATCCCATCATAAAGTTGAATTATTAACCTAATTATAAAAATCCGATAAAGGGAATTAGGGTTAAGAGAGTTTCATAAGAAAAGAACTTCTCTATTATTTTCTACTCCTAGCCACCACCCTCTCTCCTTGCTAGCATCAAGGAATTTTAGCCACCTTGTAATTCCCATAGTTCTTGGTTCATTTGATCCTTCTCTAGTGTGGATTACGATTGGAGGTGTTCAATTTTGGACACTGTGGTTTGCAACAAATCGGTGAGAATGTTACTGACTGTGTTACTAATTGTGGCCTTGGAAAAATTTTAGCACAGAATCGAAACTGCCAATATGTCACGGTAAGCAATGAAAACCTACTCACCATAACCTATATCTTTTTGTGTTCCATAAGCAAAACTACCCTTATGTCACAGTCAGCAAAAAACACCTACTGATCGCGAGGTAAGAATAGTTAGATCCAGAATGTAACTTCCCATTATGTCATAGTCAGTAGAAAAAACCTACTGATCATAAGGTAAAACTCTTTGAGTTCTAGAAACAAAATTGATCCTATGTCATGATCAGTAGAGAAAACCTGATAACAATAACCTTAAAAAACCACAAAAATTTTTCAAATTCCCAACTCTTTTATGGCCATTAAACAATAATTTTAACTCACTTAAATAGGAAAAATATCAAGATATAAAGCCTCTAAATCGACATCCTATTGAACAACAACTACACAACCAAAACACAAAAAAAAAGCTATTATAAAGAATGGTTAGAAAAGAGTTATGCATTTACCAAATCCATACCAGGACTTTTAAGCATCTTTAAGAATAATGGAATATCAAAGAGCTTGTATCTCAGTGCCTAGCACAAAGTTTTAATTTGTCTTGTAAAAGCATGCATGCAGTAGAGTGATTAAGTTTCTGCTCAGAATTTGTATTATGATCCTTCAATTTATTTCTTTCAAACCATTTTGTAAACTTATTATTACATCCAGCAACTAATTCTTCCTCTTTCTTGGAGTGCATCAACCATAGCTTGCATCACCATAAAAGAATCTCGAACACAGCAAACAGACTCTAGGAACTTATATGATTGGCATTTCATCAAATTGGTTAATTTGAAAATCATTTGCTTGTTATTAAATTGTAAAGTGATTGTGTACACACGCACATCAATCATTGCTCCTTATGTGTTTAAAAACGGCCTTCCAAATATTAATGGCATTCTCAAGTCTTCTTCCATCTTAACTACCAAAAGTTTATTGGAAAATGAACCTTCCAAACTTCACTAGTAGATATTCGATAATCCCCTTGGATCTCTTCATGTACTTATTTGCCATTTACAACAACATCTTTGTTTCCTTAAGAGTCCCTAGATTTAGCTTCCTATGAAGTGAATAAGGTATTAGATTGATGCTAGCACCTAAATTACATATAGCGTTACCAATCAAATTTCCAACAAATTCGTATGGTATTGTAAAACTACCAGGGTGTTCTAATTTTTCAGGGGGTTTATTATTTAGGATGGCATTACAATTTTCAAAAAATGAGCTATCCCTATTCCTTCTAAATTATTCTTGCTATAACAAATCTCTTTTAAAAAATTAGCATACTTTGATATATAAAGCAAAGCATCAACTAATGGTAAATTTCTATGTATTTTCTTTAACATATCCAAAAACTTAGTTCACTAATCATTTTTCCAAGCCTTTTTAGCAACGGTAGGGAAAGGCAATAGAGACTCATCTATAACATGCCCTTTTAGAGGTAACATACTCTTACCTTTATCAATAGGCCCTTGCACATTTTTAAAAATTTTTGCTTTAGAATCACATACCTACTTTATTGGCTCCACCAAAATAGATTAAGATTGATTACCCTCATCCTCATCACATAGCTCCTTGCCATTTCTCATAGTGATTGCTTTCACATATTCCTTTGGATTTTAATCCACATTTGATGGAAAAATTCTAGCTAGTCTTATTGATAAAGAATTTGCTAATTGCCCAATTTACATCTCCAAGTTCCTCATTGTGGCACCTTCATTTCTATTCCACTACTCATGGGATTTCCATCTTGTTTCTTAGTCCGACATGAATTGTTGCTGGCTATTCATGAAGCTATCAAATATATCTTATAGATTCAATTTCTTTTCTTGAATGGGTTATCTTGGTGGGGACCTTAATAGATGGTAGGCTTGGCTAAAATTTTGATTTAGACTTTGACCATAGTGTTGGTGTTCATTTAAACCTTGTTTTTAAAGGTGGTGAGATGGATATAAAGTTTGATAGTGAGTTATGGCTTGTGGTTTGTAGGATTGACTATGGTTAGGGTGGATATTTTGGTGAAATAAGGCTCTTTGTTAAGGTTGGGAAGATAAAGTATTCTAATTTCCCTCTTTCCATTAAAAACTTCGGGTGGTTCCTACAACCCAAATTATATGTATTGCTGTAGGTGTCATTTCTCCTATAATCACCTACTGTATTAACAATCCCCATAATTCCACTATCTTATCCATATGGTCCACTCTCATATGCCACACAGATATGAGAAACTGTAACGACATTTATACTTTCAACCCATTTAGTTCCTTCCTATTTATCTGTAATTGTACTTTTAGTATTTCAACTTCATCCATATTATGCACACCTTGCTTCCTTGGGACTACTCATGGAGTTTCCAATTGTGAATCATTTGTAACCATTTCATCCAATAAATGAAAAGCCTCTTCCGGTACTTGATTAAAAAAAGAGCCACCTAATGTTGCATCGAAGAGTGATATCATGGTTGGGTTTACTCTGGCATAAAATGTCATTATGAGTTGGTGAACAGCCACCTCATGGTGCTGATAGCTCCTTAACAATCTCCTGTATCATTTTCATGTTTCATTGAAAGGTTTTTCATTTAATTGATGAAAGCCTATAATTTTGTAGGGAATACTTATTGTGTTTGTAGGAGTGATGAAATTTTTTAGAAACTTTTCTTGTAAGTACTCCCTTATCGAAAATTGACTAACTCGGCAACATCTATAGCCATTCTCTTTCTTCTCAAATTAAAGTGAAAGGGAACACTTTCAGCCGAATTGCATCTGACGTAACACTCAGAATTTGAATGGTGTCACTCACTTCTTAGAATATGTCGAGGTGTTGAGAGGGATCTTTTAGTTCTAAGCTAGAGAATGGATTCCTTTGCACCATTGGGATGGTGGCTGGTTTAAGCTCAAACTGTACATGTCTTCGCATCATAATAGTTTTGTGATCCTCATTTTATCTAGGCATTGCAAGGTCTTTGATTGTCCTTTGCTTAGGTAGATGTCTCTTTATCTAACCTAAATTTCTCCTTGTGCCATTGGCATTTCTTCATCCTCAAGAGGAAATTCACTAATAGGAGGACCAGGATTCATTTTTTCTCTTATTTGCTCTTTTTTTGGTGTAGAGTCTTCTTGATTTTAGGGTCGGAAGGTGCTAATTGTTCTTGTCTCAATCCATTCATGCATCATGAATCACCTAAAAAGAATAAAAAAATAAAATAAGAAAAACAAAATACATAAAAGTAACAATCAAAACTCACAAACACACAAATCCCTAGCAACATTGATAAAATCTTGATGCGACCTCAACGAGTGTACTGAATCAGCAAGTAATATAAGGTGCTCAATTTAAGACCCATGAATATTGTAACCAAGGGTTTACTCATCCTCCCCATACTTAGAGTGAATTAAATTAAACTATAATTAAATATATGAAATTGGGATAACCCTCTTAACCCATGCTTCCAATTCCAGAGCAAGCCATTCTAACCATAAAATGTCCCAATCCGGAGCAAGTCTTATGATTAGCTTATGTGCAGGTATAACATCCTAGGTTCGATTTGCTTTCCTATTTTGGAGCCAAACAACCTAAAACCCATTAATTTCGCTCTAAACTCTAGTCCTAAATGAAAAAATTCTGCAATTGAAAGAGTCCCATCCTGGAACTGTCTAAAAATCATAACATCCATGATAAAAGAGTAGAGAAATATACAATTATAGCATTGAACCACCCAAGCATAACATCCAACAAAGATACATGATAAATCACTCATTCAAAGCTAGAAATTTACTCAAGATAATTAAAATCTATGAAATAACAATAAAGCAACAGTGAAATAAACCATATATATATATATATATATATAACTATAAGACTACTCACTACCCATTACAAAATAAAGAGAGAATAGGAGAGAATAGACCTAAAAATTCATTGAGGAAGAAAACCCATCTGAATCCCAAGTTTCTCTAACCTTATTCTCCAAAACTTCAATGTAAATGAGCTCAAAACTATGAAAAACTAAGTATTTATTCAATGTTTTTTTGTGTTTAATCTATGTATTTTTGTTTAGATCTAAACTATTTGCAAGTATAAACTATAGATCCATGTATGAAATGAACTAAGGAATGAGATAAACTAAGAAAGAAAAACCTTAGATCTGGAAAAAAAACTCTAAAAAACTCACTTTAGCAAATAACAATTCGACTATATATAGTCCCAAAATAGGGTCACAGTCAACACAAAATTCATGTTAATCATCACATAGTAAAATTTTTCTTATGGATAAAGGGTTATGGTCAACACTAAAAACTTGTTGACCATGACATAGTTCTCCTCTATGTTCTGGACTAGAACTTGACTATAGCATAATCAGCATAAAAAATCTACTAAACATTAGGTCTTTCTTTTCTCTATTCTATACTGAAGGGATCCCTATGTCATGGTAAACACCAATATATGAACAAATATCTACTAACTGCGATATACTTGAAATGGTGCATTTTGACAGAAGGCATAGGTCATGATCAGCAGGTAAGACCTGCTGACCATGACTTACCTGTAAAAATTATAATTAAGCATAAAATTTTATCAAAAGCTCTCAAAAAAACATAAAAGATAGAATTTATTGAATTTGGATAAAAATTATTGAATTCAAGAAAAATAAAGAAAAAGACACTAAAAACTAGATTGAAAAGGGAATAAAACTAGGTACTACATTGGTGTCATAAACCCATGAATATCGTACCCAGAGGATTATAGATGCAAGCAATGAAAATCATGTGTATGCTAAACAATTCTAAGATTTTTATGTGAAAATATTGTTAAACTAAAAAAATGTAAAAAATAATCAAATAAAATAAAACTTGTACCAATTAAAAAGTAACTCAAATAATTAAAATATAAACAAGATTAAAATAAATATAACTAAAAGCATTGTTCAGGTTCACTAATCCTCCCCACACACACATATGAATTTAATTAATCTTAAGTTATATAGATTGAATTGGGATAAACCTCAATACCCAAGTGTGCCATTCTAGAGCAAGCTATTCTAATCATAAAGCATCCCATTTCAGAGCAAATCATATGCTTAGCCTATGCATTGGTCTAACATCCTAGGTTCAGTTTGCTTTCCCATTCTAGAGCCAAATAACCTAAAAGCCCATCCATTTTATTCCAAATTCTAGATCTAATATCATAACATCTACAACTTATAGAGTCCTATTCTAAAGCAATCTAAAAAATACAGCAATCATGATATAAAAATAAAGCATAGATATGTTCATGGCATTCAAACATTCAAATAAAATACATAATCAAAACAACTTGATAAAATCATATATTTAAATCAAATAAATTAAGTAAAACATCAAAAACCCATGAAATATCAATAAAGAACAAGTAAAATATTACATTCATCTATTTATAAAATCAAATAAGTTCAATATTTATATTGGGTATTAGGGATTCAAAGATCCGCAAAACAACTAAGTGACTACTCACTACCCATTGCAAAAGAAAAAGAGAAAAAAGAAAGAATAAACCTAGAAATTCAAATTGACGATGAATACCCAGCTGAACCCAAGCTTCATTAATATTCTTGACTAAATCTCTAATGGAAATATGAGCTCTGATAAGTATGAATTATATAATATTTTTAATATGTGTTTTAGGCATTTAAGTTAGTTAATTTGGTTTAATTTTAGTAGATTTTTAGCTTAAATGTTTAAATTTATGTTTAAGGAGTTAATTAGAAGTTTTGGTGCTTTTAAGGTATATTTTGCTAGAAATAGGACTTAATTGTAAAAAAGCAAGAACATTTGGGCCAAAATTATTAATCTAGGAAATTCATGCAAGAAAATGTCCGTAGAGTCTAGTAAAGGCGTGCTTGGCCGTGTATGAAGGAAGTTTTAGTCTTGCTTGGCCGTGCATCTTGCTATTTCTTTTTACTTGGTAGTGTGTTTCAATACTTATGTTATTGCTTGGCCATGCATCTTAGGTTTTCTTCATAATTGGGCATTTATCTCAAGTTTTGGAGGACTAATTGGCCGTGCATTGAACACTTCTTCCTTGCTTGGCTATGTGAGGCATAGCTTAAAGGAATGATTGGCCATGTACAACTTTTGCTGGAGAGAATCGTGTTTGGCCTTGTGTATCATTTCAGAAGGAGTTGCTTGGCTGCGTACTTCATGGAGAAAGTATACACGGCAGTGCATCCACTGAAGAGGAAAATTGCTTGACCATGCATAATAATCTCCCATGCTATGAAGAATGTCCCGATTTCTTGATTAAGGAGAATTCTCTTTCGACTTTAATTCAGGAAGTTTGGAAGGATTCTACCACTGGTTTTGCCTATAAAAAGAAGTCTAAAGCACCAAAGAAGATCATCAATCATCAATTATCAAGAGTTCATTAGTTTTTAGTCTTTACATTGTTTTCTGTTTTCTTTATTTTTATTATTTTTTTAAAGCTTTGTTTTAGTTTTTAAACATGCGTAGTAAGTAGTTTTCTTCAATTTTTTCTAAAGGATATCTGAATCCTTAACTCTTTATTATGATGGCTTAAGCTTATGCTTAATTTTAATGCAAGTTTGATTATTTCTTAGTTCTAAGGCATAGTCTTATCATTATCTAGCTAAAATTGGGTTGTTAACTTGTTTAATTATTGGTTAATAATTGACTTTTAGTTTGATCATAGATATGCATGTTCTTAGGTTGATGCATGATTATATTATTCATTGGATATAATTAGGTGTTAATTAAAGTATGTTAAGATTATGAAAAGTGTAACTAAGAATAGGTGAAAGTTAAATTTACTTGAAAAAGAATTAAATAGACATCTAGGAGATATTATTCGATCTTTATATTAAGTGTTGGATTGTTCTTAATAAGAGAATTTTAATGCTTGGAATTATAATCTTAAGTTAAGTTATCTAGATTTATTTATCTGAATTCTTCATAATCACTTGTGTTTCTCTTTTGACTAAGTCATAATAATATTGGTTAAGGTGGATAGTCCTTTAGTGAAAGTTCCTTTTAAATATTGATTTTTACCTCAATTAATTGCTTGCTTTTGTTTTATGTTCAATTATTTCAAATCTCTCATTGTTTTACTTTATTTTTAGTTTTAAAGTTTTACTTTTAGTTTTTAATCTTCAACATCACCACTTTTGGGATTTTTGTTCTATCTTTCACACAAATTCTGTTTTAAAATTAAAAATCATTCACACAAATAGAGGTTTCACTTGGGTTCGATATTAGAGTGTCATAATTATATTTCCCTATATTACTAGCCGATCTAGTATACTTGCTAGACACTAATCAAGTTTTTGGTGTCATTGCTGGGGATACATTGGTGTTTGTTTATTTATTTTTTATTTTGAAGTGGATTTTTATGTGTTCTTCTTCTCTTCTTCATCTATTTTATGATTTTTGTTTTAATTTTTGAGGTACTATTGGTTTATGGTGAGAAATAACCCTATTTAATCCATAGACCCTAAAATTGAATAGACATTCCATAGGATTAAAAGGCTAAGAGGCAATATGGTTGACACAGAAATAGAACAACCTATGAGTGATCCAACACCACCTAGGATCGAAGAGCAAGACATACCCCATCAAGCTTTGGGGATTGGGTTTAGACGTAAGACCATTAGGGATTACACTATTCCTAGGTGGAATGAAAAACATAGAACCATTAAGATTCCTCACCACCAGGCATTTAAGGTTAAACTTGCTACCAGCATGATGGCTCAGACATAGAGGATCCTGCACAATACATAGATATGTTCTTAGAAGTTAGTTACTCTATGCAAATTCCAAATGTATCAACTAATGTAATTAGGATGAAACTTTTCCCGTTTACCCTCATAGGAAAAGTTAGGGATTGGCAACAAATGCTACCTAATCAATCCATCCATTCTTGGTAGAAAATGTAAGAAAAATTCCTTTGCAAAATTTTCCCACCTATTAAAACAACCCTAATTAGAAAACAAATCAATGACTTCCAGCAATTTTATGAGGAGCCATTTCATGAAGCATGGGAAAGATTTAGGAGATTTTTAAAAAGCTATCCACATTATGAGTTTCCTATTTATCAATTAATGCATATTTTTTATGCAGGAGCCAATCAATCAACAAGATCATTGTTAGATGTAGCTTCAAACGGTAGCTTTATGAACTAAATTCCTGAAGAAGCATTCCTGCTTCTTGATGAAATGGCTACAATGATGCTCAATAGGCAACCTCTAGAGCAGCATAAAGAAAATAAGGAGTTCATAATATAGATGAAATAGGTATGTTAAAAGCTCAAATAAAACTAAAAGAAAATAGCATTTAAGAGAAATAAATGAGCTTAAAGTTAAAAATGTTTCCATGTTATCGAATGAAGTGATGCTTATGCAAGAATTCAAGGATATCTGAGAATGAAAAATGGTGAAGAAATGGTAGAAGAAGTAAATGCGTTGAACCCTTACAGTAACACCTACAACCCAGGATGGAGAAATCATCCAAACTTTTTATGGAGGGAAGGTAATCAAGCTTCTACTTCTAATTCTCTCCCTAGACCTTCCTTTAACCATAATCAACCTTCAAATAACCATCCCCCATACCAAAATCAAGCTCAACCGTATTACCCAAATACATACCCATCACAATCATACCATCAACCACCTGGATTTCAAAAGTCTCAACCTCCACCTCCACAAGAGAAGAAATCAAACATATAAGAGATGATTGCAAATTTTATGGCCTCCTAAAATTCAATCTTAGCAAATCAAGATGTTAAATGGAAATCGTAAGACATTTGGATGAGGAACCAAGAGGCATCTGTTAGGAATCTAGAAAACCGAATGGGATAACTTGCTAATTCATTATCCAACCGGAGTCAAGGAACGTTTCCATCTAATATGGACCGCAATCAAAATGAGGAACCTAAAGCAATAACCTTAAGAAATGGAAAGGAGTTAGAAAAGGCTGATATTGGTAATAATTCTTCACCAAGGGTGGAACCAATAACGAAGGTAAATATTCCTAATTCTGAAAATATTGATAAAGTGACTCCTACGGTTGAGAAGGGTAAAGGTAAGGAAAAACTTGCTTCTACTGTGCTTGATGAGTATCAATTACCTTTTCCTATTATAGCTAGAAAAGAAAAGCAAAATGAATAATTAACAAGATTTTTAGACATATTTAAGAAGCTATATATAAATTTACCATTTGCTAAAGCTTTATTACACATGCCTAAATATGCAAAATTCATGAAAGAGCTTTGCACTAATAAAAAGATTCTAGAAGGCATAGGAATGGTTCAATTATCCGATAATTGTAGTGCTATATTGACAAACAAAATTCTTGAAAAATTAAAAGATCCTGGCAGTTTTACATTGCCTTGTGAATTAGGGAGAAATTTTGTTGGATATGCTTTGTATGATTTGGGTGCTAGTATTAACTTGATGCCTTATTTAATTTGTAGGAAATTAAACCTAAGTGATCTAAAGGAAACCCGAATGACACTTTAATTGGTGGATAGATCAGTAAAGAAACCAAAGGATATTATTGAAGATATATTGGTAAAAGTAGAAAATTCCATCTTTCTTATAGATTTTGTAGTGATGGATATGAAAAAGGATAGAAAGGTGCCTTTGTGGGAAGACCATTTTTGAACATGGCAAGAGCTCTATTTGATGTTCATGGGCAAATGGTTACCTTGAGATTCAATGAGAAAGAAATGGTCTTCAACGTGAATAAGGTTTTAAAACATCCCTCATTTAACTTTAAAGAATCAATTTATTTTGTGGATGGTGTTCAAGAGTGTGTCAACACAAAGATAGAAGAGATCATTCTCGATGATGGGCTTTAAGAATCTTTGATGCATCCTAAAGAAATGAACGAATTAGAAGCAAAGGAAAAGGAGTTGATACATAATTTGGAAAAAGAGCACGATGAAACGAAAAGATGGAGTATTAACTGTCCCTTCCTAAGGGAGAAAATTCTGAACTCAAAACACTTCTATCTCATTTAAAATATGTATTTCTAAAAGATAATGCTGAACTAGTAATCACTTCATCTTTATTGACTGGTTTGGAAGTAGAAATGCTTATTGAAGTTCTAAAGAAGCATAAAGGAGTTAATTCCTACACGTATAGTAACGGGATGGAGAGTATGCATTGACTATAAAAGATTAAATAATGCCACTAGGAAAGACCACTTTCCATTGCCTTTTATTGACCAAATGTTAGAAAGACTAACAGGAAATAGGTTTTACTATTTCTTAGATGGATTTTCGAGGTATATGAAAATACCTATAGCCCCAAAAGATTAAGAAAAAACCACATTCACATGTCCCTAGGGAACATTTGCATATAGGAGGATGCCCTTTGGTTTTTGTAATGCACCTGTACATTTTAACGATGCATGATGGCCATATTTCATGCTGTTATTGAAAAATTTATCAAAGTTTTTATGGATGATTTCACAATTTATGGTCATTATTTTGAGTCTTGTTTAAATAATCTTGCATTTGTCTTAAAGAGGTGTCAAGAATTATCCTAGGACATAAAATCTCTGAAAATGGCATTGAAGTCGATAAGGCTAAAGTAGATGTGATAGAAAAATTACCCTCATCGACTAGTGTTAAGGGTATTAGAAGTTTCATTGGTCATGTCGGGTTTTATCATCGATTTGTTAAGGATTTTTCTAAAATAGCTAAGCCACTTTCTAATTTGTTGCTTAAAGATGTTGCATTTAACTCTGATGCTGAGTGTTTGTATGCTTTTAAGATGTTGAAGCAAAAGTTAGTAAGTGCACATGTCATAAAATCACCGGATTGGAGCTTACCCTTTGAAACTATGGGTGATGCAAGTGATAATGTGGTCGGAGCAGTCTTAGGATAGCAGAATGAGAAGATTTTCTATACCATCTACTATGCAAGCCATTCACTCACCCGAGATCAAGTAAACAACACAACCATGGAGAAAAAGCTCTTAGCGATAGTATTTTCTTTTGAAAAATTTAGATCTTATCTCCTAAGGTCCAAAGTTACAGTGTGGTCGTATCATGCAGCATTGAGGCACCTTTTTGCGAAGAAGGATTCCAAACCAAGGCTTATCGGATGGGTTTTACTACTCTAAGAATTTGATGGTGAGATTAAGGACAAAAAAGTAGCTGAGAATTTCGTAGTTGACCATCTATCTAGAATGGATCATGCTAGCATTGAAAAGGGAGAAATTTTTTATTTATTTCCTAATGAACATATTTGTGCTTTTCATGCTTATGAAAATTCAGTTCCATGGTATGCTAATATAGCTAATTTTCTTGCAGGCGGTTATCTTCCTAAGGAGTTTACTTGGCAACAAAGGAAAAAGCTTTAAGCGAATGCCAAGCACTACCTTTGGGATGATCTATACCTCATATAAATATGCTAAAATCAACTACTATGATGATCTGTTCAAGAAACTGAACAAAAAGCTATCATGCAACAATGCCATGAATGCGAAATTAGAGGCCATCATAGACCTAATCGAACTATACAAGAGGTTCTCCAATCAAGTTTATTTTGGCCTACTTTATTTTAGGATGCTAAAACTTTTATTGAAATATGTGATAAATGTCAACAGGTTGGTAATATTTCTAAATGTGATGAAATGCCCATGAAAAATGTGCTTGAAGTAGAACTTTTTAATGTTAGTGGGATTGATTTTATGGGACCATTTCCTAGTTCCTTTTGTTTTGAGTATATTTTTGTCGCTGTGGACTACATTAGTAAATGGGTCGAAGCCATAGCCACTAGAACTTGTGATGCCCAAATAGTGCTTAAATTTATTAGAAAGAATATTTTTACTAGGTTTGGAGCACCAAGAGCTATAATAAGCGATGGAGGCAAACATTTTATCAACCATTAATTTAGAACTTTGCTTAGGAAATTCGGAGTCAAACACTAGATAACTACCCCATATCATCCTCAAGTAAATGGGTAAGTAGAGGTGTCTAATAGGGAGCTGAAATAAATTCTAGAAAAAGCAGTTAGCAATTCTAGGAAGGATTGGTCTCAAAAATTACATGAGGCCCTATGGGCCTATAGAACTGCATTTAAGACCCCTATAGGCATGTCTCCTTATCGAATAATTTTTGGAAAAGCAAGTCATCTTCTAGTAGAATTAGAGCATAAAGCTTATTGGGCCACAAAATATCTTAACTTTGATTTAAGAAATACAGAAAAATAGAGAAAATTACAGCTCAACGAACTTGATGAAATTCGACAATGGTCATATGACAATGCAGCACTATACAAGGAAAAGACCAAACGTTGGCATGATAAGCGCTTAAGGGTAAAAGACTTTGTTCCTGGGATGCTAGTGCTTTTATTTAATAGTAGTCTTCGTTTATTTCCAGGAAAGCTTAAATCTAAGTGGCTCGGGCCATATGAAGTCTTGACAAGCAATGATTTTGGAGTAGTGACGATCAAAAATCCAATAGATGGTCAAGAATATAAGGTAAACGGACATTGTGAGGCCCCAAACATGACCCTAATTGAAATTGTATGTTTTAAGTAGGATTTTATTTGATTAAGATTAAATTAAAAATTTGAATTTCATGTAAAGTATGGGGCAAGTGATAAATTATTTTTGTTATTATATTAATTGCATGAAAATAGAATTTAATATTATAGGTTAATATTATTCAAGGGTATACTTGAAGTATAAAGTATTAATTTGGGGTAAGCTTGTAATTATGGTATTTTAGGGGTCAATTGTGAATAGAAGAATAAATTAAAAGGTTAATTTAAGAGAAGTAATAAATGGAATGGTTGATTTAAGAAAATGATTAAATGGAGGGGTTAATGTTAGCATGAAAAAATGAGGAGAGGTTTTAGTAGAACATGCAAAAGGTGGAAGGATTAAAAACGATATTTTCCATGTCACTATATAATGAAAATTTAAGAGATGTGAGAGGAGATTTGTGAGATGGAAGTGTCGGCATTTGGAGAGAAAAACCAGAAAAGTCTTTCATCTCTTCTCATTCATATCTTTTAAAATTTTCAAACAATTTAAGTGACATTGTATGTTGATTAATCAAGAGCAACTAAGTGTACAAATTTAAGGTAAAAATCTCAATTGATTTGCATCTTCTTCTTCTTCTTCTTCTTCTTATTTTGTTGAAGTAATGGTTGAGCATGGTGCTGGAATTTTTAATTTAATGATGATGTTGGTCGTAAAGGAGAAGAGGAGAGTAGAAAAATCAAAGAAAAAGGTGTGGCAAGAGATTGAAGGCAAAGGGAATTTCAACCAAAGGTATGGGATTAGGGTCTTCCTAAATGCTCGTGGATGTGTTTGGTGGAAACATGTGGTTATTGACTTGAATTTTGAGTAATTAAATAGAGAATACAACCTAAGAAGTGTGCATGAAGAGATAATGTGGATCCAATAACCTAGTGACTAAAATTTTAGCACAAGTTAAAATAGAAATATTTAATTGTAACCATTCAAATTTCCAAAGTTATACAAGACATATATCTACAAGATTGTATAAGGAACCTAGCCTTAATTCTACCTCTAAATAATTTTTATGATTTATTGAATTTTAGGTGAACTGTTAATTTCGCTTCTAGAACAGTTTGTGGTTAAATTGAGATATCTATGTGTACAATGATCAGAATGACATGAGGCTAGTTTTTATGCAATATAGACTCCTAAATGGACATTTTTTATGGAGGAAGTATGAATTAAAAATGTATGCAAGCATGTCAAATGTTGACTTGAAATTCGTAGGGACTGGATGTACTGTTAGGGAATAGACCTTAGTAAATTGGGCATAACTCTTGGTAAATTTGTTAAAATGCTACAAAGTAAAATTATGGTAAAACTAGAGTCATGGAAGTATAAATTTTATGGAGAAATTTTGGTATAATTCCTTCTTTATTTTATTCTAAAAATCTTTGTAAGTGGTAACAAACATTGTTTTGGTTCTATGAACAACCTATTGTTTTCTCAAATATCTCTAGCTATAGACAAGATATTAAGGTGAATTTTGATGCTTTGGAAACTAGACACACAGGGGAATAAAATTTTAGGAGATAATTTAGCCTAAAAATGACGTTTTCAAAATCATAAGTGGCTCACAAGTTGGGTATAGAATGCTGCCCCTGTGCAGAATTTTAATGTATCTTACATTATGGTTTTTATATAGTTAAGTTAAATATGTGTCTATGTGAATACACAATGAATTGGATATGGCATGCGATATGATTATTAATAAAGGGTTATATATATATATATATATATATATATATATATATATATTCATATATGTACAAAGGTAAAGATTATTGTTAAAGATATCAAATATTTATATGTGATTAAACTTATATACATGATTGTTATATGCAAGATTATTTTCATGTATATAATCCTATGATGAGTAAGTATATATTTTAACATGTACCTATACTATGAAATAAGAAATACAATAGTATGACCATGTTCACATGTAATGTCTTATGGATAAAATATTAAAGTATTTATTATGATGATACATGCTCAATTGTCAATATTTGAATTATTAAATGGAAAATTGGGTACATATATTTATATAAACTAGGGATTATGAATCTTTTTACATGATCATATACATAAGTTGTTCTATATTGGAAAGTTATAAGAATAAGCCATGATTTATGATGAGCACTTGAGCAAGTATGATATATTTCATGATTGTCATGTTATGATCAAGCTAAAATGTGATATCTAATGATAACACAATCAAAAATTATGTGAAACATTATATGAACTTTGTATACATAGTTATGGTATAGCAATAATATATCAATACTATAGTTATACGTGTGGAAATTGATTAGTCTAGTGCAAGCATTATATATGAAAACAAAATTAATTAAAGAATTGCCTGGAATTAGAGTTCAATTATGGATAGATAGGTGCCTATATGGATTTTGTAGCTGGCACCATTGACCTGTTTAGGTCTAAAGTACAGTTGATCCTATTGGATCATGAACAGCCCGTTTGGGTTGTTAGTTGACCCCATTTGGGTCCACTTGACTGTTGGAATTTAACGATTACATGCATCACATACATGAGCGGAATTTTAAAATTTTTAACCAATAGATCTAATCTTGCCATGAATACACAATATAACTATATGAGAATAAGAAAAATCACCTTTGATTTTTGTTGAACAGTTGATTTTACTTCGCACCGGATTGTCGCAAACCACAGTATCCAAAATCGAACACCTCCAATGAGTAATCCACACTAGAGAGGGGTAAATTGAACCAAAAAATTGGTGTAATACAAGAGTGGCCGAAATCCAAGAGGCTAGCAATGGAAGTGGAGCAAAAAGGGAGAGAGATTAAGAGAAAAGACTTTCTTTTTGTTTTAATCACTTAACCCTAATTCTCATTAGTTGGCCTTTTATAGTTAGGGTAAAATTCCAACTCCTTAATGAGATTGGGCTCTTTAAAATAGCTGGAGAATTATTAATTGGGCCTCTGGAATTAATTATAATCATTTGGGCTTAATTAAATCAAAATTAAATCTTTTCATAAAAGACCATGCACAAAATCCACAAACTAGGTCCTTTGTGCATCTAATTGGATTTAAATACCCAAATGGATTCCAAATCCAACCAAATTAAATATGTGAGTTCTATAACACTTATGTAACATATATAAATTAATTTGGTCTAAGAAAAAGCCCTCTAAGCCCTTCTATATGGAGTTGGTGTGTGGCCCTCTTCTAGAGGGCTTCCTCCAACTTCTTCATTCCTTTGGCCCTTTATAATTTCTCCAATGGTCCTAATAATTATTATATCAGTCCTATAACACTTATAGTAGTCTTATAACACTTATAAGACAATAATAATTAATCATGAAATACATTATTTCATTTAGGTCCAATTTACAGAACATTTCTTAAAAGTTCTACGGATAATTTTATTTGATCATAATTAATTAAACTCTTTAATTAATTATTATCATATTCTCCTCTCTACCTTTATAATAATATCAAATATTATTATCCTTGTCATTTTACCATTTTACCCTTTTCTATATATGTGTATGACCAATTCCTGTCCATGTTGGCAGTATAATATGTAATTGTGAGTTCTATTCAAAACTCACATGATTTAAACTCCTTTAAATCATTTTATCAATCTCTATTGATATTTTGATACATCATTATACAAGTCTTGATTGGCCTCTAGCTAGGCATCATGACTACCCAAATATCTGGAAAGTCATGTGATTTGACTGTACCCTTCCATAGAAACAGTTACCGTGCGATTACTCATTTCACCACTCTTATCTCAATTAGATTCTGAGTATGGATTTCTGTCAACTCGTATAAATCTAATTATATATGTTCTATTAATTTAACCATTGTTCCTAAAATTCCCTTTATGGATCTCCATCCATCTCGGCATATTACTCTGGCCAGAGATTCTCTGAACAAGGCAATTATAGAATCATGCGAGATAACTTCCCTTGTTAAATCTGGGATGGTGAATCCTTTGTCAATCACTCAACTATCTTCAAGTAGGTCATGATATACCCAATCTCCTAACTATGTTCACTCCCAGTTGGAAGTAATCAGTTATGGAGTCAAAGTATACCACTTGCTACTTAAGATAACTTTGGTGATCTCAAGTCTAAGGATACTTGCAAAACCACTATGAAGAGATTCCTCATTGACATAGATTTAATATCCATATGAGGATTCTCTTTGCAGGTCTCCAATGAACTTGTTCCTCTAACAAGCATCCACATGTTAGCTTTGATTATCATCCATAATCACAGTTATGAGAACCACTGCTTGAACCATTCAAGAAGCATAACATGTGCTAGTCTGTCCGAATTAACAATGTCCTATCTTGTTAATTCTATGACTAGGGATATTTAGATATTAACACATTTGCATGCGATAGACATCTCACATCATGAACACATTCATGATTGCCTTTGCACTATGTTTATAATATCTAGGACTTCATTTATTAATTTAAGATTTACAAACTCATGTATTCAAATATAGCATTAATAAATGAATGATGCCTTTTATTAAGAATATAAATTTCATACATATGAAAAACATCCCTATTACATGGGCTCTAGGGCATAGTCTCTAACAATCTCCCACTTGCACTAGAGCCAATCACTCATATGTCTCAGACCCATGCTATTTATATGGTGATCATGCTTTATCTGGGAACGTGCTTTAGTGAGGGGATCCGCCACATTGTCATATGTGGGAACCCTTTCTATTTTCACATCATTTCTAGCTACTATTTCCCTTATGAGATGGTAGCATTTGAGAACATGTTTGGATCGCTAATAAGACCATGGTTCCTTTGCTTGCGCAATGGCTCCATTGTTGTCACAATATAAAGGAATCAGATCAATAATGCTAGGAACCACTCCTAGTTCGGTTATGAACTTTTTGATCCAGACTGCTTCTTTGGCTGCTTCTGAAGCAGCAATGTACTCAGCTTCCGTTGTGGAATCAGCAGTTGTTTCTTGTTTGGAACTTTTCCAACTAACTGCTCCTCCTCCCATTATGAACACATAACCAGATTGTGATTTACAATTATCTTTGTCCGATTGGAAGTTGGCATTTGTATACCCATTTACTTCCAAACTGCCCTCTCCATATACCAAGAATATATCCTTAGTCCTTCTCAAGTACTTAAGAATATTCTTGACAGCTGCCCAATGTTCCTCTCCAAAATTGGATTGGAATCTGCTTGTGACACTCAAAGAAAATGCTACATCTGGACGTGTACATAACATAGCATACATGATAGAACCAATTGTAGATGCATATGGTATTCTATTCATGCTCTCTCTATCCTCTAGTGTCTGCGGACACATAGACTTAGAAAGGTGTTTCCCATGCACCATGGGTATAAACCCTTTCTTAGAGAGATCCATACTGAACCTCTTCAATACTTTATCTATATATGTACTCTGAGAAAGACCTAGCAACCTATTGGATCTATCTCTATAGATCCTTATTCCCAGAATATAGGATGCTTCTCCAAGGTCTTTCATGGAGAATTGCTTGGATAACCATATTTTAACAGATTGGAGAAGAGAAATGTCATTTCCCATGATCAATATGTCATCTACATATAGAACTAGGAAGACAATTACACTCCCACTGACCTTTTTATACACATAAGGTTTATCTTCATTATGTGAGAAACCAAACTCTTTGATTGTCTCATTGAATCGTATGTTCCAGCTCCTAGAGGCTTGCTTCAATCCATAAATGGATCTTTGAAGCTTGCATACCTTTTCACCATTTCCTAATGTGAATCCTTCTGGTTGTGTCATATACACATCCTCAGAAAGATTTCCATTAAGGAAAGCTGTCTTCACATCCATTTGCCAAATCTCATAATCATAATGAGCTGCAATGGCTAAAAGTATTCTTATAGACTTAAGCATCGCTACAGGAGAAAAAGTTTCGTCATAGTCAATACCTTCTTTTTGACGATAACCTTTTGCTACTAAGCGAGCTTTATAGGTAACTATATTACCTTCCATGTCAGTCTTCCTTTTGAAGACCCATTTGCACCCTATGGGTTTTATCCCTTTAAGTGGTTGAGTTAAAGTCCATACTTTATTCTCATACATGGAGTCCTTTTCGGACTGCATAGCCTTAAGCCATAAATCACGTTTTGAACTGTTCAAAACTTCTTGATAGCTTGTAGGCTCATTGTCCTCTACTACAGTTATGCCTCTATCCGAATCAACGTGAAATCCATATCTCACAGGGATAGAATGCATCCTAGTAGATCTTCTAGGATTTTGTGTATAATCAGGTTCAACTGTAATCTCATCATTATGAAATTCAGTTTCGGGTTCAATCGGTTGATCATCTTCTATTTGTGGGTCTTGAACTTCACCAAGCTCAATTTTACTCCCACTGTCCTCTCGTAAGAGAAATTATCTTTCTAATAAGACAGCATGCCTTGAAACAAACACCTTTTGTTCTAAGGGATGATAGAAATAATATCCAAACGTTTCTTTTGGATATCCCACAAATAAACATTTGTCAGACTTAACATCTAGTTTGTCTGACATTGTCCTCTTCACATAAGCAGGACAACCCCATACTTTCATATGAGAAAGCGTGGGTTTCTTTTTATTCCACATCTCATATGGAGTAACATCAACCGATTTACTAGGAACTATGTTTAACACATAAACAGCAGTTTCTAGTGCGTATCCCCAAAAGGACTTAGGCAAGTCTGCTCGGCTCATCATAGATCGAACCATATCTAATAGTGTTCGATTTCTCCTTTCAGATACACCATTGTGTTGTGGTGTATATGGAGGAGTCCATTGAGATAAAATCCCATTATCTCTAAGATAATCCTGAAACTCTTGACTTAAGTATTCTCCACCTCGATCTGATCTAAGTGTTTTAATACTTTTGCCAAGTTGTTTCTCTACTTCATTTCTGAACGATTTGAACTTTTCAAATGCTTCAGACTTATATTTCATTAGATAGATGTATCCAAACTTGGAATAATCATCTATGAAAGTAATGAAGTAGGAGTAACCTCCTCTGGCATGTGTAGTCATTGGACCACATACATCTGAATGTATTAAGTCCAAAACCATTTTAGCTCGTTCTCCTTTACCAATAAAGGGAGCTTTTTTCATTTTTCCCAATAAACAAGATTCACATGTATCAAATGATTCATAATCAAATGATCCCAAATCACCTGACTTGTGTAACTTGGTCATGCGTTTTTCATTTATATGGCCTAAACGACAATGCCATAAGTATGAGGTATTCAGATTATCATGTTTCATTCTCTTGGTATTCACATTATGTACTTATTTAATTAAATCAAGAACAAATATACCATTCTCAATGATAGCTTTTGCATAAAACATATTGTTCTTAAAAATGTAACAACATTTGTCCTTCAAAGAAATATCATAATCGTTCATCAAACGACTGAAAGAAATAATACTTTTGGATAAGGCTGGAACATAATAATAATTATTTAATTCCAGTACTAATCCACTAGGAAGAGGCAAATAGTAAGTCCCCACAACTGTTGTAGAGATGTTTTGTCCAGTAGCTGACTGCAAACATATCTCTGCCTTTCCAACTCTTCTAAAGCTTCTAAGCCCCTGTAGATCATTACATAAGTGAGATCCACATCCGATATCTAATACCCAAGATTGTTTAGAAGCAATAGAATAAGTATTAATTTCAATCATATGAATACCTGAAGTTGATGCAACAGCTTGCTTCTTCTCCTTAAGAGAATCTAGATAGGCCTTGCAGTTACGCTTCCAATGACCATCTTTTCCACAATGGAAGCAAGTTCCTTTGGGATTCTCTTTCTTGGCAACCTTCTTCTTGGAAATCCCACCTCTCTTTGCCTTGGTCATCTTCTTCTTCTGCTTCTTGCCTTTAGCAAAAGTGACAACCATGACACTTTTTGGATCATTCTTAAATGATCCATCAGCTGACTTGAGCATATTGATTAACTCAGGAATGGATACTTGGATCTTGTTCATGTTGAAGTTAAGCATGAAAGGTGCATAACTTGGAGCCAACGAGTACAAGATTAAATCTATGTATAGATCATTATCCATAACATAGCTAAGTCTACTCAAATGCTCAATATACCCATAAATCTTCAATGCATGAGTAGCAGCTGAAGTGCCTTCCACCATTTTGCAACTAAATAGAGCTCGAACAATCTCATATTGCTCAGTTCTAGCCTGAGAAGAATAAAGCTCCTCTAGATGCAAAATGATGGTTCTAGCATCCATCATTTCATGTTGCTTCTGAAGCTCCGAGGACATAGCACCCAGCATCAGACATGCTGCTGCTTCACTATCGTCCATGTATTTTCGATAAATGCCTTTGATCTCATCAATGGCATCATCTGATGGAAGTGGTGGTGGATCTTTATCCAAGACATAATGGATCTTTTCAGCTTTGAGAACAATTCTCAATTGTTTGATCCAGTCAGAATAGTTGTTGCCAACCAGCTTGTTATCCAAGATTGATCATATATTAATGTTTGATGTGCTTATGATGATGACCTAGATGTGAAAAAGAAAAGATATGAGAGTATGTTCATATATATGTATGCATTAATAAGGTCTTTAATTAATACATTTACTCCCACTATTTTATTGCGAATTAATAGCCCTCACTATATAATTAGAGAAAACCCGATGGTTTTCTTAGTGGGCCAATATCCAATCCTTGATATGTAATTTGACCTTGATTGTGGTCAACAAGCCAAATTCCATACCCTTGAAAGTTAGGTATCTCTATGCAAATTGTGTCTCTACACAACTATTGGATCATTAGGTTATCAACTCTTGATGCATGCATATCATATATGCATTCCCTAATCTTGCCTTTAGAACCATTAGCCTTGACTGTGGTCAACAAACTAATGGGCTAGCTAAGATGACCCATTTAATTAGATTTGAACATATTCAATATAATGTGAGCTTGACTGTGGTCAACAACCCACACTATAAAGAACTCTGGTTCTCCTCAAATTAATGGAAGGCTTATATACCTTAGTATTTGTTTGAGGGTTTTAGTTAATTAAGTCTCATCATACATGGTTGCAATACATTGGTATGCATCCTATATCTATCACATAAATATAAGCATACAAATATGGTATAGTTATGGACTTCACTACATTGATTTCCCCGAGCCAAGAGGTAAATCTAAAGGTCACACCTAGGTAGTATGCATGATTCAAACAAGAAAATTAATTACATTATCTTCAAGCTTGTTGGATCTCCATCCGGCCCATCTTGCTCCTTGAAAATGGTCTCCATCTCTATTTCTAATTCTAATCTAAGTAATCTAATTACATATTACAATTTGAAATGAAATACAAACCAAAAACAAGTAGCCGGGACATGAAAGTCCTCATTGGGCCAAAACATGTATAATGCTCAATCACATTAGGCTTTGTCCATAACTATCCATCATGCCAATCATACACCCTTATATGCCTTTCTAATGCATAAAGAAATGGATTACTAACTTTGTTTCAACCTTTGAAACTATATTTTGAGTTATTTTAATGATGTGATCAAATAAGGAAACTTTTTCCATTTTGGAAACTTTCATTTTAGGAAACCTTTTTGCATGAATGTGTTATTGCCTTAATAATCAATCAAATTGATTATTAATTAATTATAAATTGATTATTTAATTAATTAATCATATTAAATAATTAAAAGAATCAATTTTGGGCTTAAAATAAGTGTAGGCCGAAACCCACAAAAGAAAAACCTTAAGTGTGTTCACAAACAAACTAGTTTTGTGTCTTTTGGACCATTTGGGCCTTATGGAATGAGCCAAGCCCACTCCAGCCCTTAAAACCCATTAATAAACTTAATTAATATTTATAATATGTAATTTAAATCATCTCCTTGGGCCCACCAAGTCATTCACTAATTTAAACCAAGTCCGTAAACATAATTAAGCCCATTAAGTGGTTTTAATAAATTAAAATTAATCAAATTAATTTAAGGCCCATTTTAATTAATCCAATTTATTAAAAACACTTTAATATATCATATATATCAGATTTATAAGATCAAAATTCGTTCTAACCAAGAACACATTAAGAACACATGAAGAACACCAATTTATCGAACTTTTTGACAAAACTAGTTTTCATGCAAAACTTGTTCGATTTTGATTCCTTTCGATCCTACGGCTTAATATCACATATTAAACACATAAAATATCATCTAAATGATTTTTAAATGGATCCATAAGAAATTAAATTAGAACAGCCTCTACATTACCTAGGGTTTCACGCCAAACCCTAATCTCAATCATTCAAAAATTTCGTTTTTGTTTCCACCAAATTTATTTGATCACACATACAACAAAAAATCAATATTTCTCATTCATGAACAATCAAATCTAATATTTTAAAGTTCCTGAAATAAATAACTAAAAAAAAATAAAACTTATTCCGCAGAAAAATATAGAATTGTATATCCATGGCAAAACCGTGGCTCTGATACCATGTTGGAATTTAACGGTTACATGCATCACATACATAAGCGGAATTTTAAAATTTTTAACCATTAGATCTGATCTTGCCATGAATACACAATATAACTATATGAGAATAAGAAAAATCACCTTTGATTTTTTTTGAACAGTTGATTTTACTTCGCACCGGGTTGTCGCAAACCACAGTGTCCAAAATCGAACACCTCCAATGAGTAATCCACACTAGAGAGGGGTAAATTGAACCAAAAAATTGGTATAATACAAGGAGTGGCCGAAATCCAAGAGGCTAGCAATGGAAGTGGTGCAAAAAGGGAGAGAGATTAAGAGAAAAGACTTTTTTTTGTTTTAATCACTTAACCCTAATTCTCATTAGTTGGCCTTTTATAGTTAGGTTAAAATTCCAACTCCTTAATGAGATTGGGCTCTTTAAAATTGCTGGAGAATTATTAATTGGGCCTCTGGAATTAATTATAATCATTTGGGCTTAATTAAATCCAAATTAAATCTTTTCTTAAAAGACCATGCACAAAATCCACAAACTAGGCCCTTTGTGCATCTAATTGGATTTAAATACCCAAATTGATTCCAAATCCATCCAAATTAAATATGTGAGTTCAATAACACTTATTTAACATATATAAATTAATTTGGTCCAAGAAAAAGCCCTCTAAGCCCTTCTGTATGGAGTTGGCGTGTGGCCCTCTTCTGGAGGGCTTCCTCCAACTTTTTCATTCCTTTGGCCCTTTATAATTTCTCCAATGGTCCTATTAATTATTATATCAGTCCTATAACACTTATAGTAGTCTTATAACACTTATAAGACAATAATAATTAATCATGAAATCCATTATTTCATTTAGGTCCAATTTACAGAACATTTCTCAAAAGTTCCGCGGACAATTTTATTTGATCATAATTAATTAAACTCTTTAATTAATTATTATCATATTCTCCTCTCTACCTTTATAATAATATCAAATATTATTATCCTTGTCATTTTACCATTTTACCCTTTTCTCTATATGTGTGTGACCTATTGGGTTCCTGTCCATGTTGGCAGTATAATATGTAATTGTGAGTTCTATTCAAAACTCACATGATTTAAACTCCTTTAAATCATTTTATCAATCTCTATTGATATTTTGATACATCATTATACAAGTCATGATTGGCCTCTAGCTAGGCATCATGACTACCCAAATGTCAGGAAAGTCATGTGGTTTGACTGTACCCTTCCATATAAACAGTTACCGTGCAATTACTCATTTCACCACTCTTATCTCAATTAGATTTTGAGTATGGATTTCTGTCAACTCGTATAAATCTAATTATGTATGTTCTATTAATTTAACCATTGTTCCTAAAATGCCCTTCATGGATCTCCATCCATCTCGGCATATTACTCTGGCCAGAAATTCTCTGAACAAGGTAATTATAGAATCATGCGAGATAACTTCCTTTGTTAAATCTGGGATGGTGAATCCTTTGTCAATCACTCAACTATCTTCAAGTAGGTCATGATATACCCAATCTCCTAACTATGTTCACTCCCAGTTGGAAGTAATCAGTTATGGAGTCAAAGTATACCACTTGCTACTTAAGATAACTTTGGTGATCTCAAGTCTAAGGATACTTGCACAACTGCTATGAAGAGATACCTCATTGACATAGATTTAATATCCATATGAGGATTCTCTTTGCAGGTCTCCAATGAACTTGTTCCTCTAACAAGCATCCACATGTTAGCTTTGATTATCATCCATAATCACAGTTATGAGAACCACTGCTTGAACCATTCATGAAGCATAACATGTTCTAGTCTGTCCGAATTAACAATGTCCTATCTTGTTAATTCTATGACTAGGGATATTTAGATATTAACACATTTGCATGCGATAGACATCTCACATCATGAACACCTTCATGATTGCCTTTGCACTGTGTTTATAATATCTAGGACTTCATTTATTAATTTAAGATTTACAAACTCATGTATTCAAACATAGCATTAATAAATGAAGGATTCCTTTTATTAAGAATATAAATTTCATACATATGAAAAACATCCCTATTACATGGGCTCTAGGGCATACTCTCTAACATTGACCGGTCCACCGTACAGTCGACCCCATTTAGGTCCAAAGATCTGATATCTTTGGATATCCATCGTTTTGATACCCTCGGGTATCCACCGTTCCTATTATCCACCTTTAAAATTAAGCAGGCTATGTTACAGTATAAATACATCATAATTGGGTATAGTATACCAAGGCATATAATTTATGGAATATTCTATTTAATTGAGTTTTCCAATGCATGTATCTTATTCTTTTGTTTATATATATATGTACAGAAAATTCTATTAAATGTTGCATTTGAGAAGACTATTTAAATGTAGGAATATATTACTGATTAAAATCATTGTTACTCTTATCACATGCTTATCATTTATAGGCTATTTTAAATGTTTTTAAATTATGTATGATTTGATGAATCTGATGATCACTGTGAGTGGTTGTCCTTCACTTTTATTATCTCCACTAAGTTGTATAGCTTAGCATGGTTTATTTTGATTTGTGTAGGTTTTGGTGGTCAAGGCTTTTGGACAGAAACGTTCTCTACATCAGGATAGGCCAACACCAGACTATAAAAGCTGATGTAGGAATTTTGATTAATTTTGTATAGTTCCTTACATGATTAATATGTATTAAGTTTATATTATATATGTATGTCATATGTAGGTTAAGGTTGTAATAAGCTCATAGTGAGAATGCTAGTATATGCTTGCATCTAAAAGCTAGAATGACTTTATTCAAATGTACTAGAATGTTGAATGCTATGCATGATAGTGAAATGACTAAGATAGTTGAATCTAGTATGATTAAGATAATGGGTTGCATAATGAGTCATTGTGCTTATTCATAATGAAATGTGCATGAAAGATGTGAGAAGCCTAATTAGAATAAAAGTTATATGATTAGACGGATCAGGTGACATGAATGCATGTAGATGTTAATCGAGTTAATTGCCTAACATAACAAGACTTAAGTAGACTTCATTATATATAATAGAGATGCTAGATTGGGGTGTTTTAGACATCGACTCAAACCATATCAAGTTGGACAACAGGAAGTTGCTCAAGCAACCATGGTGCTTTAAGATTACTAAATGTGGTTTGATAGTCTAACTGAGGACTCTTAAACCCAGAATTTCCTCACTTTTCTCTCTCCATCATTTTCAAGTTTATTTTTTATTTATGTTTTTATGTGTCTTTGTGATTTTGATTCATGAATTAAAAATATGAGTGATTTAGAAAGTTTTTGAAATTACAGACAATTGACAACAAAAGAATTAATGGTTTATTTGGTTTTTAATCCAATGTGTTTCAATTAAAAAGGGAAGAAATCCAGTTTTAAGGGACAAAGAGAGTTTTTTTTAAAAAGGAGTATGTTGGAAATAAAGTACAATTTTCATCAGAAAGTTTTTTTTTTGGCATAGCATTGTGCCCTCGCATGTTCATTTCCTCCTTTCTCTACATGCCCATGGCAGCCCCACCATGCTTCCCGAATGTCTGCATATGGCGTTACCTATGCCCATGCATGGCCACATGACGGGCCTCTGCTTTACCCCATTCCAGCCAGCGCCCGTGTGAAGACTCGCCCAGATGATGCGCGCCCGCGTATGAGACTTCTGCCTCACCTCATGACTTTCGTATGCCCACACATTTGTTTCTCCTTGGCCAATGCATGCTCGTATGTTGGGCAAAAGTCCCTTGGCGTGCCCGCATGTTTTCGGCCCTTGCCCATTGCACTGCCATGTGTGAAGGCACTGCCCTCCTTTTTAAAACCCCATGGTTTGTTTTATTCTTTTCTTTCTTACTTCTTTCTTTCTTACTCTCCCATTTATCCCTCACCCAAATACATCTCCATAGCTAATCACCACCATCCTCTACCACATTGCTTCTCCGACCATCACATCATCTCTCTCCTTAAATTTTTCTCTCTTCTCTCTCCATTTTTCCTCTCTTTTATATCATCTATTTGTCTCTTCCTTGGACATTCACGGTTCACACACTTCACTCAAAAATTGTGCTAAAAATTGTTGGGTTATTCAAACTCAAGTAAGTACATCCTCTATTTAATCTCTTTAAGTGTTATTTCATTACCATTGTATGCCATGATTTGTTAGATTCTAGCTTACAAACTTACATTTTTAGGTCATTTTCAACATAAGATCTATATTTCATATTAGTTTCTTTTGCAAATATGATTTGTTATGGACTTAATATGCATGTAATAGATGACTCATATTTAATTTGATAAAAAAGGACTTCATTTTGTTCTTGAATTTGATACTCCAACATGCACACATCGCATGTTCTATGAAATGTCTCAATGAGTTTATCTTTAGTTTGACTTATTTATAACTCTTTGGTTGACATTCTTTTGTTCAAAATTTATGAGTCATCACCTTTGCCATGTCTTGCATGCTTGTTTACATGACTTTATCAATACATGTTAGGCTATATTTTGACTTATACATTATCCATTCCCTTTGATTAATTGTCCTACATGCTTCATTATTTAAAATCCTCATTTTTTGGCCATACATTGTTATCCTCCATGAGTTTTCATGAAGATAAGGTGTGTTTTAGTCCATGGCTTGTCCTATACACTCACATTTCTATTTTCTTTTGCAATGGCACCTAAGAGAACCAAAAATCATGATGTTGCAAGCTTCTCGGGCATTCGCATTCCATCTTATGTTGACCAAGCTAAGGTGGATAAATTTGACTACTCTAGTGCTTGAACATATGTCCAACCAGCTTACTTAAGCTAATTCTTCCTCAACATTCTTGTTGTCAACTTATAGGATGAGGTACTTTCATTACTTCAGCGCATTGGGTTGAAAGAGTTTATGGATAAGAAATGTAAGGTTTACCCTAATATGGCAAGGGACTTCCTCTACTCATTTGAGTGTTATTTTAAGGGGGACTCTTATTGTTTTCTTTTATTTTCAGTTTTAAAGTTTTGCTTTTAGTTTTTAACCTTTAACATCACAACTTTTGTGATTTCTTTTCTATCTTTCACATAAATTCTATTTTAAAATTAAAAACCATTCACGCAAACATATGTTTCCCTTGGGTTCGATATTGAGGGTAATAATTATATTTTTCTATATTACTAGCCGATCTAGTACACTTGCTAGACACTAGTCAAGCTCTAAAAGAAAAAACTAAGAAATCTAATCTATATATTTGTGTAAATCTATTATATTTACAAGTATAGACTTATAGAATACTATAAAAAATCTAAAAAATGAAAGGATAGATGAAAGAAAAAAACTACATTTGGAATATTCATTATTGTCTGCCAAACAACAAATCTAGTTTATATAGCCTTGAATGGGTCATAGTCAGCACTCATTTCTTGTTGGCCACGACATGCTAAAAATCTAATTCTGGATTGAAATGGATCATAGTCAGTACAAAATTCTTATTGACTGTGACATGCTCATTAAATACATTTTATACTGAAGACTAAATACCTCATGATGGTAATTAAATCCTACTGATCGTGAAGTATTTCTCATCTCAATTATATACTCAGGTGAACTAAGTCATGATGATAATGAATTCTTACTAACCGTGACATGATGAAATGTTGTGTTTTGCCAAAATACCACTAGGTCATAGTCAGTACCAATTGCTGCTGAGCATGAGGTACTTGAAAAATCTAATATTAATCATAGAAACTCATCAAATGTTCTCCAAAGTGTATGAAAGATAAGATTTACTATATTTGAATTAAATTTATTTAAAGTAAACAAAACAAAGTAACAATCACTAAAAAGACACTAAAAATTAGACTAAAAAGACTAAAAACTAAACATTGAATTGGAGTTATCAAAATGCCCCCACACTTAGATTTTGTTTGCCTTAAGAAAATGAATCATCAACATTCTTTAAAATTCAAATTCTTACATAGAACAAGAAAATTCAAATGAGCTAAAATAACACTTAGTAGAAGACACTCAAATGAAAAATTAAACTAAAAAGACTCATACTAGTCTATATCGAACAATTTCTTTTATGTGTGTGCTAGACCAAACCAAAATAACCACTTTTTCAAAACAAAAAAACCACTAGTGAATCCCAACAATTAAGCAAATATAAAATTATGCAAAAACTTTGCAAAATAGTTTTGTGCTTGAAACTCAAGATAGCCATAAGCCCCACATGTAGCACCAGAAACCATATATGTCACCTCCATTAAACAACTCAAAGAAAAAATAGGATCACCATGTCTCACTTTAAGGTTGTAATGTAAGGCTAAGGTATTGCTCCAAATAATAAATAAAGTTGCCAAAAAAAAATAGGATCACCATGTCTCACTTTAAGTTTGTAATGTAAGGCTAAGGTATTGCTCCAAATAATAAATTAAGTTGCCAAAAAAAAATCAGCCACACTACCCAAGAATTCCACATAATTTTCTTAAGATAAATAATCCTTTTTTTCCATAATTTCAAGCTTCACCGACAATTCTAAAGTGGAATCTCAAAAGACAATAACCAAAGTTCATAAATGTATAAGCAGAATAAGCTAAAACTTCTTATCTCTTGAACTAGCTAACCAATTGAAACTTCCTCTCAAATGCTAGATACCACACACTTATTTCTTAGCAATAAGAGACTAACAAAATATTTTGAATCAAAACTTTTATTCTGCTAGTTTTTTTTTAACTAGCAGGGTCATTTATAACTCTTCCCTTAATTTCTCAATTTATCAATGTCTCAAGATTGTCAAATTTTTTCAAACCATACTACCCTAATTTTCATAATCATTTTTTAACATTGTTGAATAATAAAAAACAAAATAATTCAATTATTCATAATACAAGTACTACCTAAACTAGAGTGGCCAAACCCAAAATAGGGGAGATAAAAAGCATTTAAGTTATATGGTTAGATAAAAGAGTGTATCAAATAGTATGCTTTTAGTATACCAATTAGGCTCAATAGGGCTAGCATTGGTAAAAATAAGACAAGGGCAGGCTAAAGGTCATTTCAAAGGTGACTACCAAAGAAATGCTACCTAGGTGATGTCTTAATTCTACCTGAGTTAAAATTTCATTTCGAAGGGTGGTGAGGAAGGTTCTAGCTTATCCCATAATTCTTTTACCAAACCATTCTCACTCACTAGTTCTTCGATGCTTTAACAAAATAACCTAATGTGCACAATGAAACAAAAATCAAATGATATATGACTGATTGAGACTAGTCAAAAGAGAATTCTTGCTAAATCATACCACTATTCTCTTACTACCTTAGGCTCTCAAAATAAGCAGTTCACAAATCCAAGTTTAAGTTGATTCATTTCAAGAATAATCAAAGGCAAACTAGGCTAAATATGAATGATAACAACAACTCAGTAAACAACAGATAACAACATTCAAATCTTGAAATAAAAGACAACTAAAACAACAAAAACTCAAGACTAAAAATAAATCTACTAAAAGTAAAGAAAAAAAGATAAATTAAAGAAGTGAATAAATTTAATCCAAGATAAAATACTAAAACTAAAAAAAACTAAAATTTGAAATTAAACTAAATAGTATACTAGATAATCTAAGAAAAAAAATAACTACTTAAAATATATCTATGACAACATTTAACTTCAACACTAAAACAAAAGATATGTGGGTCAAAAAGACTTCACAATTTAAGCACTTAAAGCAAAATCTTAAACTCTAACAAAATTTGCACAAAATCAAAAAAAATCTTCATAGGATATCTTCATTAAAAATTAACAAAAATTCTTAACATAATCGCAAAATCTCCATCTTTAATATTTACAAAAATATGCCTTCAATCATAAAAATAGCTGCTTCCCTTTTACACCTTTAAAAACTTGTTGTCTTCAATAAGTACATATAAATAATGAGGTAAAGGACACTCTGCAATCAAACTTCTGGTGGAGGAGGTTGAAAGTGTGCATCCAAACACGTTGCCACACTTGTAATACAAATCATCACTTCGTGGAGTCACTCTGGGAATTCCTCTTGCTTAGTTGTCAAGGCAATTGCCTTTTCAATTAGGGTAGTATATTGAGCAGAAGCTAGAGTCACTCCTCCTTCATCTAGTTTAAGAAAAGGGTTACTCAAACTTTATACCACCTTCTCTAAACATTTCTCCCTAGTAGTCAATCTGAAACCATACTCCATAGTCTTGTCGTTAGTGACAACCTTTATGTTCTTCAGTAATTTTTTATCTATGTATGCCACCTCAAGAAACACTTTATATTGCTTCAATGGATGCTCAATGGCCTTAGCCAAAAAGGTTAACCAACCTCCCAAGGAAACCCTCTTAACCTTCTTAGGATACCACAATATCTCTTATGGCTTATGCCACCAATAAACAACACCATTAATTGGGAATCCTTTAAGCATGAAAGCAATGAAAAAGGGCTTCAGGAAGGTTTACTTTGCCAGCTAATTTAGCATGACACATTAGGGATACTAAAAGGAATCTGTGGAGGATTTTGAATGTATGATATCTCAAATGATGTGATTTTATCATCCCTAATTTGTATCAAGTTTTTGAAAATAGGTGTTTGATTTCTTACTAAATAGTATTATTGTCATAATTAGGAAAGGCATTTGAAGCATAGGTAGAGAAGCCTAAAATCTAAAAAAAGTCATCTAATAAGGTGTACCCTCCAAGAGAAAAGTAACTTCACTTAGATCTCAGTTAGGATGGCTCTCTGTAGTACATGTTACTGTGGATATAGAGTCCCTTGTCAAAAAAGGGTATACCAGCTCCTGGCATGCAAATAACCTTTGCCATCCTATTTTTGCTATAAAGCCCTCCACTTTGTCCTTGATTCCAAACTTTTTAAGGAAATCCATATCCAAATAGCTAAAGGGAAGGTTCTAAAATTTTGATAGTTAAGCATATCTCTCATGCATTTGTTTTGGCACCCAGGTTGGCACCTTAGAAGTTTTGGTCTTTTCTTGCTAGAGATGGGTGGCTGGCAAGCTTGATGAGGGTGGTCCAGCCTTAGTAGAAGCTTTTTTTGGTGCCACTACAAAGAAAAACAAAAGCAAAATCAAGTTTTTGACAATACCTAATCACAAATGTACCAGCTTTAATGACAAACTCAAACAAAATTAAATACGCACTAGAAAACTATTAAATAGTGAATTACAGTGGTTATACAATCTTTAAGTACTAGTAGTCTAGCAAATACATGTAATAACACTTATGTCTATAATAGTTTTGTAAATATAACTTGCAAATTTTGATCTTAAAGTGCATGTAAAGCTAATGATCAAAGAGCATGCAATGACAGATTTAGGCAGAGAATTAAAGGCATTTTAAGGAATGGTTAAAGTACAAATTGAATGGCATCAATAGATTTGTAGCTCAAATAAAAACTGTTCATTCAACAAATCTTGAGGTGCAGACTTAAAAACATTAAATGAGATCAACAAGTTAAAATTTTAATATATTAGTAGCCCAAATAAAATGTGCCTCTCAGGACTAATATAATGTATAGCTAAAGCATGAGGAGTACAAATCTAGGTGTTAAACAAAAGTGAAGCCATCATATGAATAAGCATCAGAAAGGCATGCAACAAGCATTACACTAAAAAAAATACCAAGTATGGCTTCCAAGCCTAAACAAACAATCATTCACTCAAGCATACAAAATTATTCCATATGTAGCATTAAAGAGTGCTAAACAAAATTTGAAGTCCTTGCAATTTCATCCACTTGGGAACCTTTCTAAACATAATTATTTAAAGAAAAATGCCTCTAAATGAAGAACAATAACACTCATTTCATTTTGTATGAAAAGACATTGAAGCATTTGGATAATTTCTTATATAGGCATAAATATTTTAAACTGTGAGTAAAGTTTGTTGATTGAATTTCAACAATGAAAAATCAATGTCATGTAGAACTAAAATTCATCTAAACAACCAATAAATGGCCAAATTTCTAAATACATGCCTGAAGCCCACATTTGCGCATTGAAAAGCAAGAAAGAAATCAACTCCCCTAAATTTTTCCTATCCAGCACAACAACCACTATGAAAATATACCAAAAGTGACCAATTTATCAATGTATGGCCACCTAAAATTAATAAGCCATCTGCATAGCTAATGCCTAACTTTTCTCAACCCACCAAATCTATAATATTGACTAATATAATAGAAAATAATTAACATATTTTGCTAAACACTCATTAGCATTAATCAACAGTTTAGACATACCAATTCATATGTCAGACATTTTCAAAATAATGAATTTTGTAACACTCAAGCAAAGTCAAACGATGTGAAGTAAAAACCAATGGGTATTAACACCCTATGCCAAATGATGAAAGATGAACACTATATGCCTAAATGAAACAAATATAAGGCAAAAAACCTAATCTAAAAGCACAAGACAATATACAAACAAAGGGTAAAATGTTAATTCTGGCATAAAATCAAATAGTTGGCAAACATACTTCCAATTGCAAACTAAGCTAATAATAAGAAAAACAAGGCTTATACTATCAAAATTCTCATCCAGATGTAACAAAAAAATATGAAATTAACTCCCTAAAATCAAATTTTCATACTCTAAATCCATAATTACCATACATTTTGCAAATTCAAATCAATAGGATCGATGTAATCAGATTAACCTAAAAAGGCAATAAATGAATAGAAAGATCAATAGAATTCATAATAATTTGCATATATAAATAAATGAAAATGAAGAATACTATGTGAAAAATATTTTTGAAAAAGAAAACAAAACAAACAAATAATATAAACATAGAAAACCCAAAAAAAATGGATAAGAATTAATCTAAACAACAATAACCAAAAAAAAAACATCAAAACTTCAAGAAATAACTAAAAAATAAAAAAAGTATAGGAAATCATGCATGTTAATCGCCTCCCACCATGATATTTCAATCAAAATGAATATATATATATATATCATATAAATAGTGAGAATGATAAACTCGATAGAGATCAAAAGCCCCAACAATCGATAGAAATACATAAAGAATAAAAGAGCAATAAAATAAAGAACAAAAATAAAATTTAGAAATATAAAATTCAAAACCAACATACAATGAAACTAAGAACAAAATATGAACAAAGATTAAAGAAAATAAATTTTTAAAAAAGAAATAAATGTTACTTGTTGAAGATCTTATCAAAGTTATGGTTTATGATAGATTAAAAACATGAAAAACAAAGAAAAACATAAAAAGAATAAGAAAGAAATTATAGGAAAAAATTGTAGAAAAATGAATAAAATAACTCAGAAAGAAAAAATATAGTAAATCAAGAAGAAGAAAAATATTTTGTTTACCTATTGAGGTTTCAGAGGATTGCATAACCAAAATGAGAGAGAAAACTCAAAGAAAAATAGAGAAATGAGAAAAGACAAAGAGAAATAATAAAAAGAAAATAAAAAGTCAAAGTAAAAATTGGATTTTTAAAATAGGGTTTCAGGGAGGTCATGGTTAGCACCTAAAAGGTAATGACCATAAGATAAACTGTTCTCACTACTGTATTAAAAAAATTAAGTACCATGGTCAACATAAAATCAAAATTAATGTGAGGTAGAAATTTATCAATTGAGAGTGTAAAGTCATCATATGTCATGGTGAGCACATAAATCTAATGACCATGACCAACCACTCTTTAAGTATAGAAGCAAAATGGCAACTATGTCATGGTGAGCATAAAAAATATAATGACCTTAACCAATAAAAATTAAGGTATAAAATCAAAACTGCTACTACGTCATGGGCACAATGAAAAACTATTCACTGTGACTCCTAAAAATTTTCCAAAAATTTTTACTTTTTAAAACTCTTTTGTCCACACAACTAATTTCAAAACTACTTCAACAAACAAAAACACAAAATAATGGCCTCCAAACCAAAATCCATTAGACCACAACCCAACATAAATAACTACAAAAAAAATGAAATCTAATAAAAGTGAGGGTTAGAATTAGTTCTACATTTACCAAGTCCACAGCTGGACTTTCAAGTACCATCAAGCATCTCAAAACAGTGAAGGGCTCGTATCTCACTACCCTAGCACTAAGTTTAAATTTGTCTTGTGAAAGCATGCAAGGAGTTGAGTGATTGAGATTTCCCTTAGAATTCGCATTATAACCCTTTAGTTTCTTCCCTTCAGACAATTTTGCCAATTTATCCCTGAACTTAGTAGCCAAATCTTTTTCTCATTTGGGATGCATCAGCCATTTTCCTAAAGTATCATATAGTAAAACATCTTCAGACTTAGCTTTCATATCCTTAGAAGAATCTTGATCATAATAAATGGATTGTAAAAACTCTTATGATAGGCATTCCATCATTTTGGTCACTTTGAAAATCATATTCTTATCATTGAACTGCAAAGTGACCATCTTTTTATGCACATCTATCAACACTTTTGTTGTGATTAAAAATATTCTTTTGACTATCAATGGGATTTTTTGGTCTTCCTCATTTTCAAGTACCATAAAGTCAACTAAAAAAATAATTTTCGAACCTTCTTTAATAAATCTTCGATAATCCTCTTGGGTCTTTTGATGGACTTATCCATTAATTGCAATGACATATGTGTTTCCTTGAGATTCCCAAAATTTAACTTTCTGTAAAGAGAATAAGGCATTTGATTAATGCTTACACTTAAATCACACTGAGCATTCCTGTAAGATCCCAACTTTGATCCTAGTAGATATATGAATGCTTAAATGGTATAATTATTGATTAATGTTTAATTGAGCATTAAAAAGTATGATTATGGTTGCAGTAGGGGGCAAATTAGTAATTATTATGTTATATTGTTAAGTGAATTATAAATTATGTTTTAGTTAGGGTTTCAATTTAAAAAGAGATATGATTATAAGGGTGGTTATTAAAGGAATGAAATAAAGGGGATTGAGGATTTTTTTGATCAGTTGAGCAGTGCTGGTGTGTTCAAAAAAATATATTTGCGATCAGGTTATTATCAGCTCAGAGTTAAAGATAGGGATGTTTCCAAAACTAAATTCAGAACTCGTTATGTGCATTATGAATTTTTAGTTATGCCATTTGTGTTTACAAATGCACCTATTACATTCATGGATCTTATGAATAGAGTATTCAGACCATACTTGTATCAGTTTGCAGTAGTGTTCATCAATGACATACTAGTTTACTCAAAAAATGAAGTTGAACATTTAAGAATTGTGTTGCAAACATTAAAAGAAAATAAATTGTATGCCAAGTTAAGTAAATGTGACTTTTAGCTTAAGGAAGTTTCTTTCCTTGGACATGTTGCATCTACTAAGGTTTGTCTGGGGTTGGCAGGTTATTCTCATCATTTTGTAAAGGGTTTTTTCAGTTATTGCTTCGTCACTTGCTAAGCTATTAAGGAACAACATTAAGTTTGAGTGGTTTAATCGTTGTTAAGCAAGTTTTGATTAGTTAAAGAAAATGTTGACTGAAGCTCTACTGTTAACTCAACCAATATCAGGGAAAGAGTATGCAATGTATAGTGATGCCTCCAAAGTTTGCTTGGGTTGTGTATTAATGCAAGATGATAAAGTAGTAGCATATGCATCTAGACAATTGAAACCACATAAATAAAATTACCTAACTCATGACCTAGAATTAACAGATGTGGTTTTCACTTTGAAGATCTTATGGCACTACTTGTATGGGGAAAATGTGGAATCTATACTGATCATAAAAGCCTCAAATACTTGCTTACCCAAAAAGAGCTTAATTTGAGGTAGCGAAGGTGGTTAGAGTTATACAAAGATTATGATTGCATAATTGATTACCACCCTAGTAAAACGAATGTGGTTACTAATGCTTTGAGTCGTAAGACAATGGTAGCATTGATGTTAATGCAATGTAGATGGAAATTTATGTCAGATGGTGCATTATTAGCACAGCTTAACGCTAGGCCTATGGTTAGGCAAACTATGTTAGATGTTCATAAAGATGATGAAAAGCTACAACAAATTTTGAAATCAATATGTGAAGGAGATCAATCAGAGTTCATAGTGAAAGAAAATGGAGGTGTATACTACCATGATAGGTTATGTGTTCCTATTGATAAAGATGTAAAAAGAATACTATTATAGGAAGCGCATAATATTGTATTTACTATGCATCCAGGCGGAAACAAAATGTATCAAGAATTAAAACAGTTTTACTAGTGGCCTAGCATGAAAAGGGATATTATTGAGTATGTCTCTAAATGTTTAACATGTCAACAAGTGAAAGAAGAACATCAATTTCCTTCAGGTCTTTTAATCCCCATTTCGATCCCATAGTGGAAGTGTGAAGACATCACCATGGATTTTTTAACTGGTTTGCCTCTTACTTAAAGAAAATATGATGTTGTTTGGGTAATAGTGGATAATTTAACAAAAGTAGCTCACTTCCTTCAAAAGAGCGTAATTCTTCCTCCAATGCCCTAACTTGTTGTAATGGAAGCATGTGCTCTCGCTCTCATTCAGCTTTTGTGCCTTGGGCTTAGGTTGGGCCTGAGGTACACTCCTACTAGACTTAGGCCATGCCAAGTCATTCTTGGGTTTTGCCTTTCCCTTCCCCTTTCCCTTAACGAGTCCTTTCTTAATGCTCCCTTGAACCATGAGTACGGGATTAGTCTTTCAGATGTTCTCTTCAGCATTCTTAAGCATCCCATAAAGCTCGGTGACTATCTTGTTCATTGCATGTATGTTATAATTCATAACAAATGGATCATAATCATCAGTTAATGAACCTAAGATCAAGTCAATGGCCAATTCCTTTGGGACTTGTACCTCAAGCTTCTAAAAAGTATCAAGATATCCTTTCATCTTGAGTATATCAGTACTAATGGGAGTACCCGCAGCCATCTTACAAGAAATCAAGGCCTTTGTTGTCACAAACCTTTCATGATGAGTAAGCTCTTAGAACATCTCCTTGAGGTGCACCATGATCGCATAAGCCTCTTCGTCCATGAATTGCTTTTGCAAATCAAGCACCATAGTGGCTAGCATTAGATAGGTCACATCATTAGAGTCACTCTTCTTAGTCTCAAAAGTTTCATTTTGAACTGCATAGGCATTTCTAGTAGGTTCCTCGGGTAAGGGTGCATCCAAAACTTACGACTTCTTCTCTTGCTTGAGAATAATTCTCAAGTTTCGATATCAGTCTATGAAATTGGTGCAATTCAATTTGTCCTTTTTTAGGACTGATCGCAATGAAAATTTGTTGTTTGAAGATGCCATTTTTCAATCTACAATAAAACTTAGCAAGATTAAATGAGGTATTATAATGATCCCACAAACCGAATTAATATCCCTTTAAATAATTCGTGTTAGTGATTTAATGTGGGCCAAGATCCACTTTTCACAAGAACTTATTAGTCAAGCTGAGCTTGTACACCTAACAAGTTAAGTTACTTAGGTAGGAAAACTCCAATCATATCTCGTACATAACTCTTGGATCAAATGGGCTAACATCTTAAGTTATTATAGCACAAACCCATTTATTAGTTGCCTAGGTCCAGGCATCCCTTTCCATGTTAAGTCCAACCTACATTCACAACCCATGCCTCACAAAGATAATTGGGCGCATCAAGGACTCCTAGTCTACGTGACCGATGATCGATGCTGTTAGAGAGTATGCCCTAGAGCCCATGTAATAGGGATGTTTTTCATATGTATGAAATTTATATTCTTAATAAAAGGCATCATTCATTTATTAATGCTGTGTTTGAATACATGAGTTTGTAAATCTTAAATTAATAAATGAAGTCCTAGATATTATAAACACAGTGCAAAGGCAATCATGAAGGTGTTCATGATGTGAGATGTCTATCGCATGCAAATGTGTTAATATCTAAATATCCCTAGTCATAGAATTAACAAGATAGGACATTGTTAATTCGGACAGACTAGCACATGTTATGCTTCTTGAATGGTTCAAGCAATGGTTCTCATAGTTGTGATTATGGATGATAATCAAAGCTAACATGTGGATGCTTGTTAGAGGAACAAGTTCATTGGAGACCTGCAAAGAGAATCCTCATATGGATATTAAATCTATGTCAGTGAGGAATCTCTTCATAGCGGTTGTGCAAGTATCCTTAGACTTGAGATCACCAAAGTTATCTTAAGTAGCAAGTGGTATACTTTGACTCCATAACTGATTACTTCCAACTGGGAGTGAACATAGTTAGGAGATTGGGTATATCATGACCTACTTGAAGATAGTTGAGTGATTGACAAAGGATTCACCATCCCAGATTTAACAAGGGAAGTTATCTCACATGATTCTATAATTACCTTGTTCAGTGAATCTCTGGCCAGAGTAATATGCCGAGATGGATGGAGATCCATGAAGGGCATTTTAGGAACAATGGTTAAATTAATAGAACATACATAATTAGATTTATATGAGTTGACAGAAATCCATACTCAGAATCTGATTGAGATAAGAGTGGTGAAAGGAGTAATTGCACGGTAACTGTTTCTATGGAAGGGTACAGTCAAACCACATGACTTTCCTGACATTTGGGTAGTCATGATGCCTAGCTAGAGGCCAATCATGACTTGTATAATGATGTGTCAAAATATCAATAGAGATTGATAAATTGATTTAAAGGAGTTTAAATCATGTGAGTTTTGAATAGAACTCACAATTACATATTATACTGCCAACATGGACAGGAACCCAATAGGTCACACACATATAGAGAAAAGGGTAAAATGGTAAAATGACAAGGATAATAATATTTGATATTATTATAAAGGTAGAGAGGAGAATATGATAATAATTAATTAAAGAGTTTAATTAATTATGATCAAATAAAATTGTCCGCAGAACTTTTGAGAAATGTTCTGTAAATTGGACCTAAATGAAATAATGTATTTCATGATTAATTATTATTGTCTTATAAGTGTTATAAGACTACTATAAGTGTTATAGGACATCCATAATAATTAATAGGACCATTGGTGAAATTATAAAGGGCCAAAAGAATGAAGAAGCTGGAGGAAGCCCTCCAGAAGAGGGCTACACGCCAACTCCAAACAGAAGGGCTTGGAGGGCTTTTTCTTGGACCAAATTAATTTATATATGTTACATAAGTGTTATGGAACTCACATATTTAATTTGGTTGGATTTGGAATCCATTTGGGTATTTAAATCCAATTAGATGCACAAAGGGCCTAGTTTGTGGATTTTGTGCATGGTCTTTTATGAAAAGATTTAATTTGGATTTAATTAAGCCCAAATGATTATAATTAATTCCAGAGGCCCAATTAATAATTCTCCAGCAATTTTAAAGAGCCCAATCTCATTAAGGAGTTGGAATTTTAACCTAACTATAAAAGGCCAACTAATGAGAATTAGGGTTAAGTGATTAAAAAAAAGGAAAGTCTTTTTCTCTTAATCCTCTCTCCCTTTTGCGCCACTTCCCAAGCTAGCTCTTGGGAATTTCGGCCAGCCCTAGTTGAACACCAAGTTGTTGGTTCAATTTACCCCTCTCTAGTGTGGATTACTCATTGGAGGTGTTCGATTTTGGACACTGTGGTTTGCGACAACCCGGTGCGAAGTAAAATCAACTGTTCAACAAAAATCAAAGGTGATTTTTCTTATTCTCATATAGTTATATTGTCTATTCATGGCAAGATCAGATCATATGGTTAAAAAAATTTTAAAATTCCGCTCATGTATGTGATGCATGTAACCATAATATTCCAACATGGTATCAGAGCCACGGTTTTGCCATGGATATACAATTCTATATTTTTCTGCGGAATAAGTTTTGTTTTGTTTTGAGTTATTTATTTCATGAACTTTAAAATATTAGATTTGATTGTTCATGAATGAGAAATATTGATTTCTGGTTGTATGTGTGATCAAATAAATTTGACGGAAACAAAAACGGAACTTTTGAAGAAAAGTGACTAGGGTTTTGCGTGAAACCCATTAGGGTTTGGCGTGAAACCCTAGGTAATGTAGGGGCTGTTCTAATTTAATTTCTTATGGATCCATTTAAAAATCATTTAAATGATATTTTATGTGTTTAATATGTGATATTAAGCCGTAGGATCGAACGGAATTAAAATCGAACAAGTTTTGCATGAAAACTAGTTTTGTCGAAAAGTTCGATAAATTGGTGTTCTTCGTGTGTTCTTGATGTGTTCATGGTTAGAACGACTTTTGATCTTCTAAATCTGATATATATGATATATTAAAGTGTTTTTAATTAATTGGATTAATTAAAATGGGCCTTAAATTAATTTGATTAATTTTAATTCATTAAAACCACTTAATGGGCTTAATTATGTTTACGGACTTGGTTTAAATTAGTGAATGACTTGGTGGGCCCAATGAGCTGATTTAAATTAACTATTATAAACATTAATTAAGTTTATTAATGGGTTTTAAGGGCTGGAGTGGGCTTGGCTCATTCCAAAAGGCCCAAATGGTCCAAATGACACAAAACTAGTTTGTGTGTGAACACACTTAGGGTTTTTCTTCTGTGGGTTTCGGCCTACACTTATTTTAAGCCCAAAATTGATTCTTTTAATTATTTAATATGATTAATTAATTAAATAATTAATTTATAATTAATTAATAATCAATTTGATTGATTATTAAGGCAAGAACACATTCATGCAAAAGGGTTTCCTAAAATGAAAGTTTCCAAAATGGAAAAAGTTTCCTAATTTGATCACATCATTAAAATAACTCAAAATATAGTTTCAAAGGTTGAAACAAAGTTAGTAATCCATTTCTTTATGCATTAGAAAGGCATATAAGGGTGAATGATTGGCATGATGGTTAGTTATGGACAAAGCCCAATGTGATTGAGCATAATGCATGTTTTGGCCCAATGAGGACTTTCATGTCCCGGCCACTTGTTTTTGGTTTGTATTTCATTTCAAATTGTAATATGTAATTAGATTACTTAGATTAGAATTAGAAATAGAGATGGAGACCATTTTCAAGGAGCAAGATGGGCCGGATGGAGATCCAACAAGCTTGAAGATAATGTAATTATTTTTCTTGTTTGAATCATGCATACTACCTAGGTGTGACCTTTTGATTTCCCTCATGGCTCGGGGAAATCAATGTAGTGAAGTCCATAACTATACCATATTTGTATGCTTATATTTATATGATAGATATAGGATGCATACCAATGTATGCCAACCATGTATGATGAGACTTAATTAACTAAAACCCTCAAACAAATACTAAGGTATATAAGCCTTCCATTAATTTGAGGAGAACCAGAGTTCTTTATAGTGTGGGTTGTTGACCACAGTCAAGCTCACATTATATCGAATATGTTCAAATCTAATTAAATGGGTCATCTTAGCTAGCCCATTAGTTTGTTGACCACAGTCAAGGCTAATGGTTCTAGAGGCAAGATTAGGGAATGCATATATGATATGCATGCATCAAGAGTTGATAACCTAATGATCCAATAGTTGTGTAGAGACACAATTGGTATAGAGATACCTACCTTTCAAGGGTATGGAATTTGGCTTGTTGACCACAGTCAAGGTCAAATTACATATCAAGGATTGGATATTGGCCCACTAAGAAAACCATCGGGTTTTCTCGGATTAAATAGTGAGGGCTATTAATTCGCAATAAAATAGTGGGAGTAAATGTATTAATTAAAGACCTTATTAATGCATACATATATATGAACATACTCTCATATCTTTTCATTTTCACATCTAGGTCATCATCATGAGCACATCAAACATTAATATACGATCAATCTTGGATAACAAGCTGGTTGGCAACAACTATTCTGACTGGATCAGGCAAGTGAGAATTGTTCTCAGGGCTGAAAAGATCCATTATGTCTTGGATAAAGATCCACCACCACTTCCATCAGATGATGCCATTGATGAGATCAAAGGCATTTATCGAAAATACATGGAGGATAGTGAAGCAGCAGCATGTTTGATGCTGGGTGCTATGTCCTCGGAGCTTCAGAAGCAACATGAAATGATGGATGCTAGAACCATTGTTTTGCATCTAGAGGAGCTTTATTCTTCTCAGGCTAGAACTGAGCAATATGAGATTGCTCGAGCTCTATTTAGTTGCAAAATGGTGGAAGGCACTTCAGCTGCTGCTCATGCATTGAAGATGTATGGGTATATTGAGCATTTGAGTAGACTTGGCTATGTTATGGATAATGATCTATACATAGATTTAATCTTGTACTCGTTGGCTCCAAGTTATGCACCTTTTGTGCTTAACTTCAACATGAACAAGATCCAAGTATCCATTCCTGAGTTAATCAACATGCTCAAGACAGCTGATGGATCATTTAAGAAAGATCCAAAAAGTGTCATGGTTGTCACTTCTGCTAAAGGCAAGAAGCAGAAGAAGAAGATGATAACCAAGGCGCAGCCAAAGAATGGTGGGATCTCCAAGAAGAAGGTTGCCAAGAAAGAGAATCCCAAAGGAACTTGCTTCCATTGTGGAAAAGATGGTCATTGGAAGCGTAACTGCAAGGCCTATCTAGATTCTCTTAAGGAGAAGAAGCAAGCTGTTGCATCTACTTCAGGTATTCATATGATTGAAATTAATACTTATTCTATTGCTTCAAAACAATCTTGGGTATTAGATACCGGATGTGGATCTCATTTATGTAATGATCTACAGGGGCTTAGAAGCTTTAGAAGAGTTGGAAAGGCAGAGATTTGTTTGCAGTCAGCTACTGGACAAAACATCTCTACAACTGTTGTGGGGACTTATCATTTGCCTCTTCCGAGTGGATTAGTACTGGAATTAAATAATTGTTATTATGTTCCAGCTTTGTCCAAGAGTATTATTTCTTTCAGTTGTTTGATGAACGATTATGATATTTCTTTAAAGGACAAATGTTGTTACATTTTTAAGAACAATATATTTTATGCAAAAGCTATCATTGAGAATGGTATATTTGTTCTTGATTTAATTAAAGAAGTACATAATGTGGATACCAAGAGAATGAAACATGATAATCTAAATACCTCATACTTATGGCATTGTCGTTTAGGCCACATAAATGAAAAACGCATGACCAAATTGCACAAGTCAGGTGATTTGGGATCATTTGATTATGAATCATTTGATACATGCGAATCTTGTTTATTGGGAAAAATGACAAAAGCTCCCTTTATTGGTAAAGGAGAACGAGCTAAAATGGTTTTGGACTTAATACATTCGGATGTATGTGGTCCAATGACTACACATGCTAGAGGAGGTTACTCCTACTTCATTACTTTCATAGATGATTATTCCAGGTTTGGATACATCTATCTAATGAAATATAAGTCTGAAGCATTTGAAAAGTTCAAAGAATTCAGAAATGAAGTAGAGAAACAACTTGGCAAAAGTATTAAAACACTTAGATCAGATCGAGGTGGAGAATACTTAAGTCAAGAGTTTCAGGATTATCTTAGAGATAATGGGATTTTATCTCAATGGACTCCTCCATATACACCACAACACAATGGTGTATCCGAAAGGAGGAATCGAACACTATTAGATATGGTTCGATCAATGATGAGCCGAGCGGACTTGCCTAAGTCTTTTTGGGGATATGCACTAGAAACTGCTGTTTATGTGTTAAATAGAGTTCCTAGTAAATCGGTTGATGTTACTCCATATGAGATGTGGAATAACAAGAAACCCACGCTTTCTCATATGAAAGTATGGGGTTGTCCTGCTTATGTGAAGAGGACAATGTCAGACAAACTGGATGTTAAGTCTGACAAATGTTTATTTGTGGGATATCCAAAAGAAACGTTTGGATATTATTTCTATAATCCCTTAGAACAAAAAGTGTTTGTTTCAAGGCATGCTGTCTTCTTGGAAAAAGAGTTTCTCCTACGAGAAGACAGTGGGAGTAAAATTGAACTTGGTGAAGTTCAGGACCCACAAATAGAAGTAGATCAACCGATTGAACCCGAAACTGAATTTCATAATGATGAGATTACAGTTGAACCTGATTATACACAGAATCCTAGAAGGTCTACTAGGATGCGTTCTATCCCTGTGAGATATGGATTTCACATTGATTCGGATAGAGGCATAACTGTAGTAGAGGACAATGAGCCTACAAGCTATCAAGAAGTTTTGAACAGTTCAGAACGTGATTTATGGCTTAAGGCTATGCAGTCCGAAATGGACTCCATGTATGAGAATAAAGTATGGACTTTAACTCAACCACCTGAAGGGATAAAACCCATAGGGTGCAAATGGGTCTTCAAAAAGAAGACTGACATGGAAGGTAATATAGTTACCTATAAAGCTCGCTTAGTAGCAAAAGGTTATCGTCAAAAAGAAGGTATTGACTATGACGAAACTTTTTCTCCTGTAGCGATGCTTAAGTCTATAAGAATACTTTTAGCCATTGCAGCTCATTATGATTATGAGATTTGGCAGATGGATGTGAAGACAGCTTTCCTTAATGGAAATCTTACCGAGGATGTGTATATGACACAACCAGAAGGATTCACATCAGGAAATGGCGAAAAGGTATGCAAGCTTCAAAGATCCATTTATGGATTGAAGCAAGCCTCTAGGAGTTGGAACATACGATTCAATGAGACAATCAAAGAGTTTGGTTTCTCACAGAATGAAGATGAACCTTGTGTGTATAAAAGGGTCAGTGGGAGTGCAATTGTCTTCCTAGTTCTATATGTAGATGACATATTGATCATGGGAAATGACGTTTCTCTTCTCCAATCTGTTAAAATATGGTTATCCAAGCAATTCTCCATGAAAGACCTTGGAGAAGCATCCTATATTCTGGGAATAAGGATCTATAGAGATAGATCCAATAGGTTGCTAGGTCTTTCTCAAAGTACATATATAGATAAAGTATTGAAGAGGTTCAATATGGATCTCTCTAAGAAAGGGTTTATACCCATGGTGCATGGGAAACACCTTTCTAAGTCTATGTGTCCACAGACACTGGAGGATAGAGAGAGCATGAATAGAATACCATATGCATCTGCAATTGGTTCTATCATGTATGCTATGTTATGTACACGTCCAGATGTAGCATTTGCTTTGAGTGTCACAAGCAGATTCCAATCTAATTTTGGAGAGGAACATTGGGCAGCTGTCAAGAATATTCTTAAGTACTTGAGAAGGACTAAGGATGTATTCTTGGTATTTGGAGAGGGCAGTTTGGAAGTAAATGGGTATACGGATGCCAGCTTCCAATCTGACAAAGATGATTGTAAATCACAATCTGGTTATGTGTTCATAATGGGAGGAGGAGCAGTTAGTTGGAAAAGTTCCAAACAAGAAACAACTGCTGATTCCACGACAGAAGCTGAGTACATTGCTGCTTCAGAAGCAGCCAAAGAAGCAGTCTGGATCAAAAAGTTCATAACCGAACTAGGAGTGGTGCCTAGCATTGTTGATCCGATTCCTTTATATTGTGACAACAATGGAGCCATTGCGCAAGCGAAGGAACCACGGTCTCATCAGCGATCCAAACATGTTCTCAGACGCTACCATCTCATAAGGGAAATAGTAGCTAGAAATGATGTGAAAATAGAAAGGGTTCCCACAGATGACAATGTGGCGGATCCCCTCACTAAAGCACTTTCCCAGATAAAGCATGATCACCATATAAATAGCATGGGTCTGAGACATATGAGTGATTGGCTCTAGTGCAAGTGGGAGATTGTTAGAGAGTATGCCCTAGAGCCCATGTAATAGGGATGTTTTTCATATGTATGAAATTTATATTCTTAATAAAAGGCATCATTCATTTATTAATGCTGTGTTTGAATACATGAGTTTGTAAATCTTAAATTAATAAATGAAGTCCTAGATATTATAAACACAGTGCAAAGGCAATCATGAAGGTGTTCATGATGTGAGATGTCTATCGCATGCAAATGTGTTAATATCTAAATATCCCTAGTCATAGAATTAACAAGATAGGACATTGTTAATTCGGACAGACTAGCACATGTTATGCTTCTTGAATGGTTCAAGCAATGGTTCTCATAGTTGTGATTATGGATGATAATCAAAGCTAACATGTGGATGCTTGTTAGAGGAACAAGTTCATTGGAGACCTGCAAAGAGAATCCTCATATGGATATTAAATCTATGTCAGTGAGGAATCTCTTCATAGCGGTTGTGCAAGTATCCTTAGACTTGAGATCACCAAAGTTATCTTAAGTAGCAAGTGGTATACTTTGACTCCATAACTGATTACTTCCAACTGGGAGTGAACATAGTTAGGAGATTGGGTATATCATGACCTACTTGAAGATAGTTGAGTGATTGACAAAGGATTCACCATCCCAGATTTAACAAGGGAAGTTATCTCACATGATTCTATAATTACCTTGTTCAGTGAATCTCTGGCCAGAGTAATATGCCGAGATGGATGGAGATCCATGAAGGGCATTTTAGGAACAATGGTTAAATTAATAGAACATACATAATTAGATTTATATGAGTTGACAGAAATCCATACTCAGAATCTGATTGAGATAAGAGTGGTGAAAGGAGTAATTGCACGGTAACTGTTTCTATGGAAGGGTACAGTCAAACCACATGACTTTCCTGACATTTGGGTAGTCATGATGCCTAGCTAGAGGCCAATCATGACTTGTATAATGATGTGTCAAAATATCAATAGAGATTGATAAATTGATTTAAAGGAGTTTAAATCATGTGAGTTTTGAATAGAACTCACAATTACATATTATACTGCCAACATGGACAGGAACCCAATAGGTCACACACATATAGAGAAAAGGGTAAAATGGTAAAATGACAAGGATAATAATATTTGATATTATTATAAAGGTAGAGAGGAGAATATGATAATAATTAATTAAAGAGTTTAATTAATTATGATCAAATAAAATTGTCCGCAGAACTTTTGAGAAATGTTCTGTAAATTGGACCTAAATGAAATAATGTATTTCATGATTAATTATTATTGTCTTATAAGTGTTATAAGACTACTATAAGTGTTATAGGACATCCATAATAATTAATAGGACCATTGGTGAAATTATAAAGGGCCAAAAGAATGAAGAAGCTGGAGGAAGCCCTCCAGAAGAGGGCTACACGCCAACTCCAAACAGAAGGGCTTGGAGGGCTTTTTCTTGGACCAAATTAATTTATATATGTTACATAAGTGTTATGGAACTCACATATTTAATTTGGTTGGATTTGGAATCCATTTGGGTATTTAAATCCAATTAGATGCACAAAGGGCCTAGTTTGTGGATTTTGTGCATGGTCTTTTATGAAAAGATTTAATTTGGATTTAATTAAGCCCAAATGATTATAATTAATTCCAGAGGCCCAATTAATAATTCTCCAGCAATTTTAAAGAGCCCAATCTCATTAAGGAGTTGGAATTTTAACCTAACTATAAAAGGCCAACTAATGAGAATTAGGGTTAAGTGATTAAAAAAAAGGAAAGTCTTTTTCTCTTAATCCTCTCTCCCTTTTGCGCCACTTCCCAAGCTAGCTCTTGGGAATTTCGGCCAGCCCTAGTTGAACACCAAGTTGTTGGTTCAATTTACCCCTCTCTAGTGTGGATTACTCATTGGAGGTGTTCGATTTTGGACACTGTGGTTTGCGACAACCCGGTGCGAAGTAAAATCAACTGTTCAACAAAAATCAAAGGTGATTTTTCTTATTCTCATATAGTTATATTGTCTATTCATGGCAAGATCAGATCATATGGTTAAAAAAATTTTAAAATTCCGCTCATGTATGTGATGCATGTAACCATAATATTCCAACAGATGCCTTGACATGTTTCGAATTAGAAAGGCAACTTTATGACTTACAATTTTAGGGATTCATTTTATTACGACTTATATGGCATATGTTTTGTCATCCATTCATAGCATGTACATATATATAATTGCATAAAGTAAAGAATGACAAACATGGGCCCAAAAACCTACAACTAAGATTCTATACTATTACATAAGAATCTTCGAGTTGGGCTTCATCTTGATTTACAAAGTCTTCAAATAAATTCTATACTTAGAAATAAATAAAAATTTTACAATAATCCATAATGAAACGCATGCCATATTTAATTTAAAAAACCCAAGGCCCATAATTGCACCATGCATATCCATTCATCACACAAAACAAGCAAATAAATAAATATAACATTCATGGATAAAAAAGTCCAATTTTAGATAATTTAGCCAAGCCCATTAATGGAAATTATGTACTTGTACTTTTAAGAGAAGACCCCATGATTGGCCTAGGTCAAAGCCCAATGGAGTAAATCCCCTTATTGAATAAGTTCTCTTAAAAGCCCAAAACACAAACTTGTTAGATTTGTGCTATAAATCAACTCTAGTATAATATCCGATTTTGCTATTTTTAATATTATGTCATAAAATCCATAAATATTAAAAATACATATAATATGAACCAACATGAATTAAACATAAAAATTCTTGAAGAACATATGTCATACACGGCATATATACTAAAACAAACAAACAAAAATGAAACTAGTTGTTTAATGCATATATAATGCCACAAACAATGCACAAACACTTAAAAAGATTTTATGAGACATTTAATAATTTAAATAAGGTCATAAACATTGATTTAAGGTTCTATTCAGATCTGATCTAAATGTGTTTTTTCCATTTTAATCAAAACAAAACAAATAATGTTGATTAAACATGCAACAAACACAAACTAGTCATAGTTTTAAGTGATTTTAAAATTAATTAATTAAATTGTCATGGACCATAATTAAAACCATTTAAAAAAATTTCCAAACCTATTATTAATCTTCAAAAATCACTTACAAAAATTTCAAAAATGTTTTTACATTTAATATTGAAAACTAGTTGTTAAACAAACACATATCATGCAAACTAGCACCTAGTTTCAAGATTCACATGTACGATCAGGTATGTATAATTAAAATTGGCCATGAAAAGCTTTGAGAACATCTTAGGATAGTATATAAATTTTATAATAATTATAATACCTAATAAAACATTTAAAATCATTTTTACACTAAAACAATGCAAAAAACTCAACATAAAATTTCAGCATTGTTGTTTTATGCAAGAATGATTTTGAATCAAGATTTAATGCATCCAAAGCACTAAAATAAGCATGGTTAGGCACTAATATCACTGAAGGGAAATCATATGGCATATACATGAAGATCACGCAGTGAAAAAATAAAAAAAATATTGATCATTCATGCCACGCAATATACCACAAAGAATTGAAACATGCAATTTTAGAGTTTTAAAACTTACAAACTTGGATGCTCTTCAAAACTTGATTTTGAAATGGAAAATGTATAAGATAGACTTATACACTTCATATCTAGAACATAAATGCCAAAGAAGCAGCCTTTATGCCACACCACTCTATGCTCACACACACACACTTGTAAAGATAGCTTAAAATCAAGAGTGCTAGCTCTATGATTGTGTATTCGGCAATGGAAATGGTTTGAAGCCACAAGATCTGATCATGTTCTTCCTTTAGGTTGCTATTGCTTTCTAATAATACAAGAGATTAAGAAATTCTTTTCACTTGAGAGTGGCGGCACTAGAGAGAGAAATTCTCACCTAGGTCAAAATAGAATTAATCAATTTATATCATTAATTTAGGAAAGCTAGGTAATGCCGAAATCCCTTAGAATTATGAATATTTTCAGCCTCCATCACTTTCTAATTAGGTGATTTAAATTAATTCAAACTCTCTTAGGTTTTAAATTCAAATTAATTTAAAATGGCATAAAACATTTAATTAAAACAAACTTACTTATTTAGGGTAATTGGTTGCCAAATTCAACTAGGATTCCTAGCTTGATTTTCGGCCACATTAATTCCCTCTCAAGTATTATATTTTGATTAAATACAATTTAGGATTTAATACTCAATTAACTTAATTATACATAGATAATTAATTAATTGAAATTAATCCTAGCACATGTCAATAAATTTCTCTCGTGGATCAACTATTAACAAGTTTTTTGCCTTAAACTTCTAGTTGTTTAAGGCAAAATAACAGTTTAATAGATTTGCCTAAAACAACTAGCTGTGGATGTAGTTATAAGCTTTTATGTTCATACACTAATAATGATTTATGCCTCTATTTAAAAAAAAATAACGAGTGCTCAAAAGAAATTTCACATAAAAAAAATTGGACCAGAACTTAATAATTTTATAATCCTTTGTTAACCAATTTTAAACTAAATAGAATAAAAAAATCAGCAGCTCACTTACACTTCTGAAAAATGATATGAGAAAATAGCAAAAGAAATATTTCCCAATTCATATAGGCATGAAAACACATTGAACTACCAACCACAACATGTTTAGCTTATTACTTAACACTTTGGCCTTTATAGGCAAATATAAACTTAGTTACTATTCCTCTTAACAGCAACATTTATGTTGCCAATTCAAATGACTTTAGAATTAATTTATGTGCATACACTTATAGCCAATGCGCAAGCAAGAGAGAGGCCAAGATAGAAAGATCACCTTCTAATCAAGTGGATTTGGTAGAAAATGGCCACCAAATCTACATCCTAAAAGCACTATATCGGGTTTCTAGATGCTTAATTAAATAAGAAGAAATGTGCATGTAAAGCAGGGACTATTAATTTCACATCTTCAGCTTAATAAGAAATGGTTATGAGAATGGAAATAAAACATACCTCTTTTTTGCTGAAGTTATAGGCGGCAGCAGATTGTGGTGATAATCTCCGAACAAAGGAGTACTTCTGATCAGGAGTCATGATTGAATCATTAAGAGATTGCAATATCTTCAATGGTGCAATAATATAATCAACCTTGATGATAATGGAACAAATGAGAAAATTGATATCAAATATTAATCTTAATGCTGGAGTGTATCAAAATTCACAAGTAAATATATATTTACCCTAGAAGACTGAACAAATCCTGTTTGTTATGAATACTACTGCCATTAATTTTGATTTATATCCATATTTGTGGATGTAGTTATAAGCTTTTGTCACCTATAAAGAGAAATAGTAAATCTAGATGTCTTGGCATTTTCAAAAGCCAAGTAAAGGAAGTTGCATTATATTTTTTGCAGGTCAAATTGCTTTCCCAGGACTCTAGATCGAAAAAAGCTCACAATTAGGATAAAGCAGCTTCAAAAACTAAACAAATAAATAAAATCAATAATAATAAAAGAGGAACAATTTGCCACAAGTAATAAATTGCTTGCCAAAAAGGCCAAAGTTACTGAGTGACTACAATAACATTATCAAGAGTAACACAGTAAGTAGTACATAACATGATTTGTAGTTTCACCATCACTATATCAAGAAAAAAAACACAATAGTGCGAAAAACATACACAGTAAATCATAAATGGTCATTTAACTAGAAACACAAGAAGTTTGCAAGACAGCCCAAATCAGGTATGAGGAAATTCAGTTCAAGTGGTATGCATATTGCTCCAACCAAACAAAATCACCTCGATGAGGGTCAAAGAACCTGGCGCTAATATACCGTTTGCCAAACTCATACAATTAGATTATATTATGTTCCGCAAATTTAAAATGGAAATGGAAGAAATCCTTCATCATTGATGCACAGTGCATTGCAGTAACAAAACCAAAATTGCTAACATCAAAAGATCGTTACTATTTCCTTGTACTAGTATGTGATACATAATATAATTTCAATTTCATGTTCAATGATTTTCAATAGCTATATGATAAATACTATTCTTAAAGCATCAGATACATCAGATGTTGAATCAACCATATGTAATTATTAATGGCAAAAGGTACTGATATTCTGGATAACATGCACAACAGGGAAAAAAGGTTTGCTCCTAGAAACAAACCTCTCTATAATCTTTAAGCAAGTAAAGAACATGGTATTAAATAAATTAGCTGCTAATAAGATAGAATTATATAAAAAATAAGCATATCAAGTCACTAAGACAAAACCTTACAGAAAAAATAATCAGGAAGACAAATGCGATTTGACTAACCAAAGACAAACTAGGATCCTCTCCTCTTCTCAAAGTAGCTTCTATTTTAGGTTCACCGGAATGACTGCGTGTCCAATCCTGATGTAGAAAATAAGCACATTTTCAATGACCATTAACTATGTATTTTTCCAGGCTCCTACTAATTGTAAAGGGGCATAATTACCCTGATGCATCCAACAAAAATCTGAATAACAAAAGCACCAGCTTGGGCTACTGCTACAGCTTCCACAAAGTTGAGAAAGAGAAAGCATAAAAAAAGTCCAAAAATGGATAGAAAAATTAATAATTATTAGTTTTTATCTAAGTTCACCATTCATATTAATGAGTTTCTTTGTCCGAATCATAGCAAATGGGAGAAAGTATGACAAAACATGAAAATGTACATTTGAAATAGTCACCTAACACACTGAAATAATTTATGCAAATTGGCATATCAGCCATACAAAAGAAATGTGATTCTTTTTCTCGCTTAGATAACGAAAAAGAAATTTTGATCCTACAGATACTTTAATCATAATATGTTTTAGATTATAGTTTAGCAAAAACTATTCGTAATTTCTACAACTACAAACACAACAGACAGGTGTCACTTAAAATTAGAGAAATTACCCAATAAAGATAACCATATATTGCTGCCCACCTCTTGAGTGCCTCAGATGATGCATAGACTAATCTAATTATATTAACAAACATGTTCTCAAAAATTGATATAGTGACTTAAAAATCCTTTCATTGTAGTTATTCTTAACACATACATATTCACTGTAGTTTCTCTGCTTATTTTAGGTAACGTCACTGAATTTACATGTAAATAAAGGTAAAATGAGTCTATATGCCCTTTGATTCCAGCAATCTTGAGGCCTCTATTCCCTGAATAAAATACCAAGTGTTTCAGCAATAATAGGGTAAAAAGGGTCTTTCAGGGACATCTTTGAATAGTATATGGAACTATTAAGAATGCTAATGTAAACATATTCTACACAGCGACTCACTTGCCAAGTTGAAGGAATTTTAAATAACAAACATTCTGGAGGAACATTTATTTCATTGTACAACTTTAGCAGCGCATGCACCTACATGTCATGGTAAATAACTAATGTTAGATGTCATGTCAATAAAATCAGTAGTTCAGTATTAGCACTAGGCTACTTAAGTATTCAGGTTTCATTAATAGCATGTCACGCAATACAAAATCCATGAACATGGAGAAGTTCTAAATTAGATACCTACAAATACATTGAAAGGTGTAATGAGTGAATTCCATACGATGCTTGATCTTCCATTTTGAAGCATAAGATAGATACCATTAGGTTGCCATGAAAACATGCTAAAAACAAAGATTAGTGCCACACTTGTTGTCTTAGAAGTCCTTGGAGACTCTGATTTTCTCAACCAAAGAGTACTTTGTTGATTTTTAAGGTCTATTATGGCTTGAGAAGATTGCTCAAGTCGAATTCAAGTCTAAGAAATGAAAATAGTAATATTTAATAGTCAGTTAACAAAACAACTATTTGAAATCTGAATGCACATTACTTATTTTCAATACATTATACAACTTTGTTAAAGGAAAAAAGGAAAGAAAAAAGAAAAAAGAAATAATAATTCTTGATTTTTCCAATTGAAAATGCTAATAGGAACAAATGGATTTATATTCCAGTCATATCCAGTCTACACCCCCAACAAATCTAATAAGCCCAATACAATTAATGACAAGAAGAAAACAAATTTTTTAAAGAATTACTAAGATCAAATTAATGCCTTTACATTTTATTTTTAAAATGAATACCTTCTTAATAATGCCATGAATGTCATAAGCCAACCTCGCATCCACTTCAGTTGAAACTCATCCAGGTACTAATTTCATTAAATCACCTCCAACATTCACTAAAGCCTATATCAATGCTGGCTGCATTATCAATCCAACTATCCAAGGATTAAATCCACATTCTCGCAAACAACAATTAAGGTCAGCAAACCAAACCTTGTTAGCAAACAAAATAGTCTCAAATTAGGATTTTCAAGAGCAGCACACCCTAAATCCGCCAAAGCCATATCCACAACATTCTACAAGAGAAGAAGGAATGTTCGATTTTTAAAGCAAAGAAAACATTTAATTCCATGGTTTACATGGACCAAAACATCGTTCTTACTCTGAATATCATATCGAGGAGACTCATTATTCCCAAAAGAAGTGATGAGCTAATAGTAGCAGCAGTTAGAGGAAACCTGCATTATAGACAATTAGTGAACAAAAATCACCAATCAAAGAACGATAACTCTATAAGATAAAATTAAATTTAAGATAATAAAGAAAAAACCCACTTCTCAAAATCATCAAAGATAACAATATCAGTAACGATCTCGCTGAAGCTAGACACAACATCCAATTCCGTGGTGGCACCTAAAATAGAAAGAATTAATTTGTGCAAAGAAAGATTCGTAGTTTACATACATAAATCTTCAATCACACCAAACAAAAAACAAGGAAGAACAAGCAGGATTGGAGAATGACCAGTATCAAGAGAAGAGGAGAAGCCACCAGAGGCACAAATTTGAGGAAAAGAAGGTTGGAACTTGAAGAACAGAGAACTCGAAGCTAACACGAACTTGCTACTTGAAGAATTAGAAATATATAACCTAACCTCAAGACTAACTCATACACACATAAAAAGTTCAAAAAATATTGAATTTGAATTCAATATTAGATTGAAATACAGAGAGTGGATTCTCAAATACTCACAAGTGAACTTCAGTTTGCAAGGCTAAATTTCCAAGAGCTTTGTAGTCATAATTCTCAACTAGGAAAGAAAGAAAAATAATTAATTAACAAAAGAAATCTTAAAAATTCATAGTAAAATCGTTATTCGCTAGAACATCAGGATCTTGCTATTATCGTTCATGTTGTCATTTGTCATCACCGATCGCAGGTAGGAAAAGAAGCAGTTACGATCATAATAGATAGGGGAATCGAGGCAGAACGATAAGAAGTTGGATGCCAACAATGTGGAACAAGCAGTGGCGCACGTAAGTTGCCACATATGAAAGTGGCCCGTGTGGCTGCATGTTAGCTTTCATCTCCTCCATCTCATCTTCCTCTATCATTATTCCCCCCTCCTTTTATTTTAATGCTTCCCCCTTTTATTTATACCTAGGGCTATTTACTACTGTAAAAATGGACTATTTATACCTAGGGCACTAGGGCAAAAATGAAAATAGCAACCAAATTTTTTTCGGTTGATAAAATAGCAACGAAATAATATTTTCATTGCTATTTTAGCAACCAAAAATGAATTCCGTTGCTATTTTTGATTGAAAATGAAAATTAGCAACGAAATTCTATTCAGTTGCTAATTTAGCAATGGATTCTGATTTACGTTGCTATTTTAGCAATGGAAAAATAATTTCGTTGCTAATTTGGAATTGAATTTTCCTAACCCTGTTAATTTAGCAACCAAATACCAATGGAATTATTTTTCGTTGGTAAAATAGCAACCGAATCAAATTTGATTGTTATTTTACCATTGGAAAAAAAAATTCAGTTGGTATTTTTTATCCCAAAAATTTTCCACATGAGCTTGGCACCAAAAATACCAACCGAGTTCAAATTCCGTTGCTACCAACAGAATTTGAATTAGGTTGCAATTTTAGCAACGAAAAGTTTTTTCGTTGCTATTTTTCGTTCCAAAATTATTTCGCCATCCGTTGGCGCCTTTTTTAGCAACGGTTTAGGTATTTCGTTGCTAATTTTCGTTGCTAAATTTTGGCGCTAATAATTCCCTCCACTTTTAACATTGGAAAATAACCAAATATATTTTAGTTGCTAAATCTATAAAGTTTAACCAAATTTAGTAATGGAATCAATTCTGTTGCTATTTTTCTCTAGCTATTTCTAGATTTTCTTGTAGTGAACTTATTCATGAATGACCCACTAGATGTAGCATCAAGAAGTGACCATTTACGTGTTGTAAGCCCTAAAAAATTGGTCATCAACTAGAACATAGGTATCTCAAGATGTGGGCAGCTTGTTAACAACCTTCTGAATCATTCCCATGCTTTATGGAACGGCTCCTCATTCTTTTGATAAAAACTAATGATATTATTATGAATGCTTGCTATCTTTATCGAAGGGAAAAATCTCATTAGAAATTTCTCCTATAATTGCTCCCATGTCCAAATTGACTGCCTTGGTAACATCTGATGCGATTCTATTGTTTTTTTGATAAGTGTGAAAGGAAACACTTTTAACCAAATTATGACAGTAGAAATACCCAAAATCTAAACTGGTGCTGACCTTTAAAAATATATTTCAATGTTGTGTAGGATCTTCTAATTCCAAACTAGAGATCTAATTTCTCTAAACCATTGTAATGGTAGTCGGTTTTAACTTAAATTACATAGCTCTAGGCAATGCAATAGTGCAATGTTCTTCATTCCACCTAGGCATAGCATAATTCCTTATGGTTTTCGATCTAGGTATCTTTTTTTGCCTAACTGGAACTTCATCTTATGCCCTAAACACTTGTTCATCCTCGAGAGCAATTTCACCAATAGGAGGATTTGAATTTATGTTGTTCTCTCAATTAGCTCTCCTTCTTTGATGTAAATTCCTCTCGATTTTAGGATCGTAAGGTTCTAATTGCTCTTATCTCAATTTGTTCATGCACTATGAACACCTAAAAATAATTAAAAGAACAAAATAAGAAAAAGAGAACATATACAAATAACTATCAAACTCATAAACCTGCCAATCCTCGACAACGGCATCAAAAACTTGATGCGACCTCAACAAGTGTACTTAATTAGAAAGTAATATAGGGTACTCAAATTTAAGATTCATGAATATTATACCCAAGGGATTGTAGATGTAAGTAAGGAAAATATATTATATGCTAAAGAATTTAATTTTTTTTGTGTGAAAATGCTATCAAACTATAAAAATGCAAAAAATAAACAAATAAAATACGACTTGTAGCAATTAAAAAGTAACTCAAGTAATTAAAATATAAAAAGATTAAAATCAATATAACTAAAAGCATTGCTCAGGTTCACCCATCCTCTCCATACCCACATATGAAGTTAATTAATCTTAGGTTATATAAATTGAATCAGGATAACCCTCTATACCTAAGTATCCTATCCTAGAGCAAGCTTTTCTAATCATAAAACATCCCATTTCAGATCAAGTCCTATAATTAGCCTATGTGTGTGTCTAACATCAAAGCTTTGGTTTGCTTTCCCATTTTGGAGCCAAACAACCAAAAATCCCATATACCTTACTCAGAACTCTAGATCTTATAACATAACACTTACAACATATCGAGTCCCATTCTAGAGCAATCTCAAAATTACAGCAATCATGATATAAAACTAGAGAATAGATACATTCATGGCATTCAAACATTCAAATAAAATACCCAATCCAAATAACATGATAAAATCATCCATTCAAATCAAATAAATTAAGTAAAACATCAAAAACCTATAAAATATCAATGAAGAACTAGTAAAATGTGTTGGGTTTCAACATTGGAAAAATAAAAAAAAATGCAGCAGAAATAATGAAACCCATCAGGATCCTGTTAGAGTAGCGCCTATGTAATAGGGATGTTTTTCATATGTATGAATTTATATTCTCAATTAAAGGCATCATTAATTTATTAATTCTATGTTTAAATACATGAGGTTGTAAATCTTAAATTAATAAATGAAGTCCTAGATATTATAAACACAGTGCGAAGGCAATCATGAAAGTGTTCATGATGTGAGATGTCTATTGCATACAAATGTGTTAATATCTAAATATCCCTAGTCATATAATTAACAAGATAGGGCATTGTTAATTTGGATAGACTAGCATATGTTATGCTTCTTGAATGGTTCAAGCAGTGGTTCTCATAACTGTGATTATGGAAGATAATCAAAGCTAACATGTGGATGCTTGTTAGAAGAATAAGTTCATTGGAGACCTACAAAGAGAATCCTCACATGGATATTAAATCTATGTCAGTGAGGAATCTCTTCATAGCGGTTGTACAAGTATCCTTAGACTTGAGATCACCAAAGTTATCTTAAGTAGCAAGTGGTATATTTTGGCTCCATAACTGATTACTTCCAACTAGGAGTGAACATAGTTAGGAGATTGGGTATATCATGAGTTACATGAAGATAGTTGAGTGATTGAAAAAGGATTCACCATCCCAGATTTAATAAGGGAAGTTATCTCGCTTGATTCTATAATTGCCATGTTCAAAGAATCTTTGGCCAGATTAATATGCAAGATGGATAGAGATCCATGGAGGGCATTTTGGGAACAATGGTTAAATTAATATAACATACATAATTATATTTATATCAGTTGAAAAAAATTTATACTCAAAATCTAATTGAGATAAGAGTGGTGAAAGGAGTAATTGCACGGAAATTGTTTCTATGGAAGGGTATAGTCAAACCACTTGACTTTCCTGACATTTGGGTAGTCATGATGCCTAGCTAGAGGTCAATCATGACTTGTATAATGATGTATCAAGAATATCAATAGGGATTAATAAAATGATTTAAAGGAGTTTAAATCATGTGAGTTTTGAATAGAACTCACAATTACACATTATACTACAAACATGGACAAGAACCCAATAAGTCACACACATATAGAGAAAATGATAAAATGGTAAAATGAAAAGGATAATAATATTTGATATTATTATGGGGATAGAGAAGTGAATAAGATAATAATTAATTAAATAGTTTAATTAATTATGATCAAGTAAAATTGTTCGCGAAACTTTTGAGAAATATTCTGTAAAATTGGACCTAATTGAAATAACGTATTTTATTATTGATTATTATTGAACTATAAGTGTTATAGGGTTGATATAATAGTTAATAGGTCTATTGGAGGAATTATAAAGGGCCAGAGAAATGAAGTTGGCACAGAAGCCCTCCAAAAGAAGGGCCACACGCCAACTTCAAATAGAAGGCCTTAGAGGCCTATTTCTTGGACCAAATTAAATTAAATATGTTACATAAGTGTTTTGGAGCCTACATATTTAATTTGGTTGGATTTGGAATTCATTTGGGTAATTAAATCCAAGTATATGTACAAAGGGCCTAGTTTATGGGTTTTGTGCATAGTCTTTTGTGAAAGGGTTTAAATTGGATTTAATTGAGCCCGAATAATTATAAATAATTCCAGAAGCCCAATTAATAATTCTCCAGCAATTTTAAAGATCCCAATCCCATTATGAAGTTGGATTTTTAACCTAATTATAAAAATCCAAGTGATGTGGAAATTAGGGTCAAGTGAACAATTAAGAGAAATAGTTTTTCTCTCCTCCAAAAACCCTAGCCACCAATTCCCTTTGCTAGCTCAAGGGATTTTCGGCCAGCCCCTTGTTCTCTCCTAATTTTTGGTTCATTCTATCATTCTCTAGTGTGGATTACTCATTGGAGGTGTTCGATTTTTTACATTATGGTTTGCGACAACCCGATGCGAAGGAAAATCAACTGTACAACAAAAATCAAAGGTGATTTTTCTTATTCTCATTAATATGCATATTGTAAATTCATGGCAAGATCAGATATATTGGTTAAAATTTTAAATTTTGCTTATGTATGAGATGCATGTAACCGATAAAATTCCAACAGATCCATCCCATCCAATTAACTTAATGAAGAGAAAGTAACAATTACTAACCTCTTGAAGTATAAAATCATCTTACAGGTGTTGCCTCACACGAAACAAACACCATCTACCAGTATCCATACTTAAACATGAGGATCGGATTCGCCTGGGGTGCTAGCTCCCTTCCTTGGCGGCTAAGGTTACAGAAAATGAATTTTTCTCTTCACTTTCTCAAAATGACGGCTCTCTCTCTTAGATGTATGTGTTAGGGTTATTAATCCCATATATATATATATATAGTTGGCCTAACCCTAATTATAAGAGAGAAAATTTTAGGCCTATATTTCTTATTAAAATAGGAAATACTTTATTTCTTATTGAAAATAAAATTATAACATTAATCCTAATTAATATTTCATTATTTATTTCAAATTTTAATTTGTCATAAAATAAAAATTAAAATGCCCGAATTAATCCTTAGTCCATTCATCACATTCTATATGTACGACCCAATAGTTTCATATTATATTGGCCATAGGACCCAGCCCCATTATAGGCCCAGAAGTCATAAGTAGCCTCTAGCAAGACATTACGACTACCCAAATAATACGAATATCGATAATTTAGTTTTAACCTCATAGAACATGTTATAATCCCTTTGTCACATGATATCTTGTTTAAACACAAGTGATGGTCCATGTCAATCTTATATAGTTCAAACATATAATTTCTCGCTCACTAAGTAGACTGATAGTATCAAATGACATTAATCGCTCCATTAATTCATTTGAGCATGGCCATGCATTTCTCAATCCTACTTATCGAAAGGCCCAATAGATATCTCTCTAATAAAGAAGGACAAATTCCATCTTGATTATTCAATATCCTCCATATTATTATCATCATGTCCAATCATAACGTTTATTATTATCCGATTAAAGATAATGTTTAGTTATGTCAAAATATAATGTTCCTCATGTAAGATATTATGATAATCTTAGGTCTAAAAATCAATAATATAACTATTATGAGATCATTAATGACATTAATCCATGTAGTATCTCATAGCAGGTCAATCCAGTACTCTATTCTCTAATGTGTACCTACAAGTTTGATTTATATCACCATATATAATCATCCCATGATTATCAATCAAACTAGTACTAGTTTTATTTATCATTATTCCTATACTGATAAATAACTAGGGATAGTAAAAATAACATTAAATTGTTATTTATAAAGATTATTGTATTATAACATACCAAAATATAATAACATGAAGAAAACCCAATTTTATAAAATGAAATCTTACATTACATAAAGAACCAAACGTATGGCCTAAGGCATAACCTCTAACAAAATGAACCATTCATCTATATATAAAATTAAATAAGTTTAATATTCACATTGGGTATTTGGTATTTAAAGATCCCCTAAATAACTAAGTGACTAATCATTACTTATTAAAAAACAAGAAGAGAAAATGAAAGAATAAACCCATAAATTCATGTTAAGGATTAACACCTAGTCGAACCTAAGCTTATTTAATCTTCTTCTCAAAATCTCTAATGGAAATATGAGCTCTAAAAGAAATATTAAGAAATCTAATATCTATATTTGTGTAAATCTATTTTATTTGCAAATATAGATCAAGAAAATATTGTATAAAAACCTAAAAAATGAAATAACAGATGAAATTAAAAAAAACTAGATCTAGAAAATTCACCATTATCTACTAAACAACAAATCTGCTTTATATAGCCCCGAATGGGTCATAGTCAGCACTCATTTCTTACTAACCATAACATGCTAAAAATCTATTTTTGGACTAAAATGGGCCATAATAAGTACAAAATTGTTTCTAACTGTGACATTCTCCTTAATTGCATTCTATATTGATGGTTATATACCTCATGGTGGCCATAAAATCCTACTAACCATAAGGTATTTCTCATCTCTATTCAATACTAAAGTGAGCTAAGTTATGGTGACCAATAATTCTTACTAACCATAGCATGATGAAATGTTGCATTTCGCTAAACAGCAAGTCAATAGTCAGCACCAATTTCTATTGACCGTGAGGTACTTAAAAAATCTAAAAATAAGCACAAAAACACATCAAATGTTCTTCAAAGTGTATGAAAGATAAGATGTACTATATTTGGATATAATTTATTGAAACTAAATAAGACAAAGCAACAACCACTGAAAAAACTTAAAACTATATTGAAAAAGACCAAAAAGTAAACACTGAATTGGAGTTATCAATAACCATACTAGCAAGATGGTAGAAGTGTCTGCTACCAAGTTGAGTCAAAGGTACCATTCCAATTTAGGCATATTATTGTATTGGGTGTTTGTGTAAGGAGCCAAAATAAATCCTAGGAGAATTCAAAGGTATTATCTTGGTAGTTATGTTTAATTATGTTATGCTCAATAATTATTCTACCATGGGTATAAATGAAATAAAAATATTAGTTTTTAGGTCAATTAAGTAGTAGAGAGTTAGTTTAAGGTACATTAGTAATAAAATAAAAAAGACAAAAGGACTCTTAAGGAAATTATCCTTTGGTGATGTAATTCTCCACTATATTTTAAAATAATTTGTTTATAGTGAGAATTTTGTACTAGATTAAGTATCTTGGCTAATTTGCAATAAAGGAATTACTAAAAAGGTAAAAAAAGAGGTGAAATTGGCATAAGGAAGGAGGTAATGGGTTCCCTCATCGGCACCATTCGTCAGAGGCAACCGCATGTCGCCGCCCCTTTACCACCTTCCACTGTGCTAATCAATTGCTCTTTCTCTCACCGATAAGTCGATGCCTTCATCTTTTTATTATTCTTTTATTTTATTTTTTCCTCCTATTTGAATTTGGTGGTTTCCTTATTATATTTCGATCACGTTCGGTGTTGAGTGATGACACGAACGTCGTGTAAGTATTCCTAGCTTTGAGGCAAGCTTGAAGACACCTCCCTTTAGCCATCACTCTTCGTTTGCTAGTATATTCGTAAAGGTGATTCAGGACATTTTTGCTCTATTTTTGACAAAAATTGATGGTATTATGGAGCATGAATGTTGCCCGAAAAATATTGGTGGCTCTAGCTTCTAGTGGACAGTCCTGGTACATCTTCGATACAGCTTTGGTAATCAGTCCAACGAGCACAATAACAGGTATAGGAAATTATATTACAAAAATATGGATTTGCATTAATGAAATTGATACAAGGATGGGATGATTGCCTATAAATCATAATAATAGTAAAGAACTCCATTCAGTATGTGAATTTTATTAAATACTAATGAAATGTCAGATCTATATATGAGTTCTTCTGGTTGAAACTATATGTTTGCTACCTATGCATGTAATCAAAGTATAGGAATTAAGTTTAAACTTATATTTGCATGAAATGAGTTTTGAATAACGATGATTTAGGGTTTTAAAAAAGCAATAGAGGCGATCACGTGAGGTAAAGGACCTTAAGAAATAATACCACTTGCATGTCTGTTTTCATTAGTTTATACTAAATACTTGATTGGGGTTAAACCATTAAGTAGGAATATGAAAAATCAATGGCATGTAAGTTTAATTGGTATAGTTTAAGTCTTTTAAATTTTACAGTAAAGATTCATCATTGATGTTGTGTTAGAGTTTTGGTTTAAATGAGTATCCTTTAAATTAATTACGGTATAGGAGTTACTCAGTTGAAAACCATATGTACAACATGTTATAGATTAAATCTTGAACAATTCAACAATAAAGAATGATTTGATATCCATAACTAAAAGTACAATAGTTAGTTATAAGGGAAGAAATAATGTGTTCATTTAATGCATGGTATCCTTTGTAAATCTTTGTCAAAGTAGGTTAATATTAATCAATGTTTTTATGTTAATGCTTAGTAGTTGGATGATGAGTGGTTATCCTTCCCATTCCATGAAAAAGTATTTATTTTTCAGGAGTAAAGTTAGCTGAGAAATCAAACTAATATGCTTATTTAAAGACATGTGGTAATATAACTTTGTGGTCCAATTGGTTATAAATGAGAAACTATCACAGTTTATGAGTAAATGGCAGTAAGGAGTTGCTATTATATATATATATATATATAGTATAAAGTCCTATAAATGTATAATAATCTTCTATACAATTAAGCTAGATTACAAGAACACATTTAAATAGCAAGTATAATTATTGTAAAGGCTTAACGTATAAAATGTGATTGTGGGTAAATTTAACCTTGTTTACTGATCTTGCTTTATAAATATTCATAGGCATTATTGTGTTGTATGATTTTGTCATGTTGGTAAATAATTAAGGAATTACATTATTACACAACGTTAAGTATATTGAAAGGTGTCGAGGTGAGTTATGAACCATAGTCAATTGCCATAAACCATGGAAAAATATTGAACAAGTATGATAAAGAAATATAAATAAGCATGATGATTAATATTATTGCTAATATATGATAAGTTGTTTAATCATGTATTTATGATTAATAAAAGCATTATAGGTTAAATATACTGGTATTATTGTGAACCTTTAAATATTTTTGTTGGTTATATTACTATAATTAAAAGAGATTAACAAGTTAAGCCAATGTAAGTATGTAATGTATGCTTAATTATTATTATAGTATAAATAAACATGATATTGAATTGATAACTTGTATAAATGATGAGTAACATACATATAATTTATTAGATTGCTTTCTAAATGTAAACAAAGTCGTAATGCTTAAGTAAACTTGACTTGATTATATTAAGTGCTCTCAATTGGCATTTTTGAAAAATTGATTTCTATAGCTATAAGGAGAAGTGCTTATGTTATCTTAGTAGTTTGTGTAGGAACTCCCTTATATGTTGTTAAAGAACATATAGTTGGATATATATAATCTAATAGACAATAAATGTGGGTTAAGAAATAAAATATAAATTAAGTGAACTTTAATACATTTGGTTGATGTGACCACAACCCGATGAGTATTATAATACAATATTTAAACAAGCAAGAGCAGTATAAGTACATTTGTATAAGCATATGTTAATATGTATTCATGAATGTTTCCAAGTGCAGTTTCTGTTCTTATGAGTATGGACTCGATTATATGAGATGTTATCATATTTATAAAGGGTTTATACTTGAGCAAATACATGATGTTATGCTCGAGTCATATATGTATACCTATGTGCATATACGTTTGTGAAAATAGATATTATTATTATTATAATTAAATGATAAGCATTCAGTCATGTATTGATGATAAATAAAAATGATATTTGTTAAGCATGTTGATACTACAATGGCCATTAAAAAAGGGTATAGAAGGTGAATATCATAAATTGAAGAAAGATACGCTTTCATAAGTTGATAAAGAATTGTTCGAGCAAGATTGCGAGAGTCGTATGTATGATGATGAGTGATGATGATGAGTGTTATGTTATGATTAAAATTATATATTTAACTACCTGATCTTTAAGTGATAATTGGAGATGTTTTGGTATGTAAGTATTATGTGTGTGTCTATATATATATATATATATATATATATGCCTATGAATTTAAATATAGTTACAGTTTGACTATGATTCATATTGTTTACAAACAAATAAGCATATATATCATAATGTTTACAGTTGTTAATAAATATAATTATGCTTTTGCCTTTATAAAGTCATCGAGTATTGAATACTTATACTTGGTAAGTATAAACTATTTGATTCATGCAACATTGATATATAGGCAAGTAATACATGATACTTTACTCATTGGTATATAGTAAAATATGTTTGAGTATCATTACTCGATACATAGCTATCCATGTACATATATGTATATGATTGAATAGAGTAAAGCAAAGTAATGTCAGGTAAAGTAAACTAAATTAACTACCTGCTCAGTGTATAGAATATGGATAGATAGGCATGCCTACAAGGATAATTGTAGCTGCTATAGTTTGACCCCATTTGGGTCTATAGTTCATCCATATATGGATCATCGTTCGATCCTATTTGGATCCGTAGATTCGATATCTTCGGATATCTAAAGTTTCAATACCTAAGGGTATCTATAGTTCCCGTTATCCACTCTTAGAACTTATGAGGTCAAAGTATAAAAATACTATAAGTATTAAATTAATAGTGATCTGTAGTTATTAATAGAATGCATGGTTGGTTTTAATTGCTGTAAACGTTTCTTAAGCTTTAATGCTCATAGTATGCAAAGTAATTATATGATATATGTATGTTGAGTTAATTGTTGAGCTTTTTTAATACATTGATCAGATGTTATTGTTGGACTACATGATTGTTTCCGACTACGAAAAATTATATATCCAGTACTAATGTTTAGAGTATATGAATCAATCACATGACTTATGTATGTTAAGATATTCATTCATCTTTATTATTTTATTGATTATATACCTTGAGTAATTGTGAGAGTTAAAAGCTTAATATCATTAATATCTTGTGTTACATGTGATTAGAAAGTACATGCTTAAATTATCAAAGTATGGAAAGTATTATATTAAGTTAAAAGACTCAGGAAATATAATCCTTTGTAAATTGCTCTTCTCCATGTTATGTTTTGCATGTAAATCCAGGCATTATATATAGAATGTGCAGTAAAAGGACATAACATCAAGATTACTTACAAATGTGATACTATTATTGAAGAACTATGTATAGAAATACCTACAGGGATTGTTATAACTTATATGTAGTTTTTATAGTTACTTTTGTAACCTAAATTGAGTTACAAGCATAAAAAATGTAAACTTGAAATGTGTTTTTCAAAATTGCTAGAAAGCTAAATCAAGACATGGCTTTCAGTAAAGTATTTTGTAAGGCTTGTAAAGACTAGATGGGTTTACTTATATTTTTGAAATATTGTAACATGGTATCTAATGTTACTTATGTTAAACTCATAAATATATTGATTTACTCTTAGTGCTTATGCTTAATTTGATAATTTTCATATAAACTTGTTATAGTTCAAATGTTCCTCACTAAGCTTTTTAACTTAGCACGGGTGTTTATCTTTTTAGGTGTATAGGTTTGAAATTCCTTTCAAGGTCGATATAAGGAGCAAGTTGGATAACACAAGATATGAAGATAGGGAGTTTGAGCTCAAGTATATTTAAAATTTTTGTATTTGATAAGTTTTGTAATTATGATTCTGTAGTAGGAATTTTAAGTGATTGAGCAAATGGTGTTCATTTATTTGATGTTAAGTTATTCACACACTTATTTAAGTATATTAACTGAATTTATATCCTAATTAGTGACTTAAGTATAGTTGTGAATTGGATTATTAGATTAGGGTGTTATAGTTTGAGAAGCTAGTAAAGGAAAGAAGGTTTCAATTATTGCAACCTAAGCCCACTAGATGTAAGGTGCTTCGACTTATCGAGAATGTCATTACTAAGCTTTTCATCAACTCATCGAGAACTTAAATAATCAATGTCAGACTTTGAGTTATTGGATCCAAGACCTTATTAACCGTAAATAGATTTTTGATTTGAAGATGTGAGAAAAGAGGAAGAAAGCAAATTATAATGTTATCTTAGAGCCGGTATTTCTGATAGGTTCAAGCCTACTTGAGTGTTATATGCCTAACGAATTTTATAGAAATGAGTATGAAGCTATCACCTATTTTGCTCAAGAGACAAGCAAAATCATAGAGGAAGAACTTGATAGTATGATAGATTGTTGGGGGTCGACCAACAAGAGTGAAAAAGTGAAGAAATGGATCATGTGGATTTGTGGGATTCAGATAATGAAAAGAAAGAAGGAGAGCTAAAAGTTATGAATAGGAGTGGGAGAGTGGTGCCCAAAGTGGAAAAGTAGTAGGCTCTTATACCTTTGTCTGTGGAAAAAAAAAGCAAGAGGAGAGTAAGATTCTGAAGCAACTAAAGAAAACTCTTGCTCAAATTTCCATATAGAATTTTCTTAGGCAGCCACCATTCTACAAGTAAAAATTAGTTAAGGTGTTGTGTGAGTCAACTATGGCTATCGCTATTTCTCCTTTGGAGTTACTTGATTTAGTAAGAAGAGGTATAGTTGAAAATTTTCTTTTAATTAATGCAAACTTTCCTTCTAAGTTTTATAATCACTATCGCCTTTTGTATATAAAAGTATATGTTAAAGGCAAATACACAGCTTATCTGATGGTTGGTGATAAGTCCTTAATAAATGTTTGCCCATTAGTAGCAATCCCTACTGTTTTTCTTAAAGAGTCTATGCTAAATAAATCTGATTTAACCATTTCTATTTATAACAATTCTAGAGATAGGCAGCTGGAACTTTTAAAGAGATCATAAGGATAAGGCCAATTGAATCCAAGGCTGAATTTGTAGTGTTGCTAATTGTAGCTAATTTCTCGATGCCATTAGGGAGGTTTTGGTTTCATAAGCATAAAGTTATGCCATCTACCCTGCTTTAGATGATAAAAATACCAAATGAGGGTTAGGTGTTTAAATTAAGGCTGCCATAGAGAATCAAGTTTTTATCTTAGGGGTATCCAACCAAACTTTTACCATTTTTCATGTGGTTAATGTTGATGATGAGAGTGGTTCAGTAGAAAGCCCTTAGTTTATTAACATGATGAAAAAGATGAATTCCTTGCCAAATACTAGGTTAGGAAAACAATCACAAGGTTTACATGTCATAATTGCTACAAGGGGGTAACATAACAAGAAATGCATAGGTTATGCTACTACTAGAAAGAAATGAAAAGCCAAGTTAGAGTTAGTTGAGATACCTCATATCTTGTATAGCTGTGTGCTAGCATCACTAGAGTACAACTACTATAGGGAGGTAAAGCCACAATTGCTTTAGGACAAGATCATATGCGGATTTGAAATGGTCAATGATGTGCTTGACTATTCAAATAGAGTTATCAAGCAAGTTAAAGACTTTTGGAATGAAGAAATCTTGATTTTTCATCCTTAATGAGTTCATAAGGTTATAGAGGAGGTTTTTACCCTAGCTTGTTGGCCACTGAAGTGAGGGGAAAAACAAAAGTGGAGGTTAAAGTGATAGTGCCTGAGCAAAAGAATGAAATCTTCAAAGAAAGAAGGGAAACATTGGCTACAACACCTGTATAACTAGTGGATGAGGATATTTTTATAAATATTATTTTCGTTCCATAACTTTTCAAGTATGATGTATTTGGCTTTAATTATATTAAAAATATGAACAATTTTGCTTACTTGTGTGATTTTTCTCATGATTTCACTATGCATAATCACGACCATGAATCATTTATAGTTGACATTAACTCAAAAAATACTACTTCATTTAATCTTGGTACTACAAAAAATCCAAAACAAATCCTGATAGCATCTGACATAACTGCTGAAGAGAGAAAAATTTGAGAGAATACTAAGAAAATATGAAAAATGTTTTTCCTAAACCTATGAAGATATGCTCAGGATTGACTGCAAAATTGCTGAACATGCCATTCCTACATATTTAAGTTACAAGCTAGTTAAATAAAAGCTTAGAAGGCTTATCCCAAAGTCGATGAAAAAGATTAAGGAAAAGTTATATAATAACTTCAATTTATTATTTATTTTTAGTATATTTTTATCTATGTTTGTATCTTATTTTACATTTTTTTCGTGTTTTGTGTGTTAAATTGCTCTTTTTGTACATAATAGAATAATATTTAGATTTATGATGTTTTAGTGTGGAAAATGATGAAAGTTTTATTTTAGTGCAGATTTTTCACCAACACACGGTAGAGACCAAAGTGTCTCAATTGTGTGCGCTGCATAATCACCAATTGACACCATTTTGTTACAGTACACAGTAGAGAGCAAAGTATCTCCACTATATATATTGCAAGAAGATTTCGAAGAGCTTCAATCCATAAGGGCGTGTATGACTGGGACCAAAGTATCTACACCATATACCACTACTATAGTACTATTTTAATTGGTTGGACACCAAAGAGACCAAAGTGTCTTCACTGTGTGCCTTTGCAAACACTATAAAAGCTTAGTTCTATTTTATTTAAAAAGGCATTTTAAAGTATTTTTCAATAGTTTTTAGCTATAGTATATGGTTTTATCCTTTTTTTTATATTTCTAGGATTTTATACTTTGTTCTTACTTGTAAAAACTTCATTTTTATTAGGGTTTCATACTTATAATAAAAAAATAACACAAACTTAGCTAAGTTACAGCAGATATAGTTTTAGTTTTCAATCAAGTTTGGCTTGGATTAAAGAGAATAAACTGCTTTAACTTCAAATCTATCTTCAAAAAATGGGTTTAAGAGTTTCTTCTCCCTTTACTTTGCTTTTTATACTATGTATAGTGAGTAATCTTCTAGTTTTCTGTTGATCTTTGAATCCTTATATCCAAGTAAGATAATGGACTCATTTGAATAAATATATTTAAAGATGCTCCTTTTCCCTTATACTTATCTTGTTATTGATATTATTCAAGTATTTATGATGTTAATTTTATACAAATTAGTGGATTTAGGTTTGTTTGAAGTAGATATCATGTATCCTGTATTTTTACATGCATTTGTTGTATATTTAATTGCGATTTCGAAATGGGAGCTATTAAATCTAAAGTTAAGGTGATGTAAATCTGGTAATAGAGACCAAAATGAATAGGTCATTGATTGGTTAGCTCCAGAATTAAAAACTAATCCATATATAATATTAATAGATCCATACTTAAGCTAGCTATCATATCAGCTCCGTAATGGGAAATTGGGCAGCTAGAATAGTTAGCTTTAAATGGGAAACTTGGGTTTATTTAGGTTATCCACATCTAAAATATATACATTTTATTTTAAAATGAATCTTACATTCCGTTTGGGAAGGATTTGTTTTCCAAACAATATTCTTAGTTATTGCTATTATCCAAACTTTATACTTTATTTTACTACATTTATTTGTTTTATACTTTTAATTTAAATCACTTTTATTTTAGTTGTTAAAAATTGATAGATATAACTTACACAAATATACACCTTCAAAATTTTTTTGACATATATTTGTAATTAATGAAGTAATTTTGCTTAAGACTAGTCCCTAGGGTATCATATTCTTTTAGGTCATAAATATACTCAATTAAATTACTTGTTGATTCAGTGCATTTACTGAGGTCATGAATAGTATATAAACATATTAAAGCTAAGTTCTTTGTAAAAGTCCATTATCTAACCTAGCTAGCCATTGTCATTCCTATCACTGTAAAGGATGAAAGGGTTCAATCATTTATTAATTATTGGAATTTGAACAGAGCATGCTCAAAAGAAGACTTCCCCTTGCCTCACATAGTTATTTTGGTTATAGTATGTTAATTTTTATTGATGGATATAACAGATTTAACTCAATTCCCAACACGATTATGTATCGAATCAAGATAGCTTTTATCTTATTAGGTGATGCCCTTTATGTTAAAGAATACATGTGCCACTTATCAAATGATGGATATCAAGATCTTTCATGATTTTATTCATAGAGAGGTAAAGGTGTGTGTCAATGGCATAATGATCAAGTCAGCAACCCAAAAAGGTTACTTTGAAGATCTAGAGAAGTTCTTTCAAAGAATTTATAGGTATAGTTTCTATGTTAATGCCAAGAAGTGCATATTCGGAGTTACTTTAGGAAAGTTGCTAAGCCATGTAGTGAGTCGAAGATGAATCAGAGTGGATCCAAAGAAGGTTAGAGCTATTAGAGAAATGTCGGTACCTCAAAAAGAGAAGGAAGTCAAAAATTTTTTTGGCAGACTTTAACACATGAGCTAGTTCTTTACTAAACTCATATTGATTTGTGAGCCAATCTTTAAACTTTTAAGGAAGAATCAACTAATAAAATGGAATAATGATTGCCTAAAATCTTTCAATGCTATAAGGGAATATCTTTTACATCCTTTCATCCTATGACTACCATATCCATTGAAGCCTTTAATTTTATACTTAGCAATAAAGGAATGTTTTATGGGTGCTCTAAAAGCTTAAAAAGACAAATTTGTGATGAGTATGCGATCTACTATCTCAATAAGAAATTTCATCCCTATAATGCGAAGTATGTGGAAGTTAAAATGATCTATCTAGTGATAATTTAGGCATCTAAAAAATTATGGCATTATCAAAAAATGAAATCCTATTATATACCTTTAAGAAGAACCATCTCTGTTAGGAAAAATGATGGTTAGCATTATTATAGGAGTTCGATATAGATTACATCACCAGAAAAACTATGAAGGAGCATGTTATAGCAAAGATCTTAGCTGAACACCCTCTTGATAGGGATAAAGTTGAATAAGAATTTCTTGATGAGGATATTGCAGTTATTACCATACAAGGATGGCAAATGTACTTTGAATGAACTATTAACAGTAAAGGAGCTAGAGTAAGGGTGATTTTTGTTACTCTAGAGGGTGTGAATCTTTCTTGGCAAAAAATATAAGATATAAGGCAACTAACATTGAAGCAAAGTATGAAGCCTGGAGATTAGTTGTGGGGGTAAAATTATAGATGTCCTGGAGATTCATCACTACTAATTCACCTAATTCATGGTGAGTGGTCCATTAAGGAAGATTGACTAATGCCCTATATAAAGTGTTTGAAAGCATTAAGTAGTCAGTTTAAGGTCTACACTTATGGTTATATGCCTAAATATGGGAATTAATTGGTAGATATCCTTTCTACTTTGGTTTCTATATGGGACAATTTGAAAGGAATAGTTATAAAGCAAATACTGATAGCCAGTTTATATAATCCATGGTTTAAGACTGAGCAACTAATGGATATCAAGGTTAATGATGGGAACCTATAGTAGTACGACATTTAGAATTACTTAGAGAAGTTGGTATTCCCAAAAGAGGCTACTAAACAAGATCTAAAGATGATTCATATGATGTCCACTCAGTTTATTAGTGAGGATGGTGTACTTTATAAAAGATAATATAATGGTATTGAACTAAAGTTCATAGATGAGAAAGAAGTTAAGAAAGTCATGGGGGAGGTACACGCTGGTGTTTGGGTGCTCACATGAATGGTTCATTATTGGAAAAGAAGATCATGCATTAAGGTTTCTTTTGGCTTACAATGGTTGTAGATTATTCTAAATAAGTAAAGTAGTGTTAGCTATGGTAGTAGTATGTAGACCAAAGACACTTGTTGATCCCAAAATTGTGTAACCTTACATTACCATAGCCATTTACAGCTTGAGGGATTGACATCATGGGATAGATACATTTGACAACATCAAATAAGCATAGATACATTATAGTGGTTATTGATTATTTTGTATAGTGGGTAGAAGCTAAATCCTTTAAGAAGTTACATGCTCGAGAGATTGCTAGATTTATTGAACAACATTAGATAAGTAGGTATGCTCTTCCTCATCATATTGTATCTGATAACAGAGTATAGTTCTAAGCCAAGATAAAATAAATGTTCAAAAAGTACAATATCAAACACCATAAGTCTTCTCCTTATTGACCTCAATAGAATAGGGTAATCAAATTAGTAAATAAGAACATAAAGAGGATATTGTCTAAGGTGGTGCAAACATACAAAGACTGGGTAGAAAACTTGCCTTTCACACTGTGGAGTTACATAACTACTATAGAACTTTAACAGGGACTACATATTTCTCTTTAGTGTATAGAACAATATCAATACTACTAGTAGAGGTCAACTTTCAATCTTTGAGGATAGTTTTAGAGGCAAAATTGCAAGAAGAAAAATGGGCAGAATAATGGTCGGTTTAATTGAACTTGCCAAGCAATAAAGGCCAAATTTCATATGGTTAAGATTACATAAAATTAGGAATTGCTGCAATGAATTAAATATAATTTAATTACTGGTACATAGATGAAATTAGATGTTAATTATTGAGATTAGTATGAAAAATTATATGAATCACTATTAGATATGTGAAAATGGTGTAGGGAGACATTATGCTACTTAAGGAAAAATTACACAATATGAGTATTTAATTATATAAATGATAAATGAATAAAATTAGATGATGGATAGTAGAATATTTATTGTTAATAGTAGGAAAACATAACTAGAAATAACATTTTAGCTATGTAAACCATTATGTCTTTTAAGAATAAATTTAGCAAAGTTAATTTAAATTGAAATTAATGATAAATTAATATAATTGAGAGAACAAGATATATGATGTTAAATGATAAAAAAAGGTTTAGAAAAGATATGTTAGTTATGGAACCCATTATGTCAGAAAATGAGATTAAAGTTTAATAAAGAAATAAATTAAATAAAGGTTGGAATTATGCTTAATATGTATGGAAAACATGCTGGGAATGTTAGATGAATTAATTAAATTTATACACATATGTTCAATGGTGATCGAATGGTAACCTATGTTTTATCATATAATGATTTTATGATTATTTGCATGTTAAACATGAAATACAAAATATAATGATGAGTAAACACAACATGATTTATTAGAACTAAAAACAACATGTGGACATAATATTATGTATGTGCACATAATGGGGTGTATGTATGTAACTAAGGGCTACTAATGCAAAACAGATGTATATCAGCATATGAATACATAAAGTGATCTTAGAAATGCATATGGCATAAGAAATGATAAGAAATCACATTATATGTAAAGGTTAATATTGAGGCCGAATGGTGAACCTTAGGAAAATTGAATGTTTCATCAAGTTTCAATGATATTCAACATGTTTGTTTCTAATTCCTATGTGATAATGATAAATGAATGAGAAATGAGAATGCATGATATGTGGTATAATGGGAATATCATAAAGAATTATATAGAAATACAACATAAGATGAAATAAATAATTACCATTAATGTGCAGTGGGTAATCTAAGATTATATGATATAATGGCTAGCCATAGGGACCTAGATACCACAATAGTATCATGAGATTAAAGTTCCATTGAGGGATTTTTATGCTTAAGCAATCACCTCACATATATAGTCAAACATCATATACATACAATTATACAGTTCTCATTCTGTATATCCAGTTCGAGGATTTCCAGTGGTCATCACTAAAGGAAAAATTGTAAATATACAAGGAAATGGGGATAAAATGGTAAATTATATGAAAAACATATCACATGTATGATCAAATAATAAATAAAGTGAAAAATTTGTTTAATAGATTAAGGAAAGGTAAAAATGTAATTACGTAAAAACCCAAGAGTAAAATCATAAATTTGCATTAAAAATGTGGTTAAAAAGGTTAAAATAGTCAAATAAGTAAAGAAGGGTAAATTTTTAATTAATAAAAGTCTCAAAGAGAAAATTATAATTTATTGTCACATGAGTAATTATAAGGACTAAAATTTAAATTTTATAGTTAAGGCGCAATAAAAGTCAAAGAATGCAAAAAAGACCAAAATTGAAGTTAAATAAAGTAATACATGAAAAAAAAGGTTTAGGGACCAAAGTGAAACTTACCTATACATGAGTAAGTATAAGGATCAAAATATAAATTTTTGGCTTAAATTTGAATGATAGTCAAATGATATAGAAAGAACAAAAATTACTATTAAGGAGAGCAATATTACAAAAAAAGTAAGGCATAGGGATAAAACTTTAATTTGCCACTACTTAGAAAGAAAATGAGGACTAATATGTAAATTTAGAGCTAAAGTGAAATAAAGACCAAATGAATGCAAAAAGAATAAAATTAGTAAAAATAACCAAATGTGTATTAAAAAGGAAGTCCAAGAATGAAATTGTAATTTTCACCCTAGAAGGGGGAATAAAAGCGAAAAGACACAAGCATGTGAATAAAGGATTTGATGATAATAGAAAGATTTAAAGAAGAAATTATAACAAAAAATATAATTTTAAGTAATTAAAAATAAAAAGGAAAGGATATGTAAGATAATAATATTAATAAGGACCAAAAAGGTAAATTATCCTCATATGAAAGGGTCATTAAAGATTAAGACATACAAAAGGCATAATCTGACATTGGAATTTGAGAACTAAATACAGAAATAAAGAAAATTTGTTTACTTTTATAGTGAAATTTATTAGTTTGTTATGCACCACTGAGCATTATGTGCTCAGTGCATGGCTTTTGATGCATACATATTTTAAAAGATTATTTGTAGGTCATACTCAAAGGGACAGGTGCTACATTAGGCAGAGTAACACAATAATGGTGATAAATTATGGTGTTTATGTGTGGCATGTATGAGTAGGACTGTGCTTAGTTTGTGTATTACACTGAAATTATAGTTATACTACATTATAATATTTACAGCAAAATGGATATTACAAATATTCTGGATTTTTATCCAATTTTAATTTAAGAATAAATTAATTGCCATGTAGATGCATTAATTCATTATGTAAAAGTGTTGTCTATTTGTTATTATTTTTTTATGCCATGATTATTTTAATGAAATTCTTATTTTTAGTATTTTGCCATGATTTTCTAAACGTGACTACAAATATGTAAAATGCCATGCTTTTAGGATTTTCTACAGTTAATGTTTGATTGTTTCTTTTATAATTAAACTTTTTCATTTAAGTAAATTTATTGTTTTTGGATGACTTATACACACACACACACAAACACATATGTATGTATGTATGTATGTATAAATGTATGTATGTATAAATGTATGTATGTTATATATGTATGTATGTATGTGTGTGTGTGTATATATATATACACAAACACATACATGCATGCATGCATACATACATACATACATACATATATATATATATATATATATTTATTTATTTATTTATTTTGGGCCTTTAGGGTTAACTATTGCATGATTAGGAGCTATAATATGCATATTTATGCCAAAATTATGATTTAATTTCACTTTACATGAATATTGCTTTTCACTCTACATTCTAGGTATGAGCAATGAGAAGAAGTTCTAGTAGATGCCCTTTTGACACATCGAGTGATGGGATGTCACGGTGCCTATTCCGATTTTTCTCTCACCCTTGGATGGTTGTTCCTCACCTTTTTTGGCCTTCCGTGTCCCTTTGTTTGCCCTCTTTTATAGTTTTAAATCATTTTTCTTGTTTAAAATTATTTGCATGCCATATTTAATTTTATGCATCAATTTTTTTTTAAGTCTACCCTATGTATATTTCCATTTTACATGTCTACTTTTAGTTCTAGAATACATTTTATTTTATTTTACTTCAAAAACCTAGATTTTAACCTCTAGCAGCGATATATGAATGTCTATCATAGAGGGATTGTAATCTATGGCTATCCACCTTCAATCTAGGTTAGATTGGATGCATTTTTTTAGATTTTAGGGAATCATGTGAGGGATGGACATCTATCAATGATAGACACCCATTTGTGGGGATATTGCTAGATTTCCAATATTTTCCAGTTTTGAAATTTTGGATCGTGATTAAATTTGATCCATGCTGGATTTTAGGGGATTGAAATTCCCTCCTTGGTGGGTTAGGGTCAAAAGGGATATCGTACTCTTTTTCAAATATAAAAGGGGAAAATTAAGGTTTTTTCAGGGTTTCCACACTTGAGAAAAGGAGACAGGACTTTGAGATAGGGAAAGTTGATTCTCTATTCTCAGTGACTTGCAACCATAAATAAACTTCCATGAAAAATACACAAAACCCTTTTCTTTATTTTCAAAACTCGGGAGTCGAGGATTGGAGTTTGGATCGTTGCTTCTAGAATCAAGAATAAAGTCTTCATAAGGGTAATATTCCAGGCTTTAAGTTCTTTATCACTTTACAATTCATTACATAAGTGTGTAATAAATTGTCTCTAAATTCTTTTTATAATGTTATCTTTTTTATTTTAAGTTTTTTGATTTATTATTTATGATTCTTGTGGTTCCATAATAGTTTAGTGACTATGTAAACATGCAAAATGATATGCTAGATTTTATTTTATCCCATTGATACATGATAATGTAGTTAATTTATTTTTTGTATTTGCATGGTTATTTGTATTTGTATGATTCAGATTGTGTTTTATCACAATTTCTATATATTTGGCATGTTTTAGGATTTTAAGATTGCATATTTAGATTTATTTAATTTCCTTGATTTTGAGCTGAAAACTTGCGTTCTATGTCCATTATTTGAGTGATAAAGAGGGAAAAGACATCATAAGTGGCCATTTATTAGCACAACAGATGACTGTCAACATCATGATGTCTTTTCCTTATCCTATCTCTCTTTTTGTCTTGAGCATTTGTCTTTTTGCTTAGGGCATCTATGGCCCTATTTTCCCTTTTTAACATGTTTTAATGTTATTTTCATTAACCAAGGTCATTTTGAGTGTTTAGATGCATTTTGGCTTCATTCTTTCTTTTGTATTACATGATTTGCATTTTGTATTTCATTTTTATTTACTCTAGTATGTTTTTTTAATATTCTTCTTATTTAACTAATAGATTTATTTGATATTTGATTTATTTTAAGATGCTAATTAATTTGCTTTATTTGTGTATTTTGGGTGAGTTATTATTTTAATGCTTTTAGTGGATTTTTTTTAGAATAATCCTTCTTTGGAGGTCATCCATCAGTATGTTCTTTTTATCTCTTTTACTCTTTTTTATTGCATTTAGATTATATTTATTTTACATTGATTTATTATGCTTTATTCTATTCATTTAATTTTTGTACTTCATCTTATTTTCGGATGTGTTTATTTTTAAGGATGTAATAATTTAGCAAAAAAATGAATTTTTAGCATGATAATTGATAAAAAGTCGTTTAAATGTTTGTACTTAATTAATTTGTATTTTTCTTAATAAAATTTACTAATGTCCAACTTTTATCCCAAAACCACACAACAAAATAAGAGTCTTATTTTCATTAAAATCAGGATCACTCATCCCATACTTTTTAAAATTAATAAAGACTCTCATCTTCCTTTTTGTAAATATGATGTGGCAACCAATGTTCCCAAACTTAATGAAATAGCCCGTTTTATATATGGCATTTTATCTTTTTTTTTTATTTAGATGATTTTATTTTGTAATAAATTAAGTAGTAATTTTGCTTGCTTTTCTTCACTTTTTTATCACTTTAATAATTTGATTAATGTGTTTATTTACATTCTTTGTAATGCATTATATGAGAAGGCAATTAGTGGATTAATAAATTGAAATCTAATCATAAGAAACACCTAACCGAGATGCCAATTAAGAGTGATATATCGAACACCAATATCTGGTTGGACATCAAAAGGTTGAGATTCATTTCCAATATCTTGTTAAGTGGCGACTCCATGATCTTTTTGAGCCCACATTAGATGTCATCATAGGTTGACCATCGATAATAATATAGGTCTGACCACTTTTTATTATGAAGTGGCCAATTTATGAGTAATAGTAATTCTCATTCCATCTTAGACCTTAAAGGTGAGCCTCCGAGAACCAAATATAAATCAAAAGGGGTCTAGTGCATGTCAAAATTATAAATTAATTTTTAAAATGAAAATTCAATCTCTTTTAGAAAATTGCCTTTTTCATTCATGTTATGGCCTTAAAACCATGTTAAGCATCCTTTGCTAGCCCTGGTGTATTCCTGAAGCAAACCCTACATTCACTCAATGTAGGGAAATGCCAAGGAAGACCATCATCCTAAGCTTTCTAACATTTATGTAATGTCCTATAATTTTATTTGGTATGAATAATACTTTCCTGATAATGAATAGTAACAATATAATGGTATTTAATGTGATTACATTAGCATAGTATAGTAGAATTCATAAGAATTTAAAAAATAAATGTGCTTAAGCCGAGGAAATTTTAAGATGGATGACCAACTTGGAAGTTTGGTATCAAACCATAAAATGAGATACTATGAATTTAATGGAGTCTAATGTATAATTTTAGAAGAAATTAATTTTAGATAGGTTCCCAAAATAGACAATGAAGAATTTTTTCAATACTGTTATTCGGGTTGATAATAAGTTTTATTAGATCCAAAAATATTCCATATAACTTTAAAAATTATTCCGATCACAAAAATACATTAGAAATAGCCTAAATGACCTATTAAAAGTAAAAAAAATATATATATATTTTTTACAGTTTTAGATCTTTGGATTCCTGACCAATATATATTGCCTCTAGAGCTTGAAGTGTACCTAAATGATGTTAGAATGACTTAAAATTTTAGATACACCTTCACGTATATTTTTTTGCACTTAGGGAAAAATTTTAAAGAATTATGATGAGAGGCATATTAGATTTTGAAAAATGTTAAAAAATTAAGATTAATTTAGTTTCTAGGGTTAAAGGTCTTTTTTAATTTTTTCATGGCCATAAATGTCATATGAAAATAGGCCATGATCACATGCATCCATTGGTTGTGCATAAGAAATTATAGAAATGCATGAAAAGGTGACACGTGGCTAAAAAATAATGCATTAGATCAAATAGTAAATAAGTGAATTGTAACCCTTCATTTGTTACACTAAAAGATAAAATAAAGAGGTTTCAAATTCTCCATAAACCTTTCTAATTTGAAAAAAAAAATATTCCTCTTCATCCTTACAAAATCAAGCATTCCTTTTTTTGTGAGAGATATTTGTCCTAATTAGGTAATCTTATGAGTTTTTATTGAAATTAATTAGAAATTTTGATAAAGAATTGTAGAGAATCATTAGAATAAGTGTTTGTCAGCATTTATATGTTGAAATTCATAGTATAAAGTTATAAATTGTCCCTCATTCACCTTGATCTAAAGGTGAAAACCAAGGTGAGGAAAAGACCAAGGAGGGGAAAGGTAAAGAAAAAGAAGAATAGGTAATTTTCAAGCTAAATGAGGTTAGTTTATATAATTTTACACTTAATTTCATTTACTTTCTTCAAAACTTGCTTAAGTATATGTTATGTAACTATGGTAACTTAGGTATAAATGTGAAATAATTTCACATATGTTAACATATTGAGGTAATAACACATAAGGGTGAAGAATTAGAGAAGAAAATAATTAAAAAGTAAGGAAACTTACTATGGCCGAATAAGGTACTTGAGGTTACCATATGACAATTAACTAATTAATGGAATATTTACATAATTTTGATATATAAATAATAGATGAATGTAGAATGCATAAGACCATATGTGTGCATAGTGTGCATAAATTAAACTTAATGGTGTTCATTTAGGTATTAAAAGGTTACAAGTGTAATTTGGATGTGTACTTTTAAATGAAAGCTTAATATAATTAAAGGAACATATGAGATAAGGAAATGCATAGAAAATAATTATTTATATTTATGGACAAAGTGTGGTCGAATGTGGTACCATATGGAAATGACATATTTGCATTACATTTATATGATATTTCAATTATTTATCGTTGATGTATATATGATAAACATGAATGTATAAGATATAAGAAATTGGGACTTATGGCATAATGTGGAACTTAAGAAAATTCATGAGATAATATGAAATGAGATAGCTAAAATATTTGCCTTAGTGCACAGTGGTTAATCTAGAATTTTAAGATATAATGGGTAGCCTTAGGGACATGCCATAGTAGCTCTATGAGATGCCTAACAATTTACTCGCACACATTATATTAAATTTTGAAGCATTGGTCACATCAAGTGGTCACCTCAACACATTTTGAAGTATTTGATCAAGTCAAGTGGTCGCTCTAGCTCATTTAACATCATTGGAGTCCTCATCCCTCATATCTAGTTTGATGGTATCCATTGGGCAGTACTAGGGTTAAAAATGTAATTATGCAAAAAAAGACTAAAGAGTAAATTATACATAAAAGATATCACATATTCTATTAAATTGTAAAAAAAAGTGAAAAATGTAATTAGTTGGTCAAAAAGAGAAAAAATGTAATTACACGAGAAAATATGGGTAAAATCATAAATTTGCATTAAAAATGTGGTTAAATGAGTTAAAATGGTTAAATAAGTAGAGAAGGGTAAAATCATAATTAAGGAAAAATTTTAGAGACCAAATTGTAATTTACCACTGCATAAGTATAAGACTAAAATGTAAATTTTGGGCTTATGGTGGAATAAAAGACAAAAAAAGCAAAACGAACCAAAATTAGTGAAAAATAATGTAATATATAACAAAAGGGAAAGTTTAGAGAAAAATCATAATTTTTCACTTATGTAAGAAATATGTGAGGAAAATATGAGAATAAGAAAATGAAGGACTAAATGGTAATTTAAAGCACTTAAAGAATACATTCTAGGTCAAATGGTAATAAATAACAATAAAAGGAACAATGGTAATTTTGTATAATATAGTCATGTAAATGAAATTTTGTGTAGCATATCCACCACTAGTCAACATCATTGCTTAGCGCATGGTTTTTTTGATTGCTCATAGGGATAGGTAATTGAAGACCAAGTGAAAATGAACAAAGTGACATGTACAAGTGGACTTTTTATGGAATGTAGGAAACTTATGTATTATGTAAAAGTTTTGAGAAATTGGTATGTAATATGTTATGTAACAGATATTAAATGATGGTAAACTTATATTATTATGATTGTATGATGATAGTTATGTGTTGGATAATGTTGATGGATTGTGACTTGAAATTATAAGTGTTGTGTTGGGATAGCTTTGATTTTAATGTTTGTTTTCAAGATAATTTTGTGTGTTTTAGTGTCTCATCTTGCATGCTATTAGTGTTTTTAGTGTTAAATTGTTTTCCTTTGTTTATTTTAGTTATTTTGATAAATTTAAAGTTTTTTGGGTGATTAATGGTATTGGTTTTCATTTTTTGCAAAAAATTATGCTAAGGCACGGTTGAGACAAACTTTCACCACCGTGTCTAATGCAGAAGTTCAAAACTCACCATTTCATAGAAGGCATGGTTGAGATAGTTTATCCCAGCCATGGCCAATGAAGCCTATGAAGATGTTTTAATCTAAAAGCTTGTTGCATATGAGACAGAACTATCCCATCTATGCCTAAAGCAACCTACCACTTTGTTTTCTTACGTCTCAACTGAGACAAAAGTGTCCCATTCGTATTTGACTTGATACCTCTATAAAAGCTGCAAAATTTTCTATTTTAAGAGTAAAAGTCTTTTTAGGGTTTCGTACATAGGATATTTTGGTAGAGAGAACCAAGCTTTACAACCTACATGGATAAACACCCATGCTAAGCTATAAAGCTTAATAAAAAACATAGAACCTGCGAATGACATCTTTCAAAAGTCATCAAAAATAAATACATACACTTAAAAGCAAAATATTAAACAAATAAATTATCAATAATAAATAATAGAGATTATTTCATAGCATTTCATAAATTAAACAGTCTCGTTTAGTTCTTATAGTCAACCACATATTATCAATAACTTACTTAACAATTCCTTAGTGCCTTAAAAATATTTACATAACACTTAAGATCACAATCAATTCGACTTTCTTGATTCCCATAATTTGTTCTTGGTTATTCTTATTGACTTTGTAACACCTTCTATCTAACAACCTATTTCTATCATCACCCATATATCATTAACCAAACTTTATTCTATTTTTTGTCCTAAATATCGATTAACATATGTCAACACATGTTAGCACTTATATGTTTTTACTCAATATACACTATTATGCATATACATCTCAACAAAAGTTATTTTAGATCATAAATACATGCTTATACTGTTTTAGTCACAAAAGTGAGCCTTAAACCATATAAAATTACCATTTACATATGCGTGCTTACTTATAAACCATTCTTAATACAAAAGTTATACAAAAGATAAAATAAGGACCTTATAAATATGACTTCTCTTGAGAATTGTGTTGCCCTTCCTAATGCAAATTATGTCTCTTAGCAAAAGTCCTAGCTGGAAAACCTACACATATAAACAACCTGTGCTAAGCTATAAAGTTTAGTGGGGAATAAATCATTATGGATGACCACTTATAGTGACCATCACCAAATACTCAGCAAGCATAAATTAAATTACAACATTCATAATAATAATGAGCAGAGTTCATAATTAAGAAGAAAGAACACAACTTAATGAATATAATAACATAATATAAACATACTAATTCATTGATAACATTTATGTACTTTAGCTATTGATACTTTTCCTATAAATCGCCTGCTTAAGTTTTATAGGTGTGGATAATGGGAACTTTAGATACCCATAGGTACCAATCATATAAATATGCTTAGGTATTAAGTTTTATTAATATCCAAATATATCAAATCTATATACCCAATGGGGTCAAAATTATGGTCTTAAACGGGGATGGCTATGGACACAAATATGGTCAAACTATAGTAGTTACAACTTGCATAAGTCACTTAACTATACCTTATAACATTTCAATATGAATAAGTCATGTAATCTATGTTTTGTTATATAGCAAGAGATCTTTTAAATCAATTTATAATCACCTTGGTAGGATTGAAATCAAACCCAACCAAGGTGTTTAAGCCTATAACATATGTTCCAGAAGACATCACCTCAGTAGGGTTTAAATTCAACCCATCCGAAGTACTTCTTTTAGATTTCACTTTGGTAGGGTTGAATCTCAACCCAATCGTTGAACACACTCCCTTACAAGCATATTGCAACACTTTGGTAAGGTTAATATCCAACCTAATTGCAATACTCAGCCCTTATTCAAAAAACTCAGTAGATCAACCCAGAATTTAACTTGCATGCAATCTATAGCTTAATATGTACCACCCTGATTCTTTAACCTAACCATATTACCGAGTCATACATCATTAATCGATTCTACTATGTTACTATAGTTGTTCACATACCTTTTGTCTTTTTGGTACACATATATACTAGCAATATATAAGTTTCTAGCACTTTTCACATATTATATCTCAAAGGCATTTCAGGGATTACTATCATTATTCTCAAGTTTTACTTGTTTGTACTTTAGTGTGGATACCATATGGTATGTTTGTTACTTTGGATCATACAGGCATAAATTTGTCGTTCTCCTTACAAAAGTGACTTTATACAACTCAACATGCCCAAACTAGATACATATTTACATGCATATAACTGTTAATGCAAAATTATACAAACATTAACAAATCCCTAAATCAACTTATTTCTTAACTTATGTTGGCCTTTCCTGATGTAGAGATACATTCCTAACCAAAAGTCTTAACCAAAGGACCTATATGGATAAAACAACCCATGATAAGCTTTAAACCTTAGTAGGGGATAATTCATGATGGACAACTACTTACAACAAACACATTTGATTAATAAAATTATTAATTCTAGCAAAATTTCAAAGTATATAACAAATAGGACGACAAAGATAAATAAATATCTCAATATACATAATTCATATGATTGATTAATATGCATTAAGCATTTATATTGTGATACAATTGCTTTAATTAGAACCAATCATGTAATCTATCAATAACATCTAAGTATTCATGCTTTGATTCAAATATTGTAATTATAACTATAATTAGAATTAACCTAAGTTCTGAAAGTTGATAACTATAACGGTGGATACCCTAGGTATCGTTCATGTATATACCCATATGTATTAAGTTTAAAGATCCAAATAGGATCAAATGGTAGCCCTAAATAGGAATAATGGTAGACCCAAATGGGGCCAGATAGTAGCATCTATGGCTTAATCACTATAGGCACCTATCTATCCACAACTGAACTCGATTTGTAGGCACTACTATAATTATATTCATTTCATTTATCATACTTGTGCTTTTAATATCCAATTTGCACATTTATATAATTATATGTTCATATAAGATAATATATAATCTTCGATACTTATACACATTTATATTCAGTACAATACGAGTAAGTGTGAATAAACATGTATCATTGCCTTCATATACTTTATCATGCTAACATATGCATATAAACTCATGCACAGAAGCATGTGAGCATAAACATATGATTTCAAATAAGCAACAAACATCTGTTTGATCATACGCTGCTTATACATATGTATAAGTTCTTCAAATTTATAAATACATAGTTTCTCATTATGGTGTCATCATACCTTTATGCACTTATATATCATTGTATAACATCTCCTTGTAGTTAACTAGCCTAACCCTCTTCGACTTTCTAACTTAACATTTCAACTCTATAGTCATGTAGTATAATTTATAATACTATTATTCTTTCTTATAATTATATAATGCGCAAAATCCTTATTTTTATGATCATGTTGCTGTAAAAATCATATAAATACTCATAGTACATTTATACATCAAAGAATTAGGTTATAAAAAATAGTTTAGGCGGATTTCTTACTCTATTTGCATCTCAATTTTGCCATACTAAATGGCTAAATTAACCAAATTGATCTCTCAAACAAATAATGATTTTTGTATCTAGTTTATCATGCTTCATTTATAACTCAATTTGGACAATTAAATTAGGAGTTATAACCCAATCATTATAGACTATACAAGAGTATATTGTTTTCCAAAAATAGTTTGTATGACCACTTTGAAAAATTCGTGTAGAAAAATAAGTATAAAATTAAACTAAAATTGATGAAAACTAACATTTATGCTCCTATAAATTTAGTTTATAAAAAAAATTTCCATAGCATTTTGACCTCTCTAATATGAGTTATATCCAAAATACTATAACCTATTTATTGACACTAGGTAGTAGTTGTCAATACCAAGACCAATTTTTTTTACAACTTAGAAAATTCGTAGAAGAAAATGGGTATAGAATTAAAGCAACATTCATTCATAAAAACCTCAGGTTTCTTCTAAAAAATTGTAGATATATATGTCTTAGGTGTAGTTGCCAACTATATTTACTCAAATTATATTTGTGTCTCACTTTTCTTCTGAGCATACTCTATGATTTAGAAACATAAATTATGTATGATTATATTTTTATGCTTGTACCTTTCACTATTCACGCATATATGATATGTTCATAAAAACTATAATTATATGTAGGATATTAAGTATGGTTATATTTTCATACTTGTACCTTTCACTATCATACTTGTATGATATGTTCATAAGTGTATATCTATACAATTCACTATAGACAACACCTATGCATCTTTATATTTAAAAATACCTTTACATGTTCAAAATAGATTAGCATGTTAAGCATATATAATAAAAATAATATAACTAATAAAGTTATTAAAATATGCATGTCACTCTTGTTTTGAGGCAAACATGCATGTCACTCTTGTTTAGAGGTTGCTATCGATTCACGTATGTTAATACTATATTTATGTTTATTCATAATAGTATACCCTTGTAATTTTCATTATATCTTTTGTAGATGTGAAATTAACATTTCAAACTATGAGCATATCAGTAATACAAAGAAATCAATATCAATCATGCACATTCTTAAGAGTATAATCATTTAGGCATATATGTACTATCCCATTAAAAACATCTTAATCATATCCATTGATAATGGTATAGGCACAAGTCATTCGAGTAGATATATTAACTTTAGGTTGAATTATATATATATATAAAGTACCATCATTTTTACATGTGATTCTATAACATGATATGCTTTCATGTTCTTGGTCAAACTACTCTAAAATCATATGATTACTCACTAGTAACATTTCAGTATCAAATAATCATGAATAATGTGTTTTGAGTAATTTTATTGAAAGGATTTGAAGCAATTAAAGTCAAATTGGTAGGGATGAAATTCATCCTAATCGAGTAACTTGAAGTCATTTTACGTAAATTCTGGAGGACATTAACTCGGTAGGGATGAAATTCTTCCCAATCGAGTGCCTTATTGCCCCTTTTGAGCAGAAGCAAACAGCTCAGTAGGGATAAAATTTATCCCAACCGGGTTCCATATCTCCTATCAAATAGAAGGAAATAACTCAATAGGGATGATAATCATCCTAATCGAGTGCCTCAATAACCCAATTAAAATTATCAAGCAATTCAACTACAAAAATTCTAGAATTAAACTTGTATGCCAACAAGAACTTAATAATCTTTATTTATAGCATTATACCATCTACATCTTCTTATTTCTAAATATCATTTAATCTTAAGGTCACCTTGTTAAAACTTTTAAATTCAAGAATTTCTAAAAGACAAAGCAATATGCTCTTTAAGAAATATGAGAAGCAATATTGTGATTTCAATGTGGTTTCTTTTAATACATTAAAAATAGAATCAAGATTGAACTTCTTGAAAAATGAATTTGGTATCCTTTCAATAGGAATTACACATAATAGAGTTCTAAAGCTCTTTTTTTGAGCAATCTATAAGATTACTCAATTAATCCTATAAATTTACACATGCAAAATCTGTAGTTTAATCTTATTATCTTAGCTATAGTTTCATCTCAATTTAGTGGGATCACACACATGCAAACAAAGAATTGTTCATAGTTATCATACCTGACAACTCCAAAAACACCTTCTTCAAATTCTCGTTCTCTCTATTTTCTTCTTCCTTGTCATTTCTTACTTTTCTTTCTGAAGACATCCTTTATCAAACTCTCCTCACATGTGTAATAATAGAAATTTAAAGGTGTTCTTTGGGGTGAAGAAGTTACCTTTTACTGGAGAGAGAGAGAGAGGACTGAAAATGGTAAATTTTTAGAGAAAGAATAATGATTATGTGATTTCCCTCTTTCTTCCTTTTAGGATGACCAACCCTCAAATCTTTTTATATCTAAATTTCTCCCTCCTCTTTCCTTCCTCATGTGAGATTTCGAAAAAATTTTAGTGGACAATGATCTCATCCTATAGCTAACAAGATAATTCTCACTTAGCTCATTTCTCTTTTTTATTTCATATTTTCAACCCAACTTCCTTTGTTTTATTACAATTGACCACTAAATCATATTTTTGTTCCATTTATACATATTTATGTCTTGATATAAAATTACTATTTTATCCTCTTCCATTTAAAAACTTGTCCTCTAGGTCTTAACCATAATATATCAAAAAATCACGCATAAATGAACTTTAATACCATTATAACACTTATACATTTTACTAAAGCTTGTGTTGGTTCCTGATAAGTGGCCTTTACCATAAAGATGGTTAAGCCTATTCTCTAACATCCTAGGCATTTTAGACTATAGACAGTCATAGAGACCTGAGGGAGGTGCATATTAGACCTTATTATGCTATAGCCACCAGCAGAGGGTAAAGAATGGGATCACCAAGAGGCACCTTCAGCACCACCTATTTAGCCTGCTTGATACCATATAAAATGGTCTATTATTTAGTGCATATTTTATAATTTAAGTTGTTAAGTATGTTAAATTATTTATATTTTATGTGTTTTTGTCTAGTTTATGTGGTTATTTATATTGTAGGATAATTTGGGTGCAAGAAGGAAAAAGAAGCAAACAAGTTATGAGGCAGTGCATGACTTATGAAGAGGTGCATGAGTATAATAGAGGGAAGACATTCACAACTCACAACAAAGAGAATGACTCGTGAAGAAGTTCACGAGTTGGTCACCAGAAAAACCAAAGTGAGCATGAGTCATATTGGTCTTCACGAGTTAAACAGAAGCTGATGGATAACGACTCGTGCTAGCCTTCACGACTCGGTACAGGCTCCTGTTTCCAAATGACACTATTTTCAACCTGTTTTTTCTTAACCAACAAGTGTTTTTGTCCGTTCTTTTCATGATAACTTTTCATCTTCATAATTAATCTAAAGAGGCGTGATTAAAAAGCAATTCTCTCTATAAATAGAGATCCAAGATGTTGGGAGAAGGAAGGAGATTAATTTTTATAGATATATAGTTTTTGTTTTTTATAAAAGTTTTACATTTTTTTTAGATAATGACAAGGGAATAAAGCCAAAGGAATAAGATATATATCAGAAGGTTTAATTAGAAAGTAAAACTTTGGGGAGTGTTTAAGTTTTTTTTCTCTTTTTTATTTTCAATTCAAGTACATATTTTGGCTAGTTTCCTTTGAACATTTGAAATATGCAGTAGTATTGGTTTAAGAACATGATTATTATTATTATTATTATTATTATTAAAGTATGATTTAAATCCATTTATGCGCATTCATTTGCTATGTATGCTTGATTACCATATTTGGCATGTTAGTCAATTTATTCGCAATGAGAGTTGGAATTCTTCAATGGAAAAACAAATGAATTTACTTAAAGTATTGAATTCGCTTAGAGGTAAGGAATTCTCTTTGAGGGATTAAAGAATTATCATTGAGCTTCATAATTTTTGTTTTTCTCTATAAAGACATGAGAGTGCTTATAGACTCTAGATGAAATCATTTTAATTTAATGACAATGAGAGTTTCTTTAAATAATATTGGCTAAATTCTCCGCTCACTTTATTTATACAATTTCCTGTACTTGTTCTTAAATGAATTGCTTCTTTTATTTCTAATATATCTTCTTACTATCATTTAAGTCATCTTTAATCCAATTTAATTTAATATACGCAAAATAGTTTAGATATTTAATTAAATACATAATCTATAATTTATTTGTTACCTATCCATCTACTTTTTGTGGTTTCAATATAAATTTTACCCTATTCCATTTGGAATGATACTTTACTTATTCTATACACAGTCTAGTGAGACTAAGGGTACAAATAATCCCCTATCAAATTTTGGCGCCATTGCCAGGGAACGATTTAAATGAATTTTTATTGATTAAAACAAAGTAGCAGATGTTTTAGAACTATAAGTTATTACTTATATATTTTACGTGTGAATTTTTATTTTTTTTATTCTCTAAAAAACATTAGAATTTTTGGTATGATAACTTGGATATTATGATTTTAAACTAATAGCAATTTCTTTTGGTTTTGTGTAGGGAACTTAGGAGAAAATAAGAAAAGGAACTTAGATTGATATTAGAAGAAGTACAAAGGGCCAAAATGGAGGAAGATCAAAATATTAAAAATATGACAGACCAAAAAAGGCAAACCCTTAGAGATTTTGCCATACCTAACATTTCTAAAAGTTTTAGACGTATAGTGGCACCAGCCATTGCCAACAACAACTTTGAGAACAAACCCGCCGTCATACAAATGGTTCAAAGTAACCAATTTAGAAGTTTGCAAGGGGCAGACCCTTATGCTCAAATACTTACATTTCTTAATGTTTATGCTACATTTAAAATTAATTGAGTAAGTAATGATGCTATAAGACTTAGGTTATTTCCATTTTCTTTGAAATATAAAGCATATATTTGGCTTACTAGCATACCTAGTGAGACAATAACAATTTGGGATCAACTAAAACAAGCTTGTTTGCATAAATATTTACCACCCCATAAAATAGCAAAATTTCAAAATCAAATAACTACTTTTAAGCAATTGGCAAATGAAATGATTTATTTATCTTGTGAAAGGTTTAAGGAACTCTAAAGGCAGTGTCCTTACCATGGATTGCTGGATTGGATGATTCCTTAAACATTTTACAATGATTTAATGGAAGAAATAGGAATATTGTAAATCCTACTTCAAGCACAAAGTGGATGGAGAAAGTAGCCAAAGAAGCATAAATTTTGTTTGTGGAATTGGCTTCACAAGGTTACATGGGTGAGGAACGAACAATGGCTAAAGCTAAAAGAGTTTTGGAATTAGATTCCACCAATTTATTAATGGCCAAAGTTGAAGCCTTAACCAAGTTAGTAATTAATTCCTAATCTAATCTTGAAAATGTGAGTTAAGTATGTGAGAAATGTGGTGGACCTCATGTATATGCTAATTATAATGAAGGGTCTAATGACGATGTGAATTTTTTCCAAGGTAATTATAATCAAAGGATGGGTCAAATTTAAAAATACTATAACCCTCAAAGGAGGAACCATCCTTGTTTTTCTTGGTGTAACCCAAATGCCCAATTGATCACTCCAAATAACCCTATCAAAAAAATACCTAACTCTTCCTCTTTTTTCATAAAACCTTTTTTTAACCCCCAACAACCCAAATCCCATCTTGAGAGTGTGGTGGAGCAATTTATTAATCATGAAATGACTACCAATAAACAAAATGAGGATTAATTCAAGCAAATAAATATAAAGATCGACCAACTTGTTACCCATGACAAAATTTTTGAAACCTAGCTAGCCCAATAAGCCACTTCTAATTCTAAAATAATAGGCAAACTCCCAAGCCAACCTGAATTTTTACCTTAAGAGTCTATCTAATCTATTATGTTAAGAAGTAGAAAGAAGCTTGAAAGTGAATTTAAGTGTAAAGATGTTATTGTTGTGGATGATGAGCATGCTATTGAAGTTAAGAAAAATAATGATGATGTGAAAAAGCAACCTAAAGAATCTAAGAAAAAGATGGCCTCATCTAAGGAAGATGACCCTAAGGCTAATTTAAATGTTTTGCTTTTTCCATAAAGATTTATTAAAAGGAATCTTGACAAGCAATTTGGGAAATTTTGAATTATTTAAGGGAACTCACTATAACTATTCCTTTTGTGTATGCAATTAAGGATATGCCTTTATGGGCAAAATTTTTAAAAGAAATTGTAAGTCACAAAGGTAAGCTTGAAGAATATGGTTATGTTTCATTAGTAGAAAAGTCTAAAGCAATGTTTTCTAAGTATCCACTTAAGCTAAAGGATCCAGGTTCTTTTACAATTCCTTATGTGATAGGTGGAACTCATTTTGATAAAGCATTATGCAATATAGGTGCTAATGTAAGTCTTATGCCATATTCCTTTTATAAGAAGCTTGATTTAGGTGAATTAAAGCCTACTAATATGTGTTTATCTATGAAAAATAAATATATTTCACACCCTATGGGTATACTTGAAAATATCCCTACCAAAGTGGTTAAATTTGTTATACTTGCTGACTTTGTTATACTTTATATGGAAGAAAATCTTGAGATTCCTATTTTTTTGGTAGGCCTTTCTTAATTACTTCTGGGGCTATTATTGACATAAAAAGTAGGAAAATATCTCTTAAGGTTAATGGTGAAACAACTGAATTTGATGTGTTTTGAATGGTTAAGTCATCACCAATATAAGTTTTGAATAGGATTGATGCACATGATATTCTTGATGAATGCATTGATGATGTAGTTCATAATTGTGTTAATCAAAATCCTATTGTACCTTAGAGCTTGAATGAAAGTTTTGATGAAGTTTTGTAAGTCTCTTCTTATCCTTTTCATCAAAGATTCTCAAAGTTTGAATCTTTGAGAAAAGATGATGATATCCCATTGAATACATCTAAGGAAGAGGCCAAGCTTGAACTCAATACTCTACCTTCAAGTTTAAGGCACGATTATCCTAATTCAAAACTTCAATTTCCTTTCATAGTTAATTCTTCAGTTGATGAGAAAAATGTGAGTTCTTTGCATGATGTTTTGCTTGATCATAGAGATGCTATTGGATATTATATAAGTGATTTGAAGGGGACTGTACCAAATATATGCATGCATAGAATTTTGTAAGAAGAGGATTCTAATCCTTCAATTAAAGATCAAAGAAGGCTTAATCTGACTTTAAAGGAAGTAGTAAGGAAGGAGGTCATTAAATTGCTTGATAATGGCATAATATATTCCATTAGTGATAGTAAGTGGATAAGTCCTATTCAAGTTATCCCTAAAAAGGGTTGCTTAAATGTAATTCATAATGAAAATAACGATTTAATCCCCACTAGAACTATCATTAGTTGGCGTATATGTGTTGATTAAAAGAAGTTGAATAAGGCTGTAAGGAAAGACCATTTTCCTTTGCCTTTCATTGACCAAGTTATTGAAAGATTAGCAATTTCACTATTTTTGTTATTTAGATGGTCTAAGTGCTTTTTATCAAATAGCTATACATCTAAATGATCAATCCAAGACATCTTTTACATATCTATATGGAACATTTACATGTCGATGTATGCCTTTTGGTTTATGTAATGCATCGGGCACCTTTCAAAGATGAATGTTCTCAATTTTTGGTGATCTCATTGATCAATGTGTCGATGTTTTTATTGATGATTTCAGTGTCTACAGTTCTACCTATGAAATTTTTTTTATCTAATCTTTCTAAGGGGCTTGATAGATGCATGGAACATGGATTGGTTTTGAATTTGGAAAAGTGTCAATTTATGGCGTAAAAGGGTATTATCTTAGGTCATTTAGTCTCTAATAGGGAGATTGAAGTTGGTAGAGCCAAAATTGAAATAATTGTTAATTTGCCTCCTCCTAAAAAGAACTTTTGCCTATAGTTTTTGCATTTGAAAAATTTAGGGCTTTTCTTATAGGCCAAAAACTAATTGTTTATTCTGATCATGCTGCCCTCAAGTATCTCTTAACTAAAAAGGATGTTAAGCCTAGGTTGCTAAGATGGGTTTTGATGTTACCAGAGTTTGATTGGGAAATAAAAGATAAGAAAGGAAAAAATAAGCTAGTTGTTGATCATTTATCTAGGTTAAACCAAGATGATTTGGAATATAGTGATGATGGAGTGCCCATTGATGAAGCCTTCTATGGTGAACATCTCTTTAGTGTTGTTTCTAGGGATATTCCATAGTTTTCTGACAATGCAAACTACTTGGTGTGTGGTGTGCTTCCCAATGGTCTAGATTATAGGAAAAGAAAGAAATTCCTTCATGATCTAAAATTTTATTATTGGGAAGAACCATTGCTATACAGAAGGTGTACTAATGGATTGATTAGGAGGCATATTCCTTAAGAGGAAGTGAATAATGTGGTGGCTCATTGTCATGCCTATGCTGTAGGAGGTCATTTTGGAGTTTCCAAGATAGACTCAAAAGTGTTGCATGCTTGGTTTTGGTGGCCCACTTTATTTAAGGATATGAAGGAGTTTGTACCTAGATGTGCTAAATGCCAATGGATAGGTGCTATATCTAAGAGGAATGAAATGCCCCTAAATGGAATTTTAGAAGGTGAGTTATTTGATGTTTGGGGTATGGATTTTATGGGACCATTTCCAAGTTCTTTGGGAAATAAATATATTTTGGTTATTGTTAACTATGTTTCAAAATGGATGGAAGCAATTTCAACCATTACTAATGATGCCAAGGTAGTAAAAAAATACTTAAGAAAATTATATTTCCTAAATTCGGAACACATAGGGCAATCATCAGTAATGGTGGTTATCACTTTTGTAACAAGATTGTAGAGCAGTTATTGAAAAAATATAGTGTCACCCATAAGATTTCTACATCTTTTTACCTCCAAACTAGTGGGCAAGTAGAAGTTAGCAATAGAGAGCTTAAATAGATATTGTAGAAAATAGTCTCTAGATCAAGAAAGGATTGGGCACTTAAGCTAGATGTCGCTCTTTGGGCATATAGGACTGCTTTTAAAACCCCCATAGGACTTACTCCTTACCAGTTGGTTTATGGTAAATCATTCCATTTACCTGTTGAAATAAAGCATAATGCTTATTAGGCAACTAGGGTATTAAACTTTGATATACAAAAAGCTAGTAGGAAGAGATTACTTTCATTACAAGAACTTGAAGTGCTTCGTATAAATTCTTATAAAAATGCTAAGTTATATAAAGAAAGAACAAAATTATGGCATGATAAGCATTTGATAAAGAAGGAATTTCAGGTTGGAGACTTGTTGCTATTATACAATTTAAGATTGGGGTTATTTCCTGGTAGGTGGTCAGTTCCTTTTAAGGTGGTTCACATTTATTCTTTTGGGGATATGGATATTGCTAATGAAAAAGGAGAAGTTTTTAAGTTTAATGGTCATAGATTAAAACCTTATTTTGTTTGTGATACATTGATTCCTGCCTAATCTATTTCTCTCTTGAATTCTTTTCCTGCATAAAAAATGAGTTTTGTGTTTTTTTTAGGATTAGCTTTATTAGTCTAATTTTTACTTGTTTTATGGTTTTACTTTTGATTGTCTTCTTACATATTTTACAGGTTTAGTCTTTATTATATACTATCTCTTTCTTTTTGAGTATGCTAGCAGAGGTAGGTGATTTTGGAAAAAGAAAAAGGGGGATTTATCACGAGTCATGTTTGACTCGTGTTCATCTTCTCAAGTGATCCAAAAAGAGATTAACCACTAGTCGTGATTCTCTATTTGACTCGTGCATGCATGTTTGAGGTAATTTGACTCATGTTCACCTTCACGAGTGGCATCAAGATGATTACTTCAAGAGTTGTGCAATTAGTGCCGACTCGTGCATTACTCGTGCAGTCAATTCGAGTCGTGCTACTAAATTGTATGTATTTTTCTGATTTGTTTTGTTTTCTTTTTTTTTTCTACTTATTTAAACATTTTTCTTTTAATTAGTCAAGTGTGTATTACAAGTTTCATTTACTTTTTTTTATTTTAAATTTAAAAAAATCATAACAAGGGAGTTTATTTTTTCAAAACCCTAATCTTGTGAAACAATGTGACTCTTCCACTATTGATTCAACTTTTTCCTCTTAAATTCTCTTATAAAATGCTTCAATTCCATCTTTTTATTTCCAACGACTTTTTTCTCTTCTCTCTTCATTGTTCTCTCCTTTTCTATCATCTTTGTCTTTCTCTTCTCTTACTTCATTTATGCTCTTTCAATCTTCTTCTTCTATTTTGGTTCTGCATTTCTTCTTTTTTCACATTTTTCTTTTTCTCACACAATGGTTAGAACTAAGAATCCATCAATTTCTTGAGTCTAGTAAGTGAAGGAAGAAGCATAACTAGGAGATCTTTCATCACAATTTGGTGCCAGGTTTTCCAGTTCTTTTATACATAAAGGTAATTGATTTCTTATTGTCAAGGATAGAGCCATTCTGCAATATAAGTATTTTCAAAATTCTCTCCTTCAATAGGTTTGTATGCTAGATACTATGAATGAGATGTTATCATAATGTGGGTTGTTACGTTTTGTTAATTTGCATGAGAATTTTTATCCTGATTTAGTATTAGAGTTTTATACAAATTTGAAGGCTAATGAAGAAAACTCTCGGCTTTTGGACTATCGTTTAGATGGTAAATATAATACTCTATCTTATTTTGTTATGCATAAAGTTTTTGGTTTTAAACAATCTAGGTTGTGTGCTCCTCCTAAAAATTTTCAACCCAATGATTTTTGGACCTTTCTCACTAGTTTGACAAGATCATTTATATCTAGGGAGACTAAGTCTATGTTTATTAAATATTTGAAGTATTGGATTTTGGATAAGACTTTTGCTTCCGTCATTTTTAACAAATCTGAGTTTAATAGAGTATATTCTCAAGAGTTGTTCTTGATATGGTGTGTGCATAATAGAAAATTAGTTTGTTTGTTGTATTGGATCCTTAATCAATTATTATAGTGTGTTGGTCATCAGAATGCTCTTCTCACATATGGTCATGTTATCTTTGTCATTGCTAGGAGTTGTGATATTGATCTTCATACTTATGACTGCATCCTTCCTTATGTATATTTTACTAAAAATATTTTTGTTTGTGGTGAAGTTGTTAATAATGCATTTCAACCAATTCCACATTTTTCATGATCTTGTTGCAAGGATCTTCCAGGGTCTTCTACACCGCAAGAGGTTGCTGATGAGAGCAACATGGATGAGGATTTACAAGAGGAGTAGAAGGCTAGTGATGATAATATGGTAGATCTTTCTGCATATATGGCTATCATGCCTCCTGTTCTTGGGTCTTTTTCCCTTAACATTCCATCCATGTTAAACAAAATTTAGCAGAATTAGTCCACCATTCAAAATCAACTCACTTCTTTGCAGCAAGTTACTCGTCATTTGGCTAGACATCAATGAAGAATCAAACGCAACATTGACAGCTTTATTTCACATGATGGCTATATGGTGTCCTCTCCTCCACCTACGCCATAATTATCAAGGGAGATTTCTATCTTTGTTTTTTATTTTACCTTTTTATTTCTGTTTCATTTTTCACATTGAGGATAATGTTTATTCTAAGTGTGGGGAAGTATGCTTGTGTGTTGAATGTGCGTTTGTGCATGTTCATTTTCAACTAGACTTTTTAGTTTGTTTTATTATAAAACATTGTTCACTTTGTATATAATATAGGTTGTTATGCTAAATAATTTACCTTTTATGCTCAATATATTAGTCTTTCAAAGCTTTAGTATGTGTTTTATGTTTTTCAAGTTATCTATTTTTACTTTTTTTTAACATTTTAGGGTATTTAGTCTCATTATTAACTATGCTTTAAGGTTAGTAATTGCTCATTTAGTTTAGGATTTTAGGGTTCTAGTTGTCTCATGGAAACTATAGCCATAATACTTACTCTTAGGCCTTTCAATAATAGATGAGGACTAGTAGAACTAAGAAAAAAATAAAAAAAGACAAAAATAGAAAGAAAACAAAGCAAGATTTAAATCAAAAAGTTCAATCAATTATGGGATGGAGCGTAAAATGCACCCAATACTATATTCTCTTGCTATTTTCAATTCATGGGATAAAGTCTAAAAGTATACCTATATTCAAAAAAGAAAAAAAAAAGAAAGCAAAGAAAAAGAAAAGTCTAAAAATGCCATGAGATTGGATAACGGGTATGTGTGCTTGCAAATTGTCCTAAACAAGCAACTGACAATCTTAGAACCTTAAAGTTTATGAACAATGTTCTTTTCCTTAAGCATGATTGGTTTTGACACTCTATATTGTTGATATTTGAACTAGTAAACTTAGGTGACTTGTTGAATTTAAAATACATGCTTAAGAATTGATTCACTCATATTTTGAGTCCTTAAGGTCTTTGATTTATTTTCAATCCTATCACATATGCATAATGAACAATGCTTTGTAGTACAACTTACTTAGTTTAATTTAGCATTATATTTTCTCATTCTTTTCTCTTTCTTGAGGGCAAGCAAGGTTTAAAGGTGGGGGAATTTGATACCATATAAAATGGTTTATTATTTAGTGTTTATTTTCTTTAATTTAGGTAGTTAAGAATGTTAACTTATGTATATTTTAAGTGTTTTTGTCTAATTTATGTGGTTATTTACATTGTAGGATATTTTGGTGCAGCAATGAAAAAGGGGCAAATAAGTCGTGAACCAGTGCATGACTCGTGAAGGGGTGCATGAGTATAACAGAGGGAAGCCATTCATGGCTCATAACAAAGAGCACAACTCATGAAGAGGTTCACGAATTGGTCACCAGAGGAAACAAAGTGAGCATGAGTCATGTAGGTCTTCATGAGTGAGATAAAAGCCGATAGATCACGACTCGTGTTGGCCTTTATGACTTGGTACATGCACCTGTTTCAAAATGACACTACTTTTCAACCTATTTTTTCTCAACCAATAAGAGTTTTCATCGGGCCTTTTCATGACAACCTTTCATCTTCACACCTAATTTGAAGAGGCATGATTAAAGAGCAATTCTCTCTATAAATAAGGATCCAAGATTCTGGGAGAAGGAAGGATATTAAATTTTAGAGAAATACAGTTTTTGTTTTGGAAAAACAATTTTACATAGTTTTTGTTAGACAATGACAGGGGAATAAAGCAAAAGGAATAAGAGATATATGAGAAGGTTTAATTAGAAAGTAATACTTTGGGGAGCTTTTAAGTTTTTTTCTCTTGTTTATTTTTAATTCAAGGATATATTTTGGCTAGTTACCTTTGTATATTGGAAATATGCAGTAGTATTGGTTTAAGAATAAGATTATTATTATTATTATTATTAAGTATGATTTAAATCCATTTGTGCATATTGAATTGCTATGTATGCTTGATCATCATATTTGGCATGTTAGTCAATTTATTCGCAACAACAGTTGGAATTCTTTGGTGGAAAAATAAATGAATTTACTTAAAGTATTGAATTCGTTTAGAGGTAAGGAATTCTTTTTGAGGGATTAAAGAATTGGCATTGAGCTTCATAATTTTTGTTTATCTATATAATGACACGAGAGTGCTTATAAACTCTAAATGAAAACATCTTAAATGACAATGAGAGTTGCTTTAAAGAATATTTGCTAAATTCATCAGTCACTTTATTTATACAATTTCCTATAGTTGTTCTTCAATGAATTGCTTCTTTTATTTCTAATGTATCTTTTTACTATCATTTAAGTTATCTTTAATCCGATTTAATTTAATCTATGCAAAATAGTTTAGATATTTAGTTAAATACATAACCTTCATTTCATTCATTACCTATCCATCTACTTTTTGTGGTTTCAATACAAATTTTACCCTATTAGTTTTGGAACGATATCTTATTTATTCTATACATAGTCTAGTAAGACTAAGGGTACAAATAATCCCTCATCAAATTTTGGTGTCGTTGCCAGGGAATGATTTAGATGAATTTTTATTGATTAAAACAAAGTAGTAGATGTTTTAGGACTATAAGTTATTACTTATTTATTTTGCGTGTGAATTTTTATTTTTCATTTTATTCTTTGAAAAAAAAACATTAGAATTTCTGGTATGATAACTTGGATATTATGATCTTAAACTAATTGCACTTTCTTTTGGTTTTGTGTAGGGAACTTAGGAGAAAATAAGAAGAGAACTTAGATTGATTTTAGAAGAAGTACAAAGGGCCAAATTATAGAAAGATCAAAATATTAAAAATATGGCGGACCAAGATAGGCGAACCCTTAGAGATTTTTCCATACCTAACATTTTCAAAAGTTTTAGAGGTATAGTGGCACCAGCCATTGCCAACAACAACTTTGAGATCAAACCTGCTGTCATACAAATGGTTTAAAGTAACCAATTTAGAGGATTGCAAGGGGAAGACCCTTAAGCTCATATACTTTAATTTCTTAATATTTATGCTACATTTAAAATTATTTGAGTAAGTAATGATGCTATAAGACTTAGGTTATTCGCATTTTCTTTGAAAGATAAAGCACATATTTGGCTTGCTAGCATACCTAGTGAGACAATAACATATTGGGATCAACTATAACCAGCTTTTCTGCATAAATAGTTTCCACCCCATAAAATAGCTAAATTTAAAAATCAAATAACTACTTTTAAGCAATTTTCAAATGAAATTATTTAATTATCTTGGGAAAGGTTTAAGGAACTCCAAAGGCCATGTCCTCCCCATGGATTGCAGGATTGGTTGATTCCTTAACTCTTTTACAATGGTTTAATGGAAGAAAATAGGAATATTATAAATGCTACTTTTGGCGAAAAGTGGATAGAGAAAATAGCCAAAGAAGCATAAACTTTGTTGGAGGAATTGGCTTCACAAAGTTACATGGATGAGGAACGAACAATGGCTAAAGCTAAAAGAGTTTTGGAATTAGATTCCATCGATTTATTAATGGCCAAAGTTGAAGCCTTAACCAAGTTAGTAATTAATTGTCAATCTAATCTTGAAAATGTATGTTAAGTATGTGAGAAATGTGGTGGACCTCACGTATATGCTGATTGTAATGAAGGGTCTAATGACGATTTGAATTTTGTCCAGTGTAATTATAATCAAAGGATGGGATAAATTTAAATTGCTATAACCCTCAATGGAGGAACCATCCTTGTTTTTCTTAGTCTAACCCAAATGCCCAATTAAACCCTCCAAATAACCCTATCACTAAACTACCTAACCCTTCCTATTTTCCAATAAAACCTCTTTTTAACCCCAACAACCCAAATCCCATCTTGAGAGTTTGATGGAGCAGTTTATTAATCATCAAATGACTACCAATAAACAAAATGATGATCAATTCAAGTAGATAAATATAAAGATCGACAAACTTGTTGCCCATAAAAAAATTTTTGAAACCTTGCTTGCCCAATAAGCAACTTCTAATGCTAAAATGTTAGGTAAACTCCCAAGCTGACCAGAATTTTTACCTTAAGATTCTGTCCAATCTATTATGTTAAGAAGTGGAAAGAAGCTTGATAGTGAATTTAGGAGTAAAGATGTTATTGTTGTGGATGATGAGCATACTATTGAAGTAATGAAAAATAATGATTATGTGAAAATGCAAGCTAATGAATCTTAGGGAAACATGGCTTCATCTAAGGAAAATAACCCTAAGGCTAATTTAAATTTTTTTCCTTTTCCTCAAAGATTTATTAGAAGGAATCTTGACAAGCAATTTGGGAAATTTTTTAATTATTTAAGGGAACTCACTATAACTATTCCTTTTGTGGATGCAATTAATGATATGCCTTCATGGGCAAATTTTTTGAACGAAATTGTAAGTCATAAAGGTAAGTTTGAAGAATATGATTATGTTTCATTAGTATAAAAGTCTAAAGTAATGTTTTCTAAGTATCCACCTAAGCTAAAGGATCTAGGTTGTTTTACGGTTCCTTGTGTGATAAGTGGAACTCATTTTGACAAAGCATTATACGATATGGGTGCTAATGTAAGTCTTATGTCATATTCCATTTATAAGAGGCTTTATTTAGGTGAATTAAAGCCTGCTAATATGTGTTTATTTATGGCAAATAAATCTATTTCATACCCTATAGGCATACTTGAAAATGTCCCTACCAAAAATGGGTAAATTTGTTATACTTGCTGACTTTGTTATACTTTATAAGGAAGAAGATCTGGAGATTCATATTTTATTTGGTAGGCCTTTCTCAATTATTGTTGGGGTTATTATTGACATAAAAAATGGGAAAATATCTCTAGAGGTTATTGGTGAAACAATTGAATTTGATGTGTTTGGAATGGTTAAGTCATCAACTATAAAAGTTGTGAATAGGATTGATGCATATGATATTCTTGATGAATGCATTAATGGTGTAGTTCATAATTGTGTTAGTCACAATCCTATTGCACCTTATAGCTTGCATGAAAGTTTTGATGAATTTTTGCAAGTTTCTTCTTATCCTTTTAATCAAAGATTCTCAAAGTTTGAATCTTTTAGAAAAGATGATGGTATCCCATTAAATACATCTAAGGAAGAAGTCAAGCTTGAACTCAAACCTCTATCTTCAAGTTTAAGGCACGATTATATTCATTCAAAACTTCAATTTCCTTTCATAGTTAATTCTTTAATCGATGAGAAAATTGTGAGTGCTTTGCATGATATTTTGCTTGATCATAAAATGTTATTGGATATTTTATAAGTGATTTGAATGAAATCGTACCAAATATTTGCATGCATAGAATTTTGTAAGAAGAGGATTCCAAGCCTTCAATTGAAGATCGAAAAAGGCTTAATCTGACTTTAAAGGAAGTAGTTACGAAGGAGGTCATTAAATTGCTTAATAATGGCATAATATATTACATTAGTAATAGTAAGTGGGTAAGTCCTATTCAAGTTATCCTTAAAAAGGGTGGCTTAACTATAATTCATAATTAAAATAATACTTTAATCCCCATTAGAACTATCACGAGTTGGCATATGTGTGTTTATTAAAGGAAGTTGAATAAGGCTAAAAGGAAAGTCCATTTTCCTTTGCCTTTCATTGACCAAGTTGTTGAAAGATTTGTAAATTTTTCCTAACTTTATTATTTAGATGGTCTAAGTGGTTTTTATCAAGTAGCTATACATCCATATGATCAATCTAAGACATCTCTTACATATCCATATGGAATATTTGCATTTAGACGTATGCCTTTTGATTTATGTAATGCACCGGCCACCTTTTAAAGATGTATGTTCTCAATTTTTAGTGATCTCATTGATCAATGTGTTTAAGTTTTTATGGATGATTTCAGTGTCTACTGTTCTACCTATGAAAATTTTTTGTCTAATCTTTCTAAAGGGCTTAATAGATGCATGGAGCATGGATTGGTTTTGAATTGGGAAATGTGTCATTTTATGGCATAAGAGGGTATTGTCTTACGTCATTTAGTCTCTGATAGGGGGATTGAAGTTGATAAAGCCAAAATTGAAATAACTGCTAATTTGTCTCCTCCTAAAATGGTTAGATATGTTAGGAGTTTAATCGATCAGGCTGGATTTTATAGAAGATTTATAAGGGATTTTTCTAATATAGCAAAACCTTTATGCTAATTGCTTGGAAAAGATGTTAAATTTAATTTTGATGAGGCTTGTCTTAAATATTTTGAAACTCTAAAATATGCTTTCATCACTTCATCGCTATTTTAGGATTAAGGGTTGATGGGAAGCCTTCTATTATTTATTATGGTAGTAAGTTACTAAATGATGCTCAAATTAATTATTCTACAACTTAAAAAGAAATCTTGGCTATAGTTTATGCATTTGATAAATTTAGGACTTATTTTGTAGGCCAAAAAGTAATTGTTTATTTTGATCATGCTGCCCTTAAGTATCTATTAACTAAAAATGACGCTAAGCCTAGGTTGCTAAGATGGGTTTTGATGTTACCAGAGTTTGATTGGGAAATAAGGGATAAGAAAGGGAAAGAAAACCAAGTTACTGATCATTTATCTAGGTTGAACTAAGGTGATTTGAAATATAGTGATGATGGAGGGCCTATTGATGAAGCCTTACATGATGAACATCTCTTTAGTGTTGTTTCGAGGGATATTCCATGGTTTGCTGACATTGCAAACTATTTGGTGATTTGTGTGCTTCCTTATGGTCTAGATTATAGGAAAAGCAAGAAATTCCTTCACGATGTGAAATTTTATTATTGGAAAGAACCATTGCTATATAGAAGCTATGCTAAAGGATTGATTAGGACGTGTATTCCTTAAGAGGAAGTGAATAATGTGGTGGCTCATTGTCATGCCTATGCTGTAGGAGGTCATTTTGGAGTTTCCAAGACAGCCTCTAAAGTGTTACAAGCTGGGTTTTGGTGGCCTACTTTATTTAAGGATGTGAATGAGTTTGTACTTAGATGTGATAAAAGCCACAGGATGGGTGCTATATCTAAGAGAAATGAGATGCCCTTAAATGGAATTTTAAAAGTTAAATTATTTGATGTTTGAGGTATAGATTTTATAGGAACATTTCCAAGTTCTTTGGGAAATAAATATATTTTGGTTATGGTTCACTATGTTTCAAAATTGGTTGAAGCAATTCCAAACATTACTAATGATGCAAAGGTAGAAAAAAATGCTTAAGAAAATTATATTTCCTAGATTTGAAATACCTAGGGCAATCATTAGTGATGGTGGTTCTCACTTTTGTAACAAGATTATAGAGCAGATATTGAAAAAATATAGTGTCACCCATAAGAATTCTACACCTTATCACCTCCAAACTAGTGGGCAAGTAGAAGTTAGCAATAGAGAGTTTAAATGGGTATTGGAGAAAACAATCTCTAGATCAAGAAAGGATTGGGCACTTAAGCTAGATGATGCTCTTTGGGCATATAGGACTTCTTTAAAAACCCCTATAGGACTTACACCTTATCAGTTGGTTTATGGTAAATCTTGCCATTTATGAATTGAAATAGAGCATAAGGCTTATTGGGCAACTAGGATATTGAACTTTGATATGCAACAAGTTGGTAGGAAGATATTACATCAATTATAAGAACTTGAAGAGCTTTGTATGAATGCTTATAAAAATACTAAGTTATATAAAGAATGAACTAAATTATGGCATGATAAGCATTTATTAAAGAATGAATTTTAGGTTGGAGACTTGTTGCCATTATATCATTCAAGATTGAGGTTATTTCTTGGTAAGTTAAAATCAAGGTGGTCAGTTCCTTTTAAGGTGGTTTACATTTATTCTTTTGGGGATGTGGATATTGCTAATGAAAAAATAGAAGTTTTAAAGGTTAATTTGTCATAGATTAAAACCTTATTTTTTGTGATACATTGATTCTTGCCTAATCTATTTCTCTCTTGAATTCTTTTCCTACATAAAAAATGAGTTTCTTGTTTTTCAAGATTAGCTTTATTAGTCTAATTTTTACTTATTTTATGGTTTTACTTTTGATTATCTTCTTACATATTTTACAGGTTCAGTCTTTATTATATACTGTCTCTTTGTTTTTGAGTATGCTAACAAAGGTAAGAAATTTTGGAAAAAGAGAAAAAAAAAAGAAAAAGGGGGATTTATCATGTGTCATGTCCGACTCGTGTTCATTTTCACGAGTGATCCAATAAGATATTAACCAGGAGTCGTGATTCTCCATTTGACTTGTGTATGTATGTTGAGGTAATTTGACTCATGTTCACCTTCATGAGTGGCACCGAGATGATTACTTCAAGAGTTGTGCAATTAGTGTTGACTTATGCATTATTAGTGCTATCAGTTCGAGTTGTGATACTAAACTGTATGTATTTTTCTCATTTGTTTTCTTTTCTTTTCTTCTTCTTATTTAAACATTTTTATTTTAATTAGTCAATTGTGTGTTACAATTTCATTTACTTTTTTTATTTTAAATTTAAAAAAAATGAAAAACAATCAGAAAAAGGGAGTTATTTTTTTCAAAACCCTAATTTTGTGAAACAACATGACTCTTCCATTGTCGTTTTAACTTTTTCCTCTTAAATTCTCTTATAAATGCTTCAGTTCCCTCTTTTTATTTCCATTGTCTTTTTCTCTTCTCTCTTCATTATTGTCTCCTTTTCTATCATCTTTGTCTTTCTCTTCTCTTATGTCATATCTGCTCTTTCAATCTTCTTCTTTTTTTTTGGTTATCTTTTTCTCACACAATGGTTAGAACTAAGAATCTATCAATTTCTCGAGGCTAGTAAGTGGAGAAAGAAGCACAACCAGGAGATCTTTCATCACAATTTGGTGCCAGGTTTTCCATTTCTTCTATACATGAAGGTAATAGATTTCTTGCTCTCAAGGATAGAGCCATTCTGCAATGTAAGTATTTTCTAGATTCTCTCCTTGAACAAGTTGGTATGGTAGATACTATGAATGAGATGTTATCATAATGTCGATTGTTGTACTTTGTTAATTTGCATGAGAATTTTTATCCTGATTTAGAATTAGAGTTTTATACAAATTTGAAAGCTAATGAAGAAAAAGTCTAGGCTTTTGGACTATCATTTAGATGGTAGATATAATACTTTAACTTATTTCATGATGCATAGAGTTTTTAGCTTTAAACAATATGGGTTATGTGCTCCTCCTAAAAATTTTTGACCCATTGACTTTTGGACCTTTCTCACTAATTTGACAAGATCATTTATATTTAGGGAGACTAAGTTTATGTTTTTTAAAGATTTAAAGTATTGGATTTCGCATAAGATTCTTGCTTCTGTCGTTTTTAACAAATCTGAGTTTAATAGAGTATCTTCTCAAGAGTTGTTCTTGATATGGTGTGTGCATAATAGAAAGCCAGTTTGTTTCTTGTATTGGATCCTTAATCAATTATTATAGTTTATTGGTCATTCGAATGCTCCTCTTACATATGGTCATGTTATCTATGTTATTGCTAGGAGTTGTGATATTGATCTTTATACTTATGATTGCGTCTTTCCTTGTGTATATTTTACTAAACATCTTTTTGTTAATGATGAAGTTGTTAATAATGCATTTCAACCAATTCCACATTTTTCATGATCTTGTTGGAAGGATCTTCCAGGGTATGCTGCTCCATAAGAGGTTGCTGATGAGAGCAACACGAATGAGGATATGCAAGAGAAGCAGAAGGCTAGTGATGATGATATGGTAGATGTTTCTACAGATATGGTTGTCACGCCTACTGATCTTCGATCTTTTTCCCATAACATTCCATCTATGTTAGACCAAATGTTGCAGAATCAGTCCATAGTAAAAATCAACTCACTTTTTTAGAGCAAGTTACTCGTTATTTGGCTAGACATCAACGAAGAATCAAACACAAGATTAAAACCTTTATTGCACAAGATGGCTATGTGGTGTCCTCCTCTCCACCTACACCATAATTATCAGACTCTATACTCTTGATGTTTGAATTAGTAAACTTAGGTGACTTGTTGAATTTAAATACATGCTTAAGAATTGATTCACTCGTATTTTGAGTCCTTAAGGTCTTTGATTTCTTTTTAATCCTATCACATATGTATAATGAACAATGCTCTATAGTACAACTTACTTAGTTTAATTTAGAATTATATTTTCTCATTCTTTTCTCTTGCTTGAGGGCAAGCAAGGTTTAAGGGTGGGGGAATTTAATACCATATAAAATGGTTTATTATTTAGTGTTTATTTTCTTTAATTTAGGTAGTTAAGAATGTTAAATTCTTTATATTTTAAGTGTTTTTTGTCTAATTTCTATGGTTATTTACATTTAGGATAATTTAGGTGCAAGAAGGAAAAAAGAAGCAAATAAGTCATGAAGCAATGCATGACTCGTGATGGGGTGCATGAATATGACCGAGGGAAGCCGTTCACGACTCATAACAAAGAGCACAACTCATGAAGATGTTCACAAGTTGGTCACCAGAGGAACCAAAGTGAGCATGAGTCATATAGGTCTTCATGAGTTAGATAGAAGCTGAGAGATCATGACTCGTGCTGGCCTTTACGACTTGGTACAGGCACCTGTTTCAAAGCGATAACACTTTTCAACCTATTTTTTTCTCAACCAATAAGTGTTTTCATCAAGCCTTTTCATGACAACCTTTCATCTTCACACCTAATCTGAAGAGGTATGATTAAAGAGCAATTCTCTCTATAAATAGGGATCCAATATGCTGGGAGAAGGAATGAGATCAGTATTTAGAGATATTGTAATGCCCCCAAATTTGCATATGTAATGTATGGTATGATGTAAAGTATAAATGATTACCTTAGGACAAATTTAAGAGTAATTGGAAATGAATAAAGAAGAAAAATTAAAAAAACAAATATAAAGGTTAAACATGCTCGGGTCAGGATAATCCGAGGATAAGTGACTTGATGAGTAATGTGAGTTAGCTTTAAAATAAAAAAAATAAAATATAAAAATAGGTGTTAAATGGAGTTCAGCGGTATAATTTGGGAAGAATTTGAACTTAAATAGGTCTTTAAAACAGACAGTAAAAATTTTGCCCGATAACTTTAGAAAGGGTTGATCGTGTGTTTGACTGGAACTTTAAAAATAGAAAATGACCTCTAAAAATCACCAAAATCTCTAGATATAATATATATAGAAGTAATCAAAATTGTTTTTTCTGATAAGTTTGAATTTTTCAATTTTCGAGCAGCTGAAATTTTTTTAAAATTGGAACTATATGGAAACTATCTCAGAATGACCTAAAATTTTAACCAAAATTTACAACATATATTTTGACATGTGGGGCAAAATTTCAAAGCATTATGATGAGCAAAACATTGATTTCTGAAAATTTGGCGAAAAATCGAGTTTAAGTTAATTAGCCAAGTTAAAGGGAAATTTCTATTGGCTTAAGGATATATTTGGCATAATAATATGGGTCAAGAGTCATTGGGGTAGAAATGGATCAAAGAAATCAAAGGAATAATTAAATGGGTTAAAAACCTAATTGATTTAGTGCAATTTAGGCTAATTAGGCCAATTGGTTGGGCCAAAACTGGTTGGGCCTAAATTGACACAATTAGTATAGGTATATAAAGGGAAAATATCATATTTTTCTAGAGATTTCTCTCTTCTTCTTCCCCTTGAGTGTCGTCCCCAATATAAGGAAGAGTACTATATTTTTCTTGACACTTCCACCAATTCCATTTCACACAATTTGGTGCTCACTACAATCTTGAAGCCTTAAATTTACTTCTTATCATCTTAAAAGCTTATTTAAGAGGGAGAAAGTGGAGTAAGTTGGAAAAAAAAGAAAGAAATATTGAGACAAAGCTTCGGACGGATTCGGTCATGGTAAGAAGTAAGGGGAAATCAGGGAAAGCAAGAAGGGAAAAGGCAATTTAGGTGAATTTAAGCTATATTGAGGTAAGTAAACATCAACTTATACTTTAATTCATATAGTTTTCCTTAAATTTTGCACAAGTTTGCAGTATGTAGCTATGAAATTTTAGTATGATTGGGAAATAAACTAAGATATTCTAGGAGAAGAATGTAACATCATATAATAACATAGGATTGATGGAGAAATCAATCCAAGAAGGGAGAATTATATGGTGACCGAATGATTCTTTAAGGTATGAAATGTTTTATTAGTTGAGGGTTATTTGTCTGTGGGACACGTAAAAGAAAAGGAGATAATAAAGAGATCGGAAAAAATAAATAGCATGATTAGTTAAATCCTTAAACATTATGTATGTAATAAAAAGGATGGTCGATATAGTTTGAATATTTGCCTTTAAATAAAGACTTAGTGTGATTAAGGATATATAAAGGATTTATTAATCTATGGGAAAATGTGGTGTAAGCTTGTGAATCTACTGATGCTGAATTAGGACTCTAAGAACATTAAGATGTAAGTAATGATTAATAGAGTATTTGGCGTGAAATATTCCTTATAATGAGCAATTGAAATAATATGAGTATATTAGATTCTAGAGTAATATGTGAATATAATGTCAAGTATGAGAACATAAAGGTATATATGTAAGTAACAAAGAGTTATCAAAATAAAAGAAGTATGTGTTCATATAAAGATATATAAAATAATAGATTAATATGGAAGGAATATGACTTAATGAAGAAAATAATTTAAGAGGATAAAGACCCTAAGTGGCTGAATCATTCTATGCAATATAATAGAAAGTAATTTGATGTTAAGGTAATGTTTGATGAGAAAAAAGTATGAAATGATAATAAAAGAAATTATTGAAAGTGCTAAAAATTGTTAAAAGAACAAAATCGTGGAACTTAATTATAATATTGATGTCTTATGTTTTATATATGTAAAAATGACAAGAAGAAAAAAAATAATTAATTAAGAATTTGATATAACAGAAATTTAATAAATAAAATATATGGAATGTAGTAAATTTAATTATATAATAGGTGACAGTTGGTCGTAAGTTTAAGATTTAATGTACGTACGAATGAAAATTATTATATTGTGTTGCGGAAATAAGTGAATATAGTATAAGTTATTATATTGTTGAAATTTGCACCATGGGAAATGCTAATTCAAAACCTTAAAATTTATAAAGTCACCATGTAAATTAATTTGAATATTAAAGATAATTAAGTGTGGTATCATTGGTGAGAAATTAAATCCAAGAGTTAATTGTTATGAATGAGCAATTAAATAAATGAAATTAAGACATAATTAATTGGAGTAAAAACGGAATGACATTTTGGAGATTTATAGGTGTATGGAATAATGAATGAACGTATATGGTAAACATGTTACGCTATTAAATGTTTTAAAATTTAAGGTAAGGTAAGTGCTTACTGTTAAATAAAGTCTATGTGATGGAAACGATAAAAATGAACCATAATTAAATTGTTATGTCAAACCTTAAAATATTAGAATTACGTGATATTGATTACCTATATGGGATGCATAGGAAGCTTGAGGATTTAAACCTCAAGTCTGAACCAATTATACTAACGTGACTATAATCACCTTGGTATGTGTATCGTAAATGGAGAAATAATCTCATATTTATATTAAAATATGTATACAAGTAATCGTTGTTAAATTAAATTACGTTTATTCGAAAGTTAATTACGTAAATTATAAATGAGAATAGTAGTATATAATAAGGACTTTAAACAAAAATTTGTTTTGACCCTCGTTAAAGGAAGCTAAGTCTGAATGTGTCATGATAACCAGTATCCAGGTGTTTTAACGAACCGAGTATAGGGTGTTACAAATATACAGTTTTTGTTTTGGATAAAAAGTTTTACTTAGTTCTTGTTAGATAATGACAAGAGAATAAAGCCAAAGGAACAAGAGATATATCAGAAGGTTTAATTAGAAAGTAAAACTCTTGAGAGTGTTTAAGTTTATTTCTCTTGTTTATTTTTAATTTAAGTATATATTTTGGCTAGTTTCCTTTGTACATTAGAAATATACAATAGTATTGGTTGAAGAACATGATGATGATGATGATGATTATTATTATTATTATTATTATTATTATTATTATTATCATCATCATCATTATTATTATTATTATTGTTATTTTCATGAATGAAGTACGATATAAATCCATTTGTGTGTATTGATTTTCTATGTATGCTTGATCACCATATTTAGCATGTTTGTCAATTTATTTGCAATGAGAGTTGGAATTCTTTGATTGAAAAACAAATGAATTTTCTTAAAGTATAAAATTTTCTTAGAGATAAGGAATTCTCTTTGAGTGATTAAAGAATTGGCATTGAGCTTCATAATTTTTGTTTATCCATATAATGACACGAGAGTGCTTATAGACTCTGAATGAAAACATTTTTAATTACAATGAAAGTTGCTTAAAGAATTTTGGCTAAATTCTCCAGTCACTTTATTTATCAAATTGCCTATACTTGTTCTTAAATGAATTGCTTCTTTTATTTCTAATGTATCTTTATACTATCATTTAAGTCATCTTTAATCCAATTTGATTTAATCTATGCAAAATAGTTTAGATATTTAATTAAATACATAATCTTCATTTTATTTGTTACCTTTTCATCTACTCTTTATGGTTTCAATACAAAATTTACCCCATTCCCTTTGGAACGATGCCCTACTCATTCTATACATAGTCTAGTAAGACTAAGGGTAAAAATAATCCCCCATCACTTATCATCACCTTCAGTAAGATGAGCCATAGCAGCCCTAGTGGTAGATATGGATGTAGATTATAGGATGCATATGCAGGTGGATCTTACTAACCTGTTCGATGGATCACCTCCTCCTTCAGTGCCTTTTAGATCTCCTATTCCACCATGACCATCACAATCAAGAGCATCTCGGAGATTCTTCCCATATGGAGATCTTGGTGCTTCCACTTTGAGAGCACCACCACCCTTTCAGCCTACACAGAACCCTATAGGCCCTATAAAGAGTTGATCTAGAGGATAGAAAGATTAGAGACCACTATATAGACCCTCATGCAGTGTCATTACTAGGATGGGGATAAAATCATGAGGGAACCTATAGTAGCTAAAGCTAGATTTGCTACAGTGTTATAGGTTATAGATGCTTGAGTTTTGAGGGTGTGTTAGTGGACCCCTAGGATAGAGGAGGTCAGTCAGTGCACTTTGGACCTAGTAGGATAGGATAAGGAGGCATCGGGCACTCATATCAGTGAGTTAAGAGAAGACTTAAAGGCTTATATGAGCCAACAAACTTTAACTATAGGGAGTTAGGCATAGGGATTAGTAAACTATCTAAGATGATCGGATAGATTCTACTCCCCTTGGCTAGGTACATACCAAGGTTCTAATTTATGGCACCCTCTTTACCCCTAGAGCCTTCTTGACCATAGTGCAGCCATATCATCAACTTGGTCCATCATCATCATCGAGACCTTCATATTCACAACCATTGTCATTGAAATATTTAAATTTCCATTTATTTTCATCGAGACCATCATCATTACACTCATCATCATCGTAGTTACCCACACCCTTCCCACCATCATCTGGGATAACATACTGCAAGAGACCAAATCCATCACATTTGTTACATTTTGTATTCATGGAATTTTAAAATATTTTTTGACATTTTTGATGTATATAAAACTAATGATATGTATTTATTTATGCTTAATTTTTATGTTATTGTAATTTCATTATTGTTTCAATCCGAGATGGAGATACATGACAAAAGGTAATGAAAACAATAAAAATAATAAAAAATGACAATAACAAAAAGTCTAACAATGTAAATGAATAAAGAATAAAGGGTAAAAGAATGAATTGACCATAATTGACAAAAAATTACATAAAGTAAAGTGACAAGTCTTTTCAATGAAAGGCACTAATGCTTCACCTTTCTCACAAGTACTAAAACCCTTATCAAAGGCATATAGTTCACACATTTCAGAGTCAATCATCATAAAGAAAACCTGATTATTAGAACCTATAGATCATGGGAAATTGTTAAAACATATAGTAGACATATTGTTTGTTTATGGAATGCAGAAACGTATTGATTATACCCACACTAAACTATATTAGAAGGACAAAGTGTTTATAAATGGGGAATGGAAGGGGATTTGATATGATTATTCTTTCTTTGCCACTACTCTAATACACCTATGGTGCCTTAAAAAGTTACCAAAATAGGTTGAAAACAAAAATGATGCACACCAAAAGGAATTGTTGATATTTTCTAACTCTGTAAAGATTTAAGAGAGATGGTTAGAAATGCTTCCTACCTCTTTTGGATAAGGGAAATATTGAACTGAGAAGGAAGACAAAGTAGGAGACTTAAAATGTGATTGGTCCACATTGCTGAAGATAAAGTGAAACAATCCAACAACATGATCCATATGGCTGAAGCCAAGATAATAGTATAAAACTAAAGCATACTGAAAGAGGGATAGTCTAAAATGTTGTTTTAAATTCCAATGACAAGGTAACCTATGAAATATGTGTAAAGACTAGGACTAGAATAGCCCAGATCAAAATTGCCTGATGAGGAAACATTATTCATATTACATATGGAGAATGAAAACTCTAAGTCTCATCCTTGATTTTCGAAAAGCAGTTTTTAGGTTTTTATTGGGTTTTAAGCTTTTGTATTTTCTTAGAGCTAAAATGGGGTTTCAATGGCAAAAATCACCTTTTTTTGTGACAAACAGGCTGCCCATTTGTGATTGACTCACTATCTAAGGCAAACATTTATCTATGATAGACAACCATTTGTGATAGCTTCCCATTTGTGATAGAAGCCAATTTGTAATAGGTTCCCATTATGATAGATATCCTACTCATCTATTGCATGATTTCCATATTTACTTCCCACTATTTTTGAGCAAAAAAGGGGGACTTTTTAGGGAAATTTATCTCAAATATAATATGATCTTTATAGATCATATTAGGGTTTTAAACCTTAAAAATATGAATTTTAAGGGAATTGAAATCTTCAAAATAGGATAATTTTAATGGGACATAAACTCCTTTAAATATAGAAAAAAAACCCTAGGGTTTGTGCGGGGGTTCTTCTTCTTCTCTTTGGTGGTTAAAAAATTCATCTTTTTCGATTGCAAGAAACTTGGGGAGGCAACAATTCTTTTTGTGGAGTAATAAATCTAATTTTTATTTCATAAAAAAAATGCAAAGATCTTTATATTTTTTAGCGAGAAAACTCATTCTTTCTATATAAAAAATATTTTCATTTTTTTCATCAATCATGGAAATTAATTAGAGATGAATTTGGAGCACAATTCTTTAGCCTTCTAAAAAGCAACTGAGGGTAGTATTATGACTATTCTTCTTATCCATTTTAATTATGCCATGCTCATATATTTAATTTGATTTTTTTTTTTGTCTTTGATGGTGGTATTGTGATTTAATGTTGTTATTTAATGTATTTAAATATTTTTATATGCTTTATAATTCCATGAATGTGTAAATGAATAATAAAATATTACTAGAATAGCATAAGTTTTAGGCTTTCAACCATTGACGTATGTTTATATTTCTTAATTAAATCTTGTGTTCTTGTGCTTATTTACTATCTCTAGCATGATTTAAATATGTCTTGAAGTTGAGGATAATTCTACATGTATTTTAGGATGTAGAAACATGTATGCTTAGGCCTTAAGTTAAGGTTTATTATTTTTGTGTGTGAATCCTACATTTTGCCTATATGTCCCATGATAGATGGGAATAAGGCCTCACTAATGGTTGTTGTTTATAATGATCGACGAGACATAGCGAGATCTTCTTTCAATCCTATCTCTCCTTTTTTGTCTTGGCCATTTGTCTTTGTTATGACCATTTCTGGCCATTGTTTGAGTGTTTCTATATTTTTTCATGTTTATTCCTCTTTCTAAATTATTTTAACATATTTAATTATGTATTCAAATGTTATTTAAATTATGTTTCACATATTTTAACGTTTTGTTTGTTAATATTTTAGTCTTCGATGTATGTTTTATTTAGTTTGCATCATTATTTATTTCTATTATGATAGAAATGCTAACCATGTACCTTCTTTGTGTTCTTTTGAGTGATTAATTTCAAATGCTTTGAGGCATTCACTTCTTGTTACCAGAATACCTTTGGTTCAGGCAGTTGGCTATTAATGTTGCATTTATTTTAATCATTTATCTAATTCCTTTTATTTAATTATTTATTATTTTATTTTAATGTATTTATTTTGTGGATGTTATAGCATAGTAATAAATGGATTTTTGCATGTTAACATAAAAATTAACCTAAAACCATTTTTTACTTATTCAAATTGAGATTTTCTTAATTAAAATTGATAATTTTCCAACGTTTAACTCAAAAATTCAAATATAAAATAGAGTCATATTTTCCTCTAACTCGGGATCACTCATTCAATATTTTCTAAAATTTAACAAAAACTCTTTACCTACTTTTTGTAAATATATATGAGGGAACCAATGTTCACATTCTAATTAATTCCTTATTTTATGTATGACATTTATTTTATTCTTTTTCATTGGGACAATTTGCTTTTGTAACAATTTAAGAAAGATTCTTTGTTTTATTTAATTGCTTTCATGTATGCTTGATATTTTTACTTATTTACTTATGTATGCACCATGCTAGAAGGGTGAGTGGATTAATGTTTAAAACCCAATTATAAAATAACAGATAAACAAGATGCTGAGTAAGAGGGATGTTCCAAATAGCAATCTCTATTTAGGAAACAAAAGGTTGAGATTCATTTCCCAATGTTTTGGTTGGTGGTAACTCTAAGATACCAGCTTCTTTGAGCCCACATTAGATGCCTTCATGGATTCACCATCAATAAAAAATTTGGCCAAAATTCCATTTTATTGTGAAATGGCTAGCTTATGAGTTATAGTGAGCCATATCCAACCTTGAACCCTAAAAGTGAGCCTCTAAGAACCTAATTGAACATCGAATAGGCTCTAGCATGCAACGCAATATGCTGCCAGTGACCACTCACAAATGGTATGTTAGGCTATGTTTATATATTCTCTTCCATTGCTATATGATAAAATAGTTTAACATATTTTCTATATTTGCTTGATTAATTATTGTAGTATGATTTAAATTATGTTTTATTGTTGTTTTTGCATAATCAACATGCTTTAGGGTTTTAATATTGCATGTTTATGGTTTAGGTTTTGTTTTCCTTATTTTTTAGTTGAATTTTTGCCTTTTACCTGTATTTTCTAGTGATAGACAAGAAAAAGACATCATAGATGCCCTTTTACCACGGCGATGAATGGGATATCAAGATGCCTTGTAAGGACTTGTTTAGCATGTTTTTGTTCCTAAGAGGTATGTTATTTTTCATTCAACAATGCATACTATATTCCAATGGTTCACATTTCATGTAATTCTTTATAATTCATAATTTTATCCATGCATTGGAATAGGCCATACGAGTTAAAATTCTTAGTACATCATAAATATAATCATGTAATTATTCATATTATACTTTTACATTACATCATTTTAACAAAATATGCAATTTACAATAATAGAACATAGGTAAAGGACAACATCTTTATATGCTTGCAACTTTCGTAAGCTGGTGTTAGCTTCACTATTTTGACTTTGTCCCTACTATAAAGGCATATCTTGGGTACCTATATTGATAAACACCCATCCTAAGCTATACAACTTAGTGGGGAAGAGTAAGTATGCTGAACAACCACTCACACAGGTCATTCTCAAGCACATGTGACATGCAATAATAATAAGATACATTTATGTCATTTAACAATATATCATAATTATTTATGTAACATTTATGTGTATTAGATTAATCATCCATAACACATTATTCTTTGGCACTAAATACTTATTGATTATCATATCATGTGAATGCCTACATATGTTCTATAAGTGTGGATAACAAGTGATAGAGATACCAGTAGGTATCAAACAAATGGATTCCCAAGGGTATTAAACCTATGGATCCAAATTGGATCAAGGCTGTGGTCCCAATTAGGGATATACTGCTAATCCAAATGGGGTCAAAATTGTGGTAGTTGCATCTTTAACCTTATAGGCAAGCCTATCTATCCACCACCAAGTTCTATGTACGGGTATTTTTCGTTTCACATATCACTTCTTTCCTTGTTCATAACTCATTATATTGCATAATTATAAATACAATTATTCAAAATAATTACAATATTATTCTTTTAACTATCATCATATAATCACATTTACAATTGTGTAACAACTATAGTATAATTTCATCTATGTCATCATATGCATATGTGTTATGCTATAACTTTATTTCTATACTTATGCTTTTCAAATGTTCAATATCACAAATAATCTTTAATTTAGGATTAAGATGTTCTAAAAATGCTTAAAAAGGTTTAGGTATACTTTATCATCAATTTTGGGCCTAAAAATTAAGTTTAGGTAGAAATAGAAGAGGGTCATAATCATTACTTAATAGGTGCTACCCATGAGATAGGTGTTGATTCGGTTTTTTACTGATTCTGGACTACCCCATACTCATTACAAAAAATGGTGCTGACCATGAGGTCCATTCTCTCCAAAAAATAATGAAGATAGATTGTCAACTTCAACTTGCATATCCTTTTAGACCAAGTAAAAGTCAGTTTTAGGAAAAGTTGTTCATCTATCTTTCTAGTTTTTAAAACATTAAAAAAAATACTCTAATAAGACTTTTAAATCTCGAAATTTACAACAAACAACATAAACTACTACTAATGATAAGGTAGCAGACACAATCAGAGTTCAAGCTCTATTTTCATTATCATATAAAAGGATTCAAACTTTGACTTCTTCATATAAAACAAAGATGTGTAACTTTAGTTTATATTCCAACTGGAATTGTTCAATTGGAGTTCCACCAACTAGAGTTATAGCCAAAATAGTCCTAATATTTTAATTAAACCCTAGGATAGATTTTAGATATTTCAAGAGTTACTTTGCTATTTCAATTCTCAAGGAACTTTAAAGTTGATTTCAATCATAATACTTTATATTAGCCTCTAATTTTTCATTCATCACCTTATAAACATAAACATAAATAATCAAAGTTATAGGGAGTTCCCATACCTTTATATAAGCCAAATACTCTTTTCAATCTTTTTGTATTTCCTTTCCCCTTCCCTTTTCTTGTTTCTCCTTCTAGATAGAAAATAATATAATATAAACATATATATCTTCCTTTCATTTAATTTTCCTCATAAAAATAAAGAAGAGGAGAAGAAATGGGTGTTTTTTCCTTAAAGCTTTAACAACTAAGTTCTCTTTCCCCTCTAGAATGAAGCAGAAGTTTGGGGGTTACTTTTATAGGTGATTTAGGGGTTAGAGTGGTTAAAATTCATACCTTAAGTAGCTAGCTAACTCTCCTCTTAAATACCCTACTTTTTCTTTTACTGGTTGTCACTTCTACAAAGATCAATTTAGACTTAACTTTAGTAACTTCACTTGTGATTTGCGAGAAAGCGTAATGTTATTGTTGGTTTTATACTTTTGATGTATTAAAATAGGCCCTATGGGATTATATATGTACTAACTAACAAGTATAAAAATTAAAAGGCTTTATATTTATATTTTTTTTAGATTTAGAGTTTTTACAAATCAAAATAATTAAATTAAAGTCATATAATAGTTCAATATTTTGTATGACTTTTTTTTTTCTAAAATGGTTGGTTCCATAGCATCAAATGGAAAAAGAAAGAATAGTGAGCTCATAGCCAAAGCAATGGAAAAAGTCGACAAATAAGGGGTCATCACTATATATATGAGATGCTTATAGATTTTTTCATTTTATTTTATGATTCTATTTTTTAGGATTTCACTGCTCTCTCATTAGGTTAACTTGGCATGTTAACCTAGTTTCTTTCAAAACCATTTTGGGATGGGAAAATATTATACAATAAGTTAGAGGTAATTAAGGGAATGAAACTATGCAGTGGCTATATATCCCCTTATTTAATCACCAATCCTAAAAACAAAAAACGTGTATGGACTTTGTAATTTTTGGATAAGATTATTCCTTATAGTGATATTTGTATGTTAAACTTGTGGTTATTTTTCTCATCACATGGCATCTTATATCTGTTGACAAGACCTAGAAAATCCTATCATTTTAAATCATGAGACTAAGATTTTAAACTTAAATGCAATAGTCAACATTATGGAGTTTGCCTTGAAGGTTGGTGGTTATATACATGCATAATGGAAGTCTATCTATTACTTCATTCTTATTGTTAGACTAATTTTCTAAGCTTTATTTTCACTATGCCCCTTAGAAAATAATAAGCAAAGACATGAAATTGTAACATAGGACCTTGATATAACTATTGTTAGGTTATTGTATTTTCATTTCAAATTATCATGTCTTAAAATATAATTTAACTAACATAACAAAGTTAGCAAAAATATTATAGTAGTCAAGTGAATTAAATTTTTATAGTAGAGATCTCTTGTAAAGAATTCCAATGTATGTCTCTTTATTATATTCATTTTTCTTTTTCTTCTTTGACAACTCTATAGATTGCAAACATTTATATCAAACTCCATATCCCGCATGTTTATTCACTTCAGTTGAAGGACAACAACTATAGGAACTCATATATATATATAATTCAAGTTATTCTGATTTTCTAATGTATATTTTTAAGCTTGTTTTGTATATGTAGGTTTGATACTCTGTATTATTCATTTACCAGGTATTTCCAATTAATTGCTTAGTTGAATCACTTGTCTATTCATTTTTTTCCTAGCATTAAGGAGTAAAAAAGTTGGTTATGTCAAAGAAGTGTTAGTCTAGTGATAGTTTTTGTCAGTGTAATTGTATTCTTCTCTGTATTTCATTTATCTAATTTTTTAGTAAAATAAATTTAATAAATTGTTCTTGCTAGATTCTATTTTGTTCTTCTACCTTGTGTGTGTCAATGTTTTACTTCATATGCTATAAGGTTATATGGTTATTCATTCATTTCATAGAATATGATTTTAATAGAATAGCATATAATCAAGTGTTAGGAATAGTTTTTTTTGGACTCTTGTTGGAATTCTTGCAGTTATTCACCTCATAAGTCTAATTTCTTTTCCCAATCTATTATATCTTATTTCTTCTGCTTTATCTTATTTCTTCTGCATAGAAAATAATAATAACAAAATTGTAATAATTTTTAGCGATGGAATAGCAATCGATGGCATTTTTCTAATTTTTTTTATTGGTGATGAAATTAGCAGCAAAAATTGTAATTTTCGTTGCTAAAAATAGCAACAACAAATGAATTCCGTTGCTAAAAAATAGCAAGTGTCAAATCTGCAACTAGTCATTTTTTTGCTAATTTTCATTAGCAACAGAAAATTAACAATTCCATTGCTATTTTTCCATTTCTATTTCCTTATTTTCTTATAGTGCTTGGTTTATTTAGATAATTGCACTTAGTTCCCTAGTCTTCTTCAATTTCTTATTCTTACCACAGAACTTACACTTTCTCTTTTTAATTGAGCCCCCAATGTTATATTCTCTCTCAATTATGCACCTATATGACTTAATGTAAAATGACCATTTTGCATTTTCCTTAGTCAACAATCTCCTCTAAGTCCCAACTTACAATAACAACAACTATGCAAAGCACAAGTAAATCATATCATCAATTACACACATATATAGAAAATCTCCTAGGGTATAAGTAGGGGCCTCACAACTCTCTCCCCATTAAAGAATTTTATCCTAGAAATTTATACCTATGTTGAACAATTGTGGATGTTGTGCTTGCATTATTGACTCAAGTTGTCATGTGGATTTTTGTATGCCATGGTGTTGCCACTATACTTTAACTAGAGGGATTTGCTTGTTCCCTAGTTGTTTGACTTCCTTGGCCAAGATCTCATTTGGTTCTTTATATAAGTATAATCGGATTGAACTTTTATATCTTGTACAAGTACTATGTCAAATTCATCGAATTAATATTATCGGAGCATAAAAATATTGAAAACATCATATAACCTTGATAACTCCATTAAAAAAAGCCAGTATATAAGATACAGGTCCAACTCAATCTACAATTTCATAAGGACCTATAAATCTTGGATTGAGTTTTGCTTTCTTTTCGTATCGTAATATTTCTCTACATGTTGACATCTTTAAAAAAACTTTATCTACAACTTGATACTCAACATCCTTTCTTTTAAAATCCGTATATGATTTTTGTCGATCACTTGCTTCTTTTAATCTTTGTTTAACAAATTGAATCTTCTCCTCAGTATCTTTGATAATGGCAGGATCGATCATTTTATTCTCATTTAACTCTATCCAACAAACTGGAGTTGTACACTTACGACCATATAATGATTCATAATGACAAAACTAGTTTGGTAACTGTTGTTATATACAAACTCCACTAAGGCTAAATATTTATCCTAAGATCCTAAAAAAATCTAAAACACATCCTCACAGCATATCTTCTAACACTTGTATAATTTTCTCAAATTGACCATCTATTTGTGAATGGAATGCAGTACTATAATGAAGCTTTATGCCTAAAGGTCGTTGTAAGCTTTTCCAAAATTTGGAAGTAAATCTTAGATCTTGATATGAAATTACTAATACTGGTATCCCATACAGTCAAACAATTTCATTCACATATAATTCAGCTAATTTATTCATCGAGTAGTCAAATCCGACTGGGATGAAGTGAGCGGCCATGGTTAATTTATCCATTATTCCCCACACTGCATAATATTTCATTTTCATAGGAGGTAAATTGATAACAAAATTGATAGTCATGTTATTCCATTTACATTGTGGAATTGGAATAGGGTTAAATAGTCCTAAAGGAAATTGATGTTCCATTTTTACTTGCTAACAAGTCAAGCATTTGGAAACATATTCAGTTACATTTATTTTCATCCCTAGCCACCAATAAAACAACTTCAAGTCTTGTTACATCATGTTTCAACTAGGATGCATAGTGAAAAATGTGTTATGCGCTTCTTGCAAAAGAGTTATTTTCAACTTTTTATCATCTGGTATGCAAAATTTATTCTAGTAATTTATAGCGCCATCATTTCAGACTGAATATTCCTCTGAGTCTTTTTGATGTATTGTTTAGACTATTTGTTGTAGTTTTTCATCACCTTTATGTGTATTAATAATTGCCTACCTTATGTAAGGTTGAGCTTTTAATTAAGCTATTAAAACCCCATCTAATGTAAGTCTCTATTTGTATTACTGTAACATCAAAGTTGCCACCATTTTTTGACTTAGAACATCAGCTACCACATTTGCTTCACCCTGGTTGTAATCAACTATTCAATAATATTCCTTGAACAATTCCAACCTCTTATGTTGCCTCAAATTGATATCTCTCTATGTAAGCAAGTATTTGAGACCTTTGTGATCTATATAGCTCTTACATTTCTCCCTATACAAAGAATGGCACCATATTTCCAGAGCAAAAACCATTACTGTTAGCTCTCAGTCATGACTAGGGTAGTTTTGTTCATGAGGTTTTAACTACGTTGATGCATGTGCCACTATCTTTCCATCTTGCATTAACACATAACCCAATCCATTCTTTGATGCATCACTATATACGAAATATTCCTTATCTGTTGTTGGCTGCATAAGAACTAGACCTTTTGATAACATTTTTTAACTATTCAAATCTTGCTTGGCATCTATTTATCCATTCAAATTTGATACCTTTTCAAAACAATTTAGTCAGTGGGGAGACAATCACTAAAAATCCTTTCACAAACCTAAGAAACTTCTTACTTTTGGCACATTTTGAGGCAATTTCTAGTTGACTATTGCCTCAACCTTTTTAGGATCCACCCCGATGCCTTATGATGACACAATATGCCCAAGGAATAGGACTTCTTTAAGCCAAAAATTACACTTACTCAACTTGGCATATAACTATTTTTCTTGTAAAGTCTACAACTCTATTCTCAAATGTTCTGCATGTTCAACTTTATTTCAAGAACAGACTATTATATGATCAATAAATGCCACTACAAACTAGTCTAGATAAGGTCTACATACCCTATTCATTAAGTCTATAAAAGTTGTTGGTGCATTTGTTAACTCAAAAGGTATTACCAAGAATTTGTAATGGCCAAATTGAGTTTTAAAAGCAGCCTTTAGAATATCCACATCTTTTATGTGTAGTTGATAATATCCTGATCATAGATCAATCTTGGACAACACACTAGTACCCTTTAACTGGTCAAATAAATTTCAATTCAAGGCAATGGATATTTATTCTTCACTATTACATTATTAAGATGCCTATAATCAATACATATCCTGAATGAGCCATTTTTCTTTTTGACAAACAACACCGATGCACCCTAAGGTGATACAATAGGCTTTATAAAGCCTTTATCTAACAACTCTTACAGTTGAAATTTTAGCTCCTTTAGTTTTAATGGTGCCATTCTATACTATGCCATTTTAGCTCCTCAAATTAACCTCTATTTTAGGTGAATGACCCAGTAACTCCTTAAGAAACACATCATAAAATTCATTAAATATTGATATATCTTGAATGTTAACTATTTCTCTTTTAGAATCAAGTATCAAAGCAAAGAATGCTTCACATCCCTTCCTAAGAAATTGCCTTGCCTTCATAGTTGATATAACATTTGCTGTGGGTTTTGATTTAATACACTGTACCACTATTTCTTTAGCTTTCACATTGTTGATTACTATAGTCTTAGCTTTACAATGTACTATTTCTTAATGTTTAATCAACTAGTCCATACCCAATATCACATCAAACTCATAGAAAGGCAATACAATTAAATCAACTGGAAATTCTTTCCCTTAAATCATAATAGGAAAATTTATATATACTATGTTTATGCACACACACTATGGCCTAAGGTACTAGTCACACATATATCAAAATTTAATTGGTTAATAATAGAAATACTTTTACCTAAATCCCTATTGCATATATATGAATGAGTGGAACTTGGATCTATAAGCACATATACATTAGTGTTAAAGAGAAAAAGAGTACCAGTTATGACTTCTGAAGCAATAACTTCTTCTCAAGCTTTCACAGCATAGGGCTAAGCAGGAGGTGTGGGAGAAAAAGGTCAACTAACTATCTCATAGACATTTCTTCACTATGCTCTAAACTGACTTGTCCACCTCAACCTCTTCCATATCCTTTGCCTGTCGAAGGTGTATTAGAGGTCCCTCTATTACTCTACCATATGTACTTCTGTTTTTATTTCAATGGGCAATTGGCAATTAAATGCTTAGTGCTCCATATCAAAAGCAAGCACCTATCAACTTCCTATAGATGCCCCAATGTCTTCTGTAGCAATAGGTCCATTAAAGTGGCCATTCTCTACCTTGTTCTGCTATAGCGTCCTTACCTAATTTTAGCTAGGGTAAATATGCCTTGTTGTTTGCCTCAAAAAGATGGTTGGTTGCCACATTCCACTGACTAATCTCCCTATACAACCCTAGGTCTATTTCCTATTGATAAACCACCCCTTGCATAACTTTTTCTTTGTTTTTTTTTTTCCTTTTTAGCCAATTCTTTCTTTTTTACCCAAATAGCTGCTTGTACAAGTATATGGTAGTCTACTTATTGTAAAGAAGTAAATCCAATCAAGTGCTCCTTAATATGATCACGTAAACCATTTTCAACCTACTGGCATTTAAAGGCTCCCATCAATATTGATTTTGGTACATATTTGCTTAGGCAGCTAAACTCCACCTCATAGTCAGCAATTGTCATACTCTTTTATTTTAAACTTAAGAATTACCTCAAGTTTTCCTCTTTGTATGCTTCAGTTACATATCTTTTCTTAAATTCCTCTTTAAAGAACTCCTAAGTAAAGGGATCAAGCAATTAGGGTTATGTCAACACTAATTTCCACCAATCATATGCCTCTCCTTGAAGTAAGGACACAACACATGTCACTTTTTGGTTGGCTAGGCACTAGATCACTGTAAAGACTCATTCTATCTTTTCCAACCAAAGTTCTACATTTTTTATTCCTCCTACATCACATCTAAAAATTATTTACATGATGCTTTCTACTTTTTGCAATAGGAACTTTTGGTGTTGTCATTCTCTATAAAATCTGAGCCATATCTCATGATATCTTCAATAATACTTTCCCAGGTGCAGCAATAGGTGCATCCCTCTAAGAAGATGCTAAAGATTTCATATTGAAAGAATTTGATCTCAAAAGCAAATTACTTTTTACAGTCTTCTCTTTTGTTTCCTGGCTTCCCTACATAATCTACTATCTAAATAAACATAAGGACATCAACAGTAAGCCAACACCAATAAAATTCTATACATACATATTCTTAAACTCCTAAGAACTACCTAAAACATGCTCTAATACAAAAGATGTAAGGACTAGTTTTGCAAGTTCTGGTTCCTATTTCTTAGTATGTTATTTTTCATTCAATAATGAATACTATATTTCAATGGTTCACATTTCATGTAATTCTTTATAATTTATAATTTTATCCATCCATAGGAATAGGCTATATGAGTAAAGTCCTTGGTACATTATAATTATATTCATGTAATTTTTCATATTGTATTTTTACATTATATCATTTTAACAAAATATGTAATTTAAAATAATAGAACATAGCTAAAGGATAACAACATCTTCGTACTTGCTCTTTTCTTAAGCTGGTGTTAGCTTTACTATTTTTGACTTTATCCCTACCAAAAAGACCTATCTTTGGTACCTACTGTTAGTGTAAGCCCTAGCCCTAATGTATTGTTATAAAACTCTTAAATTAATAAATGAGGCATTTGTTTTATCTATTGTATTCCTATATATATCAATTGATAGAACGATCCAAGAATGTAGTTTCAATTTAAGTTATCATATGTGAGGCACATGATTGTAAGACCTTGAAACAATAAAGACTTCATTCTAAATATCCCTAATCAGTCATTATTATGAAAATAACAAATGAATTAAGACTTGTAAGCTCTCTCTGATAAGATGAGTTCTGCTTTACGGATCATAAGGACAAGAGTGTCAATTAGAGATAATAAATACATGTTTATAACATGGTATTTGGATTTGATTCGCTCATGAGAACACTGCATGGTACTAGTCATAAGTGTTTCTGATGTGCAAGTTTTGCATCAGAGTTCTTAGACCTAAAATCTCTATGACACTCTTTATGAATTACTGCGTACTTTGACATACACCTAACATACTAGTAATAGGGTGATAAGTATGGGTATGCACTAATTCATGTTAGAGAGCATAAGAGATGTAAAGGGATTACCCCTATCAATAAGAGAGAAAATATCATCGACCACTTGATCAGTTAATTGAGAAGTGTATGGCCATACCGAGATAAAATAATGAGTAATCATTATTTATCTGAGAGTTCAGTGTCACTGGAATAACAAGAAAGGAATTAATATATATAAAGATAACTAGTTTCATACCTTATATTAATTCTGATATTTAAGAGCAAGGGACTATGCAAAATTGCATTAGGTCACTAAATGTCATTTGCATTTTCATTTAATTTTGAATGCTATAATATCTTGCTAGAGAATATATATAACCTTTGGATTAATTTATTAATTCATTGCCAATATTAAATGGACCTATAAGATCGCACATAAAGCATTGGGCTTAAAGTATTTAAATAAAGTATTGGGAATTAATTTGGGCTTTTAATTAAAGTCAAGTTAATGTATGTAATGGGTATTAAAAATGCTAATTAGACCTTGGTCCATGAGAGAGAAATTCGGCCCACAAGGTTTAATTTAAATTAATTAATTATCTTGGATTATTTAAGTTATTTGAGTATTAAATCCTAATAGCATTTGAATCAAAATAAAACACTTAAATAGGACAGAGAGTGACCAAAATTCAAAGATAAAATCATAGTGAATTTTGGCGCATGTATATCCTAAATAAGTGATGGATTTTTTTATTAAATGTCTTATGCCATTGTAAATTAATTTGAATTTAAAACCTAAAAGGAATTTGAATTAATTTGAATCACTTAATTAGGAAGTGATGGAGGCTGAAAATACTACCTAATTCAAGGGGATTTCGGCATCCATAATATTTCCTAAACCTAGTGGTATAAATTAATGAAATGATTTTTCGAAGTTAGGTTTTTTCTCTCTCTAAGCCGCCACTCTCAAGGAAAAAGGACTCTTCCTTCTTCTCTTGGATTTTGGGCAGCCATTGGTGAACCTTAGAAAGAACAAGTTCAGGTCTTGTGTCTTTAGTTTAATACCCATTGCCAAATACACAAAGATTAGAGCTAGCACTTTAAGTTTTAAGACTTCCTTGCAATTGTGTGTGCGAGCATAGAGAGGAGTGGCATAAAGGCTGTTTCTTTGGCATTGGTGATCAAGATCTAAAGCATATAAGTTCATCCTATTTTCTAGTCATCATCAAAATTGAGATTTGAAGTGCATTTAAGATTGTAAGTTTTAAAACCCTAAAATTGCATGTTTTCGATTCTTGTTGTGGATTGTGTGGTATGTATGATCAATCATTTTTTTTTATGTTGTTTGATCATCATTGATATGTCATGTTATATCCCATAAGTGGTATTAGAGGCTAAACATGCTTATTTTAGTGCTTTGGATGCATCATATCTTGATTAAAAATCGTTTGTTTAAAAACATGCAATGCTGAAATTTTCTATTTTGAGTTTTTTTGCATTGTTTTATTGTAAAAACCATTTTAAATGTTTTATTAGGTATTATAATTATTTTGAAATGTTTATATACTTTCCTAAGATGTTCTTAAAGCTGTTCATGCTCGGATTTAATTATAGATACCTGATGGTACATGTTAATCTTGAAACTAGGTGCTAGTTTGCATGATATGTGTTTGTTTAACAACTAATTTTCAAAATTAAATGTATAAATGTGTTTGGCATGTTTGTAAGTGATTTTTAAAGATTAATAATAGGTCTGGGCATATTTTAAAATTGGTTTTAATTCTGGTCCATGACAATTTAATTAATTAATTTTAAAATCACTTAAAACTATGACTAGTTTGTGTTTGTTACATGTTTAATCAATATTGTTTGTTTTATTTTGATTAAAATGGCAAAAACACATTTAGATCAGATCTGAAAAAAAACTTAACTCAATGTTTATGACCTTATTTAAATTATTAAATGGCTCATAAAATCATTTTAAGTGTTTGTGCATTATTGTGGCATTATATGAGCATTAAACAACTAGTTTCATTGTTGTTTGTTTGTTTTTGTATGAATGTTGTGTATGATATATGTTCTTCATGATTTTATGTTTTAATTCATGTTGGAACATATTATATGTATTTTTAATGTTTATGGGCTGTATGACATAAAATTTAAAAATGGCAAAAAAATCGGAAATTATACTAGAGTTGATATATGGCACAAATCTAACTAGTTTGTGTTTTGGGCATTTAAGAGAACTTATTCAATAAGAGGATTTAGTCCATTGGGATTTTTCCCAGACCCATCATGGGGTCTTCTCTTAAAAGTTCAAGTACACAATTTCCATTAATGGGCTTGGCTAAATTAATTAAAATTGGACTTTGTTTTATCCATGAATTTTATGTATATTTATTTGATTTTTTTGTGTAATGAATGGATATGCATGATGCATTATTGGGCCCTAGGTTTTTATAATTAAATATGGCCTGCATGCCATTATGTATTATTGTAAAATTTTCATTTATTTCTTAGTATAGAATTTTTTTGAAGACTTTGTAAATCAAGACGAAGCCCACCGGAGTGGAGAAGCCCAACTCAAAGATTCTTATGTAATAGTATAGAATCTTAGTTGTAGGTTTTTGGGCCCATGTTTGTCATGCTTTACTTTATGTAATTATATATATATGTATGATATGAATGGATGACAAAGCATATGCCATGTAAGCCATAATAAAATGAATCCCTAAAATAGTAAGTCACAAAGTCTCCTTCCTAATTCGAAACATGTCAAGGCATCGATCATCGATCACGTATACTAGGAGTCCTAGATGCGCTCGATTATCTTTGTGAGGCATAGGTTGTGAATGTAGGTTGGACTTAACATGGAAAGGGATGCTCAGACCTATTCAACTAATAAATGGGTTTTTGCTATAACATCTTAAGATGTTAGCCCATTTGATCCAAGAGTCATATACGAGACATGATTGGAGTTTTCCTACCTAAGTAACTTAACTTGTTAGGTGTACAAGCTCAGCTTGACTAATAATTTGTTGTGAAAAGTGGATTTTGGCCAACATTAAATCACTAACATGAATTATTTAAACGGATATTAATTCGGTTTGTGGGGATATAAATAAGATCTCATTTAATCTTGCTAATTTTTCATTGCGATCGGTCCAGGAAAAGGACAAACTGAATGGCACCAATTTCATAGACTGGTTTTGAAACTTGAGAATTGTTCTTAAGCAAGAGAAGAAGTTGTATGTTTTGGATGGACCCTAGCCTGAAGAACCTACTAGGAATGCCTATGCAGTTCAAAAGGAAACTTTTGAGACCAAAAAGAGCGACTCCAATGAAGTGGCATGTCTGATGCTGGCCACTATGGTGTTTGACTTGCAAAAGCAATTCATGGACCAAGAAGCTTATACGATCATGGTGCAACTCAAGGAGATGTTTCAAGAGCAAGCTCGTCACGAGAGATTCGTGACAACAAAAGCCTTAATTTCTTGTAAGATGATTGTGAGTACTCCTAGTAGTACCCATGTACTCAAGATGAAAGGGTATCTTGATACTCTTGAGAAGCTTGAGGTATAAGTACCTAAGGAATTGGCCACTGACTTGATCTTAGGTTCATTGACTGATGATTATGATCCATTTGTTATGAATTATAACATGCATGTAATGAATAAGATAGTCACCGAGCTTCATGGGATGCTTAAGAATGTTGAAGAGAACATTCGAAAGATCAATCCCGTACTTATGGTCCAAGGGAGCATTAAGAAGGGACCTACTAAGGGAAAGGGAAAGGGAAAGGCAAAACCCAAGTATGACCTGGCTCGGCTCAAGTAAAATGAGAGTTCACCTCAGGCCCAACCGAAGCCCAAGGCATAAAAGCTCAAGGAGAGCGAGTGCACATGCTTTCATTGCAACAAATTTAGGCATTGAAGGAAGAATTGAGCTCTCTTCAAGGAAGAACAAAAGAAGAATAGAGCCAAGGCATCCAGTTCTGGTATTTTTATTGTTGAAATTAACCTTTCTATTCTACCACTTGGGTATTGGATATCGGTTGTGGTTCTCACATTTGTTTAAATCTGTAGGGATTAAAAAATAGGTGGTTACTTGGGAAGAATGAAGTGGAGCTCCGTGTGGGGAATGGATCACGAGTTGCTGCCATGGAGATAGGAGACTATCCACCCACTTTACCTTTCCGACTTTATTTAGAATTGAAAAATTGTTATTATGTGCTTGCGATAAGCAGGAACATTATTTCAGTTTCTTATTTGAATATGGATGGATTTAATTTTGTTATTAATAATGGAAATATTCATATTCGTCACCAAGGCATTTCATATGGCAATGCAATGTTACAAAATGGCCTTTATATCCTTGATCTACAAAACAAAGAGTCCATATACAACATTAATACAAAGAGGGTTAAATCAAATGAATTGAACCCTACTTACTTCTGGCATTGTCATTTAGGACATGCAAATAAAAAATGCATTTCAAGACTCCATAAATCTGGAGTGCTTGGCTCATTCGACTTAGAATCTTATGACACATGCGAGCCATGTTTGCATGGAAAGATGACTAAGAGTCCTTTTAACAAGAAAGGTGAAAGGACTAGTGACTTATTGGAACTAATACATACTGATGTATGTGGACCATTAAGTACATAAGCTAAAGGTGGTTTTAGCTACTTCGTGACGTTCATATATGACTTCAGTAGATATGGCTACGTCTATCTAATAAAGCACAAATTTGAAACTTTTGAGAAATTCAAAGAGTTTAAGAACGAAGTAGAAAACCAACTTGGCAAAAGTATAAAAGCCATTCGATCAGATGAGGTGGTAAATACTTAAGCCAAGAGTTTGACAGTCATCTGAAGGAGTGTGGAATTATTTCACAACTCACTCCTCCTGGAACTCCACAATGGAATGGTGTGTTTGAAAGGAGAAATAGAACTCTATTGGACATGGTTGGATCGATGATGAGCCAAGCTAATCTTCATGTTTCCTTTTGGGGTTATACATTAGAAACTGCTACTTTTCTACTGAACCGTACTCCAACTAAAGCAGTTGAGAAAACACCATACGAGGTATGGACTGGGAAGGAACCCAATATGTCATTTCTCAGGATTTAGGTTGTGAAGCACATGTTAAGAAATTAACATCTAACAAACTAGAGTCTAAATCCATTGTCTGCTTATTTATGGTTATTTCAAAGAAACAAAGGAATACTACTTTTACTCACAAGCCGAGAACAAAGTATTTGTTGCTCACAAGGCTATTTTCTTGGAAAAGGAATTCCTTTTCAAGAAAATAGTGGGAGTAAAGTAGAATTTAGAGAAATTCAAATGCCACAAACTCCTGTAGAGGATGAGTTGGTAATGGGATCAAGTTCACAACTAGTTATGGTAGAAGAACTCATTGCACAATAACCTGTAGGGTCCGATAGGGCACGTCGGGGATTGATAGATACGAAAGTCTAATCACCGACAGTGACACTATTGAGTTAGTGGATCGTGAGGATCCAACTACCTACCTAGAAGCTATTGAGAGCCCTAACTCAAAAAATTGGCTTGGAGCCATGAAATCCAAAATGCAATCAAAGTACAATAACCAGGTTTAGACCTTGATTGATCCACCGAAAGGTGCTAAGGTAATTGAATGCAAGTGGCTATTTAAACTCAAAGCTTATAAGACCTACAAAGGTAGACTAGTAGCAAAAGGTTTTCAGCAAACTCATGGTGTAGACTATGATGAGACCTTTTTGCCTGTAGTCATGTTAAATTTCATTAGGATCTTTCTTGCCATAGCTGCATATCATAACTATGAGATATGGTAAATGGATGTCAAAACTGCTTTCCTCTATGGAAATCTACTTGAGGATGTGTATATGACACAACCTAAGGGTTTTGTCAATCCCAAGCATTCAAAGAAGGTTTGAAAGCTTCAAAAATCCATTTATGGATTAAAACAAGCATCCCGGAGTTAGAATCTCTGTTTTGATGAAGCTGTTAAAGAATTTGACTTCATCAAGAATGAAGATGAGCCTTGTGTGTACAAGAAGGTTAGTGGAAGCATAATAGTATTCATGGTCCTATATGTGGACGACATCCTTCTCATTGGGAATGACATCCCAACATTACAAAAGGTTAAGCAATGGTTGGGAAGTGTTTCTTAATGAAAGACTTAGGTGAAGATGAGATAATACTTGGTATTCAAATCTATAGAGATAGATAATATCGGCTTTTGGGACTAAGTCAAGAAAAGTATATAGACAAAGTACTAAAACATTTTAGTATGTGAGACTCAAAGAAAGGGTATATACCTTTGGCTTTAGGAGTTCCTTTGACTAAAGAACAATATCCTAAAACTAAAAGGGAGAGGGACAAAATGATTAGAATCCCATATGCATCTATTATTGGATCTGTCATGTACGCTATGTTATGTACTAGGTTGGATGTTGCTCATACACTGAGTATAACTAGTAGATTTCAGCAAAACCCTGGTGAAAAGCACTAGTCTGCTGTAAAGGGGATTCTAAAGTACCTACGAAGGACTAAGGATCACATCTTGGTGTAGGGTGGTCAAGAAGAGCTCGAAATATAAGGTTATGTCGATGTTGCTTTTCAAACCAACACTCAAGACTCAAGATCGCAATCTAGTTTTGTTTTTATTTTGAATGATGGTACTGTTAGCTAGAAAAGCTCAAAGCAAGAGACCGTTGCCGACTCAACTATAAAATCTGAGTATATTGCCGCAAGTCAGGCTACAAAGGAGTCTGTTCGAATTAGAAATTTCATTTCTGGATTAGGAATGGTCCCTAGCATCATAGATCCATTAGAAATTTTATGTGACAATAACGGGGCCATCGCACAGGTCAAAGAGCCCCAGTCACATCAAAAATCCAAACACATACCTAGGAGGTACCACCTGATAAGAGAAATTATTGATCGTGGGGATATCAAGATTAGCAAGATAGCAAGTGAAAACCATGTAGCAGATCCATTGACGAAATAGTTACATCCAAATCTGCACGAAGCTTATTTGAGAGTGTTCGGTTTGAAGGCTATGCCTAATTGGGACTAGTGCTAGTGGGAGATAGTTAGTGTAAGCCCTAGCCCCAATGCATTATTATAAAACTCTTAAATTAATAAATGAGGCATTTATTTTATTTATTGTATTCCTGTGCATATCAATTGATACAACTATCCAAGAATGTAGTCTCAATTTAAGTTATCATGTGTAAGGCACATAGTTGTAAGACCTTGAAACAATAGAGACTTCATTCTAAATATCCCTAGTCAGTCATTGTTATGGGAATAACAAATGAATTAAGACTAGTATGCTCTCTCTGATAAGATGAGTTCTGCTTTACGGATCATAAGGATAAGAGTGTCAATTAGAGATCATAGATACATGTTTAGAACAAGGTATATGGATTCGATCCGCTCATGAGAACACTGTATGGTACTAGTCATAAGTGTTTCTCATGTGCAAGTTTTGCATCGGAGTTCTTAGAACTAAAATCTCTATGAAACTCTTTATGAATTAATGTGTACTTTGACATACACCTAACGTACTCGTAACAGGGTGATAAGTATGGGTATGCTTGGGTATGCACTAATTCATGTTAGAGAGCATGAGAGAAGTAAAGGGATTACCCCTTTTAATAAGAGAGAAAATTTCATCGGCCACTTGATCAGTGAACTGATAAGTGTATGGCCATACCGAGATGAAATAATGAGTAATCATTATTTATTTGAGAGTTTAGTGTCAATGGAATATCAAGAAAGGAATTAGTATATATAAGGATGACTAGTTCCATGCCTTATATTAATGAGTAATCATTAGGTCACTAAATGTCATTTGCACATTCATTTAATTTGGAATGCTATAATATCTTGCTAGAGAATATATATAGCCTTTGGATTAATTTATTAATTCATTGCCAATATTAAATGGACCTATAGGATCGCACACAAAGCATTGGGCTTAAAGTATTTAAATAAAGTATTGGGCAATAATTTGGGCTTTTAATTAAAGTCAAATTAATGTATGTAATGGGTATTAAAAATACTAATTAGACCTTGGTCCATAAGAGAGAGAAATTCAGCCCACAAGGTTTAATTTCAATTAATTAATTATCTAGAATTAATTAAGTTAATTGAGTATTAAATCCTAATAGCATTTGAATCAAAATAAAACACTTAAATAGAAGAGTGAGTGGCCGAAATTCAAAGATATAATCATAGTGAATTTCAGCACATGTATATCCTAAATAAGTGATGGATTTTTTATTAAATGTTTTATGCCATTTTAAATTAATTTGAATTTAAAACCTAAAAGTAATTTGAATTAATTTGAATCACTTAATTAGGAAGTGATGGAGGCTGAAAATACTCCCTAATTCAAGGGGATTTCGGCATCCACAATATTTCCTAAACCTAGTGGTATAAATTAATGAAATAATTTTTCCAAGTTAGGTTTTTTCTCTCTCTAAGCCGCCACTCTCAAGGGAAAAGGACTCTCCCTTCTTCTCTTGGATTTTGGGCAGCCATTGGTGAACATTAGAAAGAACAAGATCAGATCTTGTGTCTTTAGTTTAATACCCATTGCCAAATACACAAAGGTTAGAGCTAGCACTCTAAGTTTTAAGCCTTCATTGCAATTGTGTATGTGAGCATAGAGAGGAGTGGCGTAAAGGTTGTTTCTTTGGCATTGGTGATCAAGATCTAAAGCATATAAGTTCATCCTATTCACTGGTCATTATCAAAATCAAGATTTGAAGTGCATCTAAGATTGTAAGTTTCAAAACCCTAAAATTGCATATTTTCGATTCCTGTTATGGATTGCATGGTATGTATGATCAATATTTTTATTTTTCCGCTGTGTGATCATCATTGATATGCCATGTTATATCCCATCACCTACATGAATAAACACCCCTACTAAGCTATACAGCTTAGTAGGGAAGAGTAAGTATGTAAACAATCAATCACAATGGTCATTCTCTCGAGCACGTAACATCCAATAATAATAAGATGCATTTATGTCATTTAACAATACATCATAATTAGTTAGGCAATATTTATTTGCATTAGGTTAGTCATCCATAACACACTATTCTTCGACACCAAATACTTACTATTTATCATATCTTATGAATGTTTGTGTATGTTCTATAGGTATTGATAACAGTTGATGTGGATACCCGTAGGTGTCAAACATATGAATACTTAAAGGTATTCAACCTATGGACCCAAATGGTGTGAAGACTGCGATTCCAAATGGGGACATATTGTGGACCTAAATAGGGTAAAAACTATGGTAGCTACATCTATAACCTTATAGGCATGCCTATCTATCCACCACCAAGTTCTTTATGTAGGTATTTTTGCTTTCATATATCACCTCATAATAATGCATAATTATAAATACAATTATTCAAAATAATTACAATGTTATTCTTTTAACTATCATTGCATAATCACATTTACAATTATGTAACGACTATAGTATAATTTCATCCATGTAAATATATGCATATGTGTTATGATATAACTTTAATCTTATACTTCATTATTTCTTTCACATGTTCATTATCACAAATAATCTTTAATTTAGTTTTAAAATGTTCTGAAAATGCTTAGAGAAATCTAGGTATACTTCAGTATCAATTTGGGACCTAAAAATTAAGTTTAGGAAGAAATAGGGTAGGGTTGCAATCATTATTTAATAGGTAATAAGCATGATATAGGCATTGATTCATTTTTTTACTAATTCTGGACTACCTCATGATCATTACCTAAAATGGTGCTGATTGTGAGATCCATTCTATCCCAGAAATAGTAAAGATAGGTCATCAAGTTCAACTTGTATATCCTTTAAGATAAAGTAAATGTTAGTTTTAGGAAAATTGATCTTCAAATTAAGATGTGTAAGTCTAGTATCTATTCCAATTTGAATTACTCAATTTGATTTCCTCTAGCTTGAGTTATGGCCAAAATAGTCTTAATAGGTCTATTGAACCGTAAGACAGATTTTAGATATTTTAAGAATTACTTTGCTATTTTAATTCTCATGTAATTTTAAAGATGATTTCAATCATAATACTTCATATTAGGCTCCAATATTTCATTCATCACCTTATGAACATAAACATACACAATCAAAGTCATCGGGAGTTAATATATATAAAATATATATATAAGGATGACTAGTTCCATGCCTTATATTAATTCTGATATTTAAGGGTAAGGAACTATGCAAAATTGCATTAGGTCACTAATTGCCATATGTATTTTCATTTAATTTGGATTGCTATAATATCTTGCTAGAGAATATATATAGCCTTTGAATTAATTTATTAATTCATTGCCAACATTAAATGGACCTATAGGATCGCACACAAAGCATTGGGCTTAAAATGTTTAAATTAAGTATTGAGCATTAATTTGGGCTTTTAATTAAAATCAAATTAATGTATGTAATGGGTTATAATATTGCTATTGGGCTTTGGTCCATGAGAGAGAGAAATTCAGCCCACAAGGTTTAATTTCAATTAATTAATTATCTTGTGTTAATTAAGTTAATTGAGTATTAAAGCCTAAAGGAATTTAAATTAAATCAAATCACTTAAATTTATAATGAAGTGGCCGAAATTCCAAGATGGAATTCAAGGAATTTCGGCACATGCAATTAAGTTATATTAAGTGATTTTATTTAATTAAATGTCTTATGTTTTATTTCAAATTTGAATTTTAAATTCAAAGGATTTTAATTCAAAATGTATTACTTATCTTTAGGAAGTGATAGAGTTTGAATTGCTTATCTTAAGGTAGGAAATTCAGATCAACACACTTGGCTAAGAGATAATGATATAAAAGAAATAAAACCCTAGGAGAGACACAGAAGAGTTGGCGCAAAAAAACCTAGGGTTTTCTGTGAAAATTGTGTGACCTTCATCTCTCTCTCTCTCAATTCTTTTGGCCCAATTTCTCACAAGGAGAAAGGATAGTTCCTCATTCTCTTGTGTTATTGGGTAGTAATAGCAACCTAAAATAAGAACAAGATCAAGTCTTGTAGCTTCAAACAATTGCCATTACACAATACAGAAAATAGAGAGCTAGCAATCTCGATTTTAAGCCGACAGTGCAATTGTGTGTGTGAAAATAGAGGGATTGGCGAAAAAGGCTATTCCTTGGCATTGGTGATCGAGATCTAAGGTGGATAAAGGCATCTTGGTTGCTGGACATCACAAAATCAAAGAATAAAAAGGCATCATCTATTGTAAGTTTCAAAACCCTAAAATTGCATATTTTTGTTCCTAGTTTTGGATATGTATGGTATGCATGATAAAATTTTTTTTTTTCCGCTGTGCTATCATGATTATCATACCATGTCATATTCCATCAGACTTGTACCATGTAGTGTTCTCATGAGTGGATCAAATCCAGATACCATGTTCTAAACATGTATCTATGATCTCTGATTGACACTCTTATCCTTATGATCCGTAAGACATAACTCAACTTATCAGAGAGAGCATACTAGTCTTAATTCATTGTTATTCCTATAACAATGACTGACTAGGGATATTTAGAATGAAGTCTCATTTGTTTCAAGCTCTTACAACCATGTGCCTCACACATGATAACTTAAACTGAAACAACATTCTTGGATAGTTCTATCAATTGATATGCACAGGAATACCATGTTGGAATTTAAGGGTTACATGCATCACATACATGAGCGGAATTTTAAATTTTTTAACCATTAGATCTGATCTTGCCATGAATACACAATATAACTATATGAGAATAAGAAAAATCACCTTTGATTTTTGTTGAACAGTTGATTTTACTTCGCACCGGGTTGTCGCAAACCACAATGTCCAAAATTGAACACCTCCAATGAGTAATCCACACTAGAGAGGGGTAAATTGAACAAAAAAATTGGTGTTCAACTAGGGCTGGCCGAAATTCCCAAGAGCTAGCTTAGGAAGTGGTGCAAAAAGGAGAGAGTTTTTAGAGAAAGGACTTTCCTTTTGTTTTAATCACTTAACCCTAATTCTCATTAGTTGGCCTTTTATAGTTAGGTTAAAATTCCAACTCCTTAATGAGATTGGGCTCTTTAAAATTGCTGGAGAATTATTAATTGGGCCTCTGGAATTAATTATAATCATTTGGGCTTGATTAAATCCAAATTAAATCTTTTCATAAAAGACCATGCACAAAATCCACAAACTAGGCCCTTTGTGCATCTAATTGGATTTAAATACCCAAATGGATTCCAAATCCAACCAAATTAAATATGTGAGTTCCATAACACTTATGTAACATATATAAATTAATTTGGTCCAAGAAAAAGCCCGCCAAGCCCTTCTATTTGGAGTTGGCGTGTAGCCCTCTTCTGGAGGGCTTCCTCCAACTTCTTCATTCCTTTGGCCCTTTATAATTTCTCCAATGGTCCTATTAATTATTATATCAGTCCTATAACACTTATAGTAGTCTTATAACACTTATAAGACAATAATAATTAATCATGAAATACATTATTTCATTTAGGTCCAATTTACAGAACATTTCTCAAAAGTTCCGCGGACAATTTTATTTGATCATAATTAATTAAACTCTTTAATTAATTATTATCATATTCTCCTCTCTACCTTTATAATAATATCAAATATTATTATCCTTGTCATTTTACCATTTTACCCTTTTCTCTATATGTGTGTGACCTATTGGGTTCCTGTCCATATTGGCAGTATAATATGTAATTGTGAGCTCTATTCAAAACTCATATGATTTAAACTCCTTTAAATCATTTTATCAATCTCTATTGATATTTTGATACATCATTATACAAGTCATGATTGGCCTCTAGCTAGGCATCATGACTACCCAAATGTCAGGAAAGTCATGTGGTTTGACTGTACCCTTCCATAGAAACAGTTACCGTGCAATTACTCCTTTCACCACTCTTATCTCAATTAGATTCTGAGTATGGACTTCTGTCAACTCATATAAATCTAATTATGTATGTTCTATTAATTTAACCATTGTTCCTAAATGCCCTTCATGGATCTCCATCCATCTCGGCATATTACTCTGGCCAGAGATTCTCTGAACAAGGCAATTATAGAATCATGCGAGATAACTTCCCTTGTTAAATCTGGGATGGTGAATCCTTTGTCAATCACTCAACTATCTTCAAGTAGGTCATGATATACCCAATCTCCTAACTATGTTCACTCCCAGTTGGAAGTAATCAGTTATGGAGTCAAAGTATACCACTTGCTACTTAAGATAACTTTGGTGATCTCAAGTCTAAGGATACTTGCACAACCGCTATGAAGAGATTCCTCACTGACATAGATTTAATATCCATATGAGGATTCTCTTTGCAGGTCTCCAATGAACTTGTTCCTCTAACAAGCATCCATATGTTAGCTTTGATTATCATCCATAATCACAATTATGAGAACCATTGCTTGAACCATTCAAGAAGCATAACATGTGCTAGTCTGTCCAAATTAACAACGTCCTATCTTGTTAATTCTATGACTAGGGATATTTAGATATTAACACATTTGCATGCAATAGACATCTCACATCATGAACACCTTCATGATTGCCTTTACACTGTGTTAATAATATCTAGGACTTCATTTATTAATTTAAGATTTACAAACTCATGTATTCAAACACAGCATTAATAAATGAATGATGTCTTTTATTAAGAAAATAAATTTCATACATATGAAAAACATCCCTATTACATGGGCTCTAGGGCATACTCTCTAACATACAATAGATGAAACAAATGCCTCATTTATTAACTAAAGTGTTTTATTACATTGTATTGGGGCTAGAGCTTACACTAACAATCTCTCACTATCACTAGTCCCAATTGGGCATAGCCCTAAGATCGAATGCTCTCAAATGAGCTTCATGCAGATTCGGACGCAACTATTTCGTCAAAGGATCTGCTACATTGTCTTCACTTGCTATCTTGCTAACCTTGATGTCCCCACGATCAATGATTTCCCTAATCAAGTTGTACCTCCTAAGTATGTGTTTGGATTTCTTGTGTGACCGAGGTTCTTTCTCCTATGCGATGGCCCCGTTGTTGTCATATAAAATTTCTAATGGATCTAGGATGCTTGGGACCACTCCTAATCCAAAAATGAAATTTTTAATCCAAATAGTCTCTTTTGCAGCCTCACTCACTGCAATATACTCAGATTCTGTAGTTGAGTCGGCAACGGACTCTTGCTTTGAGATTCTCCAGCTGACAGCACCACCGTTCAAAATAAAAACAAACCCATATTGTGATCTAGAATCCTGAGTGCTAGTCTGAAAAGCAGCATCGATATAACCTTGTATGACGAGCTCTTATTGACCACCATACACCAAGAAGTGATTCTTAGTCCTTTGCAGGTACTTTAGAATCCCTTTTATAGCAGACCAGTGCTTCTCACCAGGGTCTTGCTGAAACCTACTGGTTATACTCAGTACATGAGCAACATCCAATTAACCTAGTACACAACATAGCGTACATGATAGATCCAATAGCAGATGCATATGGGATTCTACTCATGTTGTCCCTTTCCTCTTTGGTTTTAAGGCAATGTTCTTTAGTCAAAGGAACTCCCAAAGCCAAAGGTATGTACCCTTTCTTTGAGTCTTCCATACTAAAATGCTTTAGTACTTTGTTTATGTACTTTTCTTGACTTAGTCCCAAAAGCCAATTCGATCTATCTCTATAGATTCAAATACCAAGTATTGTCTCGGCTTCACCTAAGTCTTTCATTGAGAAACATTTTCCCAACCATTGCTTAACCTTTTGCAATGTTAGAATGTCATTCCCAATGAGAAGGATGTCGTCCACATATAGGACCAGAAATACTACTATGCTCCCACTAACCTTCTTGTACACACAAGGCTCATCTTCATTCCTGATGAAGTCAAATTCTTTGACTGCCTCATCAAAATGAAGATTCCAACTTCGGGATGCTTGGTTTAATCCATAAATGGATTTTTGAAGCTTGCAAACCTTCTTAGGTTACTTGGGATTGACAAAACCCTCAGGCTATGTCATATACACATCCACAAGTAAATTTTCGTTAAGGAAAGTAGTTTTGACATCCATTTGCCATATCTCATAATCATGATATGCAGCTATGGCAAGTAAGATCCTAATGGACTTGAGCATGACTACAGGCGAAAAGGTCTCGTCATAGTATACACCATGAGTTTGTCGAAAACCTTTTGCTACTAGTCTACCTTTGTAGGTCTTATCAGCATTGAGTTTGAATAGCCACTTGCATTCAATTACCTTAGCACCTTCCGGTTGATCAACCAAGATCCAAACCTAGTTATCATACATTGATTGCATCTCGGATTTCATGGCTTCAAGCCAATTTTTTGAGTTTTGGCTCTCAATAGCTTCTTGGTAGGTAGTAGGATCCTCATGACCTACTAACTCAATAGTGTCACTGTCAGTGATTAGAAATCCATATCTCTCAATCTCCTAACATACCCTACCAGACCTTCTAGGTTCTTGTGTAATGGGTTCTTGTTCCACGAATGGTTGTGAACTTGATCCCATTTCCAACTCATCCTCTATAAGAGTTTGTGGCACTTGAATTTCTTCAAGTTCTACTTTACTCCCACTGTTTTTCTTGAGAAGGAACTCCTTTTCCAAGAAAACAGCTTTGCGAGCAACAAATACTTTGTTCTCGGCTTGTGAGAAAAAGTAGTATCCCTTTGTTTCTTTGGGATAACCCACAAAAAAATAGACAGTGGATTGGACTCCAGTTTGTCAGATGTTAATTTCTTAACATATGCTTCACAGCCTTAAATCCTTAGAAATGACATATTGGGTTCTTTCCCAGTCCATACCCCGTATGGTGTCTTCTCAACTGCTTTAGTTAGAGTACGATTTAGTAGAAACGCAGCAGTTTCTAATGTATAACCCCAAAAAGAAACAGGAATTAGCATGACTCATCATAGATCGAACCATGTCCAATAGAGTTCGATTTCTCCTTTCGGACACACCATTCCATTGTGGCATTTCGGGAGGAGTGAGCTGTGAAATAATACCACACTCCTTTAGATGACTGTCAAACTCTTAGCTTAAGTATTCGCCACCTCAATCTGATCGAATGGCTTTTATACTTCTACCAAGTTGGTTTTCTACTTTGTTCTTAAACTTTTTGAATTTCTTAAAAGTTTCAGATTTGTACTTCATTAGATAGACATAGCCATATCTACTGAAGTCATCTGTGAACGTCACGAAGTAGCTAAAACTACCTCTAGCTTGTGTACTTAATGGTCCACATACATCGGTATGTATTAGTTCCAATAAGCCATTAGTCCTCTCACCTTTCTTGTTAAAAGGACCTTTCGTCATTTTTCCATGCAAACATAGCTCGCATGTATCATAAGACTCTAAGTCGAATGACCCAAGCACTCTAGTTTTGTGGAGTCTTGAAATGCATTTTTTGTTTGCATGCCCTAAATGACAATGCCAGAAGTAAGTAGGGTTCAATTTGTTTGATTTAACCCTCTTTGTACTAATATTGTATATGGACTCTTTGTTTTGTAGATCAAGGATATAAAGGCCATTTTGCAACATGGCATTGCCATAAGAAATGCCTTGGCGACGAATATAAGCATTGCAAATTTTTAATAAAAAATCAAATTCATCCAAATCTAAACATGAAACTAAAAAAATATTTCTACTCATAGCAGGCACATAATAACAATTTTTCAAAACTAAACAAAGTCCAAAAGGTAAAGTGAGTTGATAGTTGCCTATCTCCATGGCAGCAACTCGTGCTTCATTTCCCACATGGGGATCCACTTCATTCTTCCTAAGTAACCACCTATTTCTTAGCCCCTACACATTTGAACAAATGTGAGAACCATAACCGGTATCTAATACCCAAGTGGTAGAAATAGAAAGGTTAATCTCAACAACAAAAATACCAGAACTGGACGCCTTGGTTCCATTCTTCTTTTGTTCTTCCTTGAAGAGAGCATAATTCATCCTCCAATGCCCTATCTTGTTGCAATGGAAGCAAGTGCTCTCACTCTCTTTGAGCTTCTGTGCCTTGGGCTTGGATTGGGCCTGAGGTGCACTCCCACTTGACTTGAACCGAGCCAGGTCATTCATGGGTTTTTCCTTTCCCTTTCCCTTTCCCTTTCCCTTAGCGGGTCCCTTTTTAATGCCCCCTTGAACCATCAATACAGGATTGGTCTTTCAAATGTTCTCTTCAGCATTCTTAAGCATCCCATGAAGCTCAGTGACTGACTTGTTCATTGCATGCGTGTTATAATTCATCACAAATGGATTATAATCATCAGTCAATGATCCTAAGATCAAGTCAATGGCCAATTCCTTTGGCACTTGTACCTCAAGCTTCTCAAGAGTATCAAGATACCCTTTCATCTTGAGTACATGGGTACTAATAGGAGTACCTGCAGCCATCTTACAAGAAATTAAGGCCTTTGTTGTCACGATCCTCTCGTGACGAGCTTTCTCTTGGAACATCTCCTTGAGGTGCACCATGATCACATAAGCCTCTTGGTCCATAAATTGCTTTTGCAAGTCAGACACCATAGTGGTCAGCATCAGAGAGGTCACATCATTGGAGTCACTCTTCTTGGTCTCAAAAGTTTTCTTTTGAACAGCAGAGGCGTTCCTAGCAGGTTCTTCAAGCAAGGGTGCATCCAAAACATACGACTTTTTCTCTTGCTTAAGAACTATTCTTGAGTTTCGAGACCAGTCTATGAAATTGGTGCCATTTAATTTGTCCTTTTCAAGGACTGATCGCAATGAGAAATTGTTGTTTGAAGATGCCATTTTCAATCTACAATAAAATTTAGAAAGATTAAATGAGGTCTTATTTATAATCCCACAAATCGAATTGATATCCCTTTAAATAATTCGCGTTTGTGATTTAATGTGGACCAAGATCCACTTTTTACAACAACTTATTAGTCAAGTTGAGCTTGTACACCTAACAAGTTAAGTTACTTAGGTAGAAAAAACTCCAATCATGTCTCGTACATGATTCTTGGATCAAATGGGCTAACATCTTAATATGTTATAGCACAAACCCATTTATTAGTTGCCTAGGTCCGGGCATCCCTTTCCATGTTAAGTCCAACCTATATTCACAACCCATGCCTCACAAAGATAATCAGGCACATCTAGGACTCCTAGTCTACGTGACTGATGATCGATGCCTTGACATGTTTTGAATTAGGAAGGCAACTTTGTGACTTACTATTTTTAGGGATTCATTTTATTATGGCTTACATGACATATGCTTTGTCATCCATTCATAGCATGCATATATATAAATAATTGCATAAAGTAAAGTGTGACAAACATGGGCCCAAAAACCTACAACTATGATTCTATACTATTACATAAGAATCTTTGAGTTGGGCTTCTCCACTCCAGTGGGCTTTGTCTTAATTTACATAGTCTTCAAGTAAATTTTATTCTAAGAAATAAATGAAACTTTTACAATAATACATAATGGCTTGCAAGGCATATTTAATTACAAAAACCCAGGGCCCATGAATGCACCATGCATATCCATTCATCACACCAAACAAGCAAATAAATATACATAACATTCATGGATCAAACAAAGTCCAATTTTAATTAATTTAGCCAAGCCCATTAATGGAAATTATATACTTGAACCTTTAAGAGATGACCCCATGATGGGCTTGGGCTGAATCCCAATGGACTAAATCCTCTTATTGAATAAGTTCTCTTAAAAGCCCAAAACACAAACTAGTTAGATTTGTGCTATAACTCAACTCTAGTATAATTTTCAATTTTGCCATTTTTAATTTTATGTCATACAACCCATAAACATTAAAAATACATAATATGTAACAAATGAATTAAAACACAAAATCTTGAAGAACATATATATTATACACGGCATGCATATAAAAACAAACAAACAACAAAACTAGTTGTTTAATGCTTATGTGATGCCATAAAAATGCACAAATACTTAAATCAATTTTATGAGTCATTTAATAATTAAAATAAGGTCAAAAATATTGATTTAATATTCTGTACCAATCTGATCTAAATGTGTTTTTACCATTTTAATCAAAACAAAACAAACAATGTTGATTAAACATGTAAAAAACACAAACTAGTCATAGCTTTAAGTAATTTTAAAATTAATCAATTAAAATGTCATGGACCAGAATTAAAACCAAATTTAAAATATGTCCCGACCTGATATTTAATCTTTAAAAATCACTTACAAACATGCCAAAATCGTTTTTACATTTAATATTTAAAACTAGTTTTTAAACTAACAATTAACATGCCAAAAAGCACCTAGTTTTAATATTAACATGTACCATCAGGTATTATTAATTAAATCCAACCATTAACAGCTCCTAGAACATATTAGGACAGTATATTAACATGTCATATTAATTATAATACCTATCTAATCATTTAAAATCATTTTTACATCAAAACTATGCAAAAAACTCAAAATAGAAAATTTCAGCATTGCATGTATTTAACATAACGATTTTTGATTAATTATTTCATGCATCTAAAGCACTAAAATAAGCATGATTAGGCTCTGATACCACTGTTGGAATATGGCATGGTATGCACATAAAGATCGCGCAGCAGAAAACAATAAAAATTTGATCATACATGCCATACAATTCCATGACAAGAATCGAAATATGCAATTTTAGGGTTTTAAAACATAAAACTTTAGATGCCTTTAAAACTTGATTTTGATAATGAACATCAACCAAGGACGATATCTTAGCCTTAGACCTTCACCACCAATGCCAAGGAACAACCTTTACACCACTCCTCTCTATTATCACACACACACTTGCAAAGATGGCTTAAAAAAATCAAGATTGCTAGCTCTCTTTTAAGGTATTATGTAATGGCAATAGATTGAAGCTACAAGACTTGATCTTGTACTTCTTTTAGGTGCTATTAATGCCTAAGAACACAAGAAAGCAAAAAAAAATTCTTCCCCTTGTGTGTATCGGCCAAGAGAGAAATATGAGAAAGAGAGATGTAATTCACGCCACACACTAAAGAAAAACTCTAGGGTTTTATCTTTTTTCTCATTCAATATATATCATTTAATTTTTAAGTGATAAATCTAAAATACACTACCTAAAGATAATTAATTTTAGCCTTTATCACTTCTTTAAAATAAGAAATATATATCAATTCAAATTCTTTTGATTTAATCCAAGATAAAAGTAAGACATTTAATCAAATAATATCACTTAATTAAACTCATGCATGTGCCGAAATTCCTTTGAATTTCTCTAGGAATTTCAGCCACTTCTACATCTAATTAAGTGATTTAATTTAATTATAACTCTTTTAGCCTTTAATACTCAATTAATTAAATTAATACAAGATAATTAATTAATTGAAATTAAACCATGTGGGTTGAATTTCTCTCTCTTGGGCCAAGGTCTAATAGCATTTATAATGCCCATTACACATATTAACTTGACTTTAATTAAAAGCCCAAATTAATACCCAATACATTATTTAAATATTTTAAGCCCAATGCTTATTGTACGATCCTATAGGTCCATTTAATGTTTGCAATGAATTAATAAATTAATTCAAAGGCTATATATATTCTCTAGCAAGATATTATAGCATTCCAAATTAAATAAAAATGCATATGGCATTTGGTGACCTAATGCAATTTTGCATAGTCCCTTACCCATAAATATCAGAATTAATATAAGGCATGGAACTAGTCATCCTTATATATATTAATTCCTTTCTTGATATTCCAGTGACACTAAACTCTTAGATAAATAATGATTACTCATTATTTTATCTCGGTATGGCCATACACTTCTCAGTTCACTGATCAAGAGGCCGATGATATTTTCTCTCTTATAAAGAGGGGTAATCCCTTCACTTCTCTCATGCTCTCTTACATGAATCAGTGCATACCTAAGCATACCCATACTTGTCACTCTATTACGAGCACGTTAGGTGTATGTCAAAGCACACAATAATTCATAAAGAGTTTCATAGAGATTTTAGGTCTAAGAACTCCAATACAAAACATGCATATGAGAAACACTTATGACTTGTAACATGTAGTGTTCTCATGAGTGGATCAAATCCAAATATCATGATCTCTGATTGACACTCTTGTCCTTATGATCCGTAAGAAAAAACTCAACTTATCAGAGAGAGCATACTAGTCTTAATTCATTGTTATTCCCATAACAATGACTGACTAGGGATATTTAGAATGAAGTCTCATTTATTTCAAGGTCTTACAACCATGTGCCTCACACATGATAACTTAAATTGAAACAACATTCTTGGATAGTTCTATCAATTGATATGCACAGGAATACAATAGATAAAACAAATGCCTCATTTATTAACTAAAGTGTTTTATTACAATGTATTGGGGCTATAGCTTACACTAACAATATTTAACAATAATTACGTGTGAATGATTGTATGTGATACAATTATGGTGTTTGATTTACATGATGAACTTTGGAAGTGCCTATGTTGTTGCTTGAAGTATCGAAGTTGGAGGTTGAATATTAGGACTGTAATTTTGATACTTTATAGATGGGTAGGCATGATTTTATAGTTGTTATGTTGTCCAAAATTTGGGTAAATGAACAGTAGCAAATCAATGCCTAAAACTAAATTGGAAATTAGGTGCCATAATAAGTAACAACTATATGCGAATTAAATGGATATAAATTATAGTTAACCTATTAACTCATTTAAATAAGATAATTGCCCCTAAAATTTTACCAACTATGACACACCTATATTTCAGCATTGAGTGTTACATTTTATGGTATCATGGCAGTTTTAAGCAATTTTAAGATCAGAGTACATGCATAAGTATGATGGGTGATTGAATTAGAATATGCACATGCCATATAAGGAATGGGATGAATTTGAAATTAATCTTTACCTGTTCCATTATATATTTTCAGTGGTAGATATAGTTTTTAGTGCAAGATGAGTTATTGAGATGGTAAGTAATGCTGAGAGTGGGGCATCAGCCAGTGCAGGGGGTAGTGATGTTAGTAACTAGCCTAACAGATGCATGCCCCCACCAGGTGCACAGGCACATCCTCCTATTGGACCACCCAATTTCATACAAATTATGGCAAAATTATTACATCATTGAATGTAAGCCCCAATTGCTCTATAGCTTCAGTATCAGTAGCTTCAACGTCCACCTAAGAAACCTATTTTGGAGTAGTTAAATAAATTAGGGGTAGCTAATTTTTATTGTAGGGACCAGGTGACAACCAAAGAAGTTAAAGAATGGCTAAATAGAATCTAAAGACTGTTGAAATCACACATAGTCTGCTAGAAGAGATGTTAGAAGTTACAGTTTCCTTATTTCAGGGTCCAACTGATACATTGTGGGAGACAATGAGGAGATATACTCTACCAGATGAGTTAACTTAGCAATTCTTCATTCAGCAATTTGGAGAAAAATACATAAGGAAAAAACATCAATGGGCAATGGAAAATGCTTTTTGATGAATATGATAGGGTAATAAATCAATGCATGAATATGAAAGATTATCACTTGACTCAAGAAAAACTATGTCAACTATTTGAACAAAGCCTCCACAATAACATCAAGGAGATATTAGCAGCATATGAATACATTAACATGAGATCCATGGTTCGAGCAGCTTCTCAAGTTGAGATAGTTTGGTCTAAGAGGCCAGTAGACAGGCTAGGTTCCAACAAAGAAGGAGACCACTATTAGTAGGTGCACCTAGTAAATCTAGTTTAAAGCCTATAATTTTTGCTACTTCTTCTTAAATTCCTACAATGACTCCAGCCCAAAGTCAAAAATCAATAGCTGGAGTAGTTCACCAATGGCTTTTGTTGCTAATAGACCCTTAAAGTACTGGCAGGTTTGATAATCCTAAATGTGATCAGTGTAGACATAGATGCCCAGGAGAATGTTCAAGGTTAATGGAAGATTGGTTTAGATATAGATCAGAATACCATTAGTAGAAAGATTATCCTTGGGCACAGATAACATTACCAGTTACTCTTGTAGATAGAACCAATAATGTACCACCTAGAGATACTAGAGGTAAAGGTGGATGCATTGGCACTACACCAACTAGAGGGAGTGCTCAGAGGCATTCATTAGTAGAGGAGTAATCATCTGCCAATACTTATGCAATGAGAGCTAGGGAGGATCAGGATACTGCTAATGTTATAATTGATAAATTACTTCTGTTATAACATCAGTGCATCCTGATCCATGGTCTTGAATATATCAAAGGTTCTCTTCTCCTTCATCCTCTATTTAGTGAGCAATTTAGAATATGTATTTTTTATCTTTGGATAATAACTAAATGGTATTTCATCATAGTTATTTTAGAAAATAGCAAAAAAAAAACAAAGGGAAGGAGAAGTAGGAGCACTTAAAAAGCTAGTTTGGACAAATTTGGAACTATAAGAGTTCATATTCTCTTTACTATGTGCTTAAATTTATTCAAGTTTATAAATGTATTATAGATGACCTATAATTGATGTTAAAGTTAAGGAATAATGTTGAAATGCATAAAAATGACAATTTGTGTCTTGGAAAGCCACTTAGTGAACATCTACCCTAAGGTTCACTTGAAATAGTTTTAGGGTAGAAGCCATAACTTTTTTGTAAATGTATAAATGAAGTGATTTTATTTTAACATGAAAGATAGACATAGCTCTACAAATTTTCTCAAGAAACAAAAATCTAATTCTGCCCCTAAAGCCTTTGTAATAAAGCTTAAATTTAAGTAATCATTATTGCCCTATCATTCGGAGTAGTCTTCAATATTTTGGAAATATCATGAAATTTTGAAGTCATAATGAGATAATTTTTAATTATTTAAAAACTAAAGAAATAGAGGAACAACTTTGTAGAAGGCTATTTTGCCCAAAAATTTCATTTCTATATCAAAGTTTTGCCACAAAATAAGGCAGAATAGCTGCCAATTTAAAGAAAAATCAACCTGATAGGGGCAAGGTCATCTCCCTAATGGGTCAAAAGCCTCTAGAACAAATAGAACCAATCAACTTGATAGGGACAACTTATATCCCTACTGAGTCACCCTTCATTTTAGCCTAACTTAGGTTTTCATATCCTAAAATTTTATTGAAACTCACTCAAACTTTTTCAAAACTCTTTTAAAGCCTTTTAAACATAAAAATGGGGATATAACATGCCATGAAATGTATGAAATAAATGAATGAAAATTGAAATATATTGGTAAAGTATCCTAAATATGAGGAATTAGATGTATATGGTTTAGTTTGTACTACTACTAGGTTTACACATCAAATTTGTGTATGTATAACTATGCAACTAGACCTTAAGAGTACAATTAAGTGTCTATGTATATGAACTTGTATAAACACATAAATATGTACAATTAACGAATGTGAATGAATATGACTAATATTATTTATAGTGTTACATGTTACATGATATATGATAACCATGTTGAAGTGCATCTTAAGTGTAATTTAGTATAGATTGTTTAATGATCTTGTATGTGATCTAATATGTGTATTAACTCCACGATCCTAAATGCATTAAATGTGATATTCTTAAGTGACCAAAGCCTTTTTATAAACCTGAATTTCATATAGTAGTGGATTATAGGCATGCATATAAGCAATGGTGATTAAAGCTACTAGTGTTAGCATCAAAAGGTGTCTAGTGTCTTGATACCTATTGGTATCTAGTGATCCGAGACTAATATGTCTCTATTATTTGATATTTCTTGCCAGTATCTAATGTTTATTCCCATTATCCACCATCAATGGGGATTCAAGCAATTAAAATGTCTAATTGGTAAATAGTGATAAAGGATTACTAGTGGAAATGCTTTAGTGCCTCATTGCATTCCTAATGTTTTTTCTTGGTATTGTTAGTGTGACTGGTAAATGGTACTAATATGTTACTCAATGTATAGGACTACTACTATGAATGTATATGTATTGTGATACGACAAAGTATGCTAGTCATTAAAGGCTATTTTGTAATTTACATTAGTATATTATGTTATTTATGTGTTTTAACTTCATCAAGAAGTCAATTGCATTATTTCTTTTACTTCCCACTAGGCTATTGCTCAATATGGGATGTTCTTCCTATGTAGGTACATAGGTGTAGAGTAAAAACACTAGTTTCAAGTCAACATGTGTAAGCTACTAGGGATAAAGCTTGAAAAATATTTTGGTAAATAATCATTATTTTATTGAATGATGTAAAGGATATGTAACATTTGAAATCAACTAGTAATGTAAACATTTTATAATTATTGTGAGTTAATATATATGTTTGCACATGTTTGTAAAATGGGAATTGTATGCAACTGAGAAGGGTGATTCTATATATGAAAAAACTTGATTAAATAGATACAATGAACTCATAATTATAAATTAATTTTAACAAGATTAATTTGTTAACACTCATAGCACTCTTATATTCCTTTCAGGGGGTATAAGGGTGTCAAAATTTAATTACTATCAGAGTATAGGTTTGACTATTGGATCTTAGAGAATAGATTAGACGTTTATGTCTATATAGTGTTATGGCTTTAATGCAGATGTTTTCTTATATAAGATAAAGATGGAATTAGATCCTGGTTTAGGTGTAGGTGGAACAGCTAGAAGTGTGAACCCAGCACATGGCAATCCTCCTACAATTGAGCAATCATCACTAATAGAGGGTTCAATCTTTCTCTGGAAAATCTAGTGCTAGTGCAAGGGATAATGTAGATAATAGATAGATTGACTACTCTAAAGGCTCCTATTGATCTTATTAGGAATAAATCAGTATAATAGTTTATTGGTACATCAGAGGCCAAGTTAGATGTAGCTAAATTTTTGTTAATTAGATTAAAAAGAGTATTACAAGTGAACGATTGTCAAAAGGATTAGCAAGTTACATGTGTGTTGTTACTATTGCAAGGACCAGCTTATGTTTGGTTGAAGTTAGTGCTCCAAAATCATCAACGACCTGCTGCATTAACATGGGACTTTTTCATCTAAGAATTTGAGAAAGAGATATGTTACTAGAGCTTGAAAAGAAGCAAAATGGAAGGAATTTGTGAGCCTAAAGCAAAAGAATTTGATAGTAGCTGAATATGAAAAGAAGTTTAGCCAACTTTGTAAGTATGCGCTTGACACATTAATGACTAAAGACTTTAGTTGTTAGCAATTTAAAGATGGTTTAATATTTAAGGAAATTTACTTCCAGAAACTACTATATCGAAAGTGAATTATTATCAATTGGTCGTAGCTACCTTAAAGGTTGAATAATCTAAACAAGTAAAGCAAAATAAGGAATGAAAAGAGAAAAGTGCAAGATAAAGGAGTGATTGGTAGTATGAAGGCTCGTTAGGCTCAAGGTAAATAAACTATTCAAAGTTCAACTTAATAGCTAGCCTCAGTAGTTAGTGCTACATCACCATCTACTAGAGGTAGCACTCCAATGACATGTAAGCATTATCAAAAGAAATAATGAAGTATGTGTAGGAAGCTCACTGGAGCTCACTTTGAGTGTGGCAGGATAGAACATGTGCTATCTAACTACCCCCAAACCTAAGAAAGCTTACCCTTACAAGTGGATGAAGGTAATGTTAATGTTTATGAAATTGGTAGAGGTAGAGGAAGTTGAGGTAGAAAGGGGAAACTACCATCTAAAATAGTAGAGAAATATGCCACTTTTGATACTCCAGCTCGAGTGTATGCTATAATCAAAGAAGATAAGGATAACCTAGGATTCCTACCTAGTATGTTTTATATAGTGTTAATTTTTATATGATATTTTTTTTTAAAGATAGTGCATTGGTATACTTAGTAGTGAAAATAATTTCGAGGATAAAATTCTTTAAAAGGGAGAAAAATGTGAGATCCTAAGAATACCTTACTAGGATTAGTATGTAATTGAATAAGAACTTGAAAGAGTTTTAGCATGAAAGAATCATTAATCATGCAATAAAGACATAATCGGTATTAATTTAAAAGAGAAAGGTAATTTCGTAAATTGTCAATTTGGGCTAAATATGCATTACTAATGAATAAGTGGGTATTAATGTATTGAAATGAGTTAGTATGGTGTATGAGTGGAAATAAAGACCAACTAGAGGGAGGAAAATGCAAATTAACAATGGCCAAACAAGTGAACCAATGAGATGCATGCATGTGTCTCTCTAGAAAAGTGAAGAAAAAGAAAGAAAGAAAAAAGGTAAAATTTTGCCCTTTTTAGTTAGTTTAGCTTACCACTTTATGGAAAATAATCTCTAGCCATTTTCCTCTTCTTTATACCATTTCTTACTCATAATTTTCACCTAAAAATGGCTTATGTATTTATGTTGATTCTTTAGCATATGAAGGTGAGTAAATACATGGTTTTGAATATGTAAAAGTTTCTCTTCTCCTTCATCCTTTATTTAGTTTGTACTTGAAAATATGTATTTACTATCTTTGGATGATAACTAAATTTTATTTCATGATAGTTATTGAAGAAAATAACAAAAACAAAGGGAAGGAGAAGGAAGAGGTCTAAAAGAGCTAGTTTAGACTAATTTTGAGGTATGGGAGTTCATATTCTCTTTACTATATGCTTAAATTGATTCAAATTGATAAATGTATTATAGATGACTTATAATTATTGTTGGAGTTAAGTAATAATTTTAAAATGCATAGAATGATGATTTATGTCTTGGAAAGTGACTTAGTGAAAATCCGCCCTAAGGTTCACTTGAACTAGTTTTAGGGTATAAGCCATAACTTTTAATGCAGATATCTAAATAAAGTGATTCTAGTTAGAGATGAAATATAAGACATATCACTACAACTTTATTTTTCATGTTTTAAGTGTTAAATTTCTCTTTTTGTTCCAAATAGTATTGTATTAAGATTTGTGAAGTTCTTATGTGTTTAATGGTGCAATTTTGACTTTTGTGCATAAAAATTAACTTGCATTTTGCTAAGACCATTTATCTCAGCTATCTGCCTTGCATATCCATAAAATGTATCATTTCACTAAAGAACTCAACTAAGACCATTTGTCTCCATCATGTCTAGTGCAGAGCTCAGCGATGATTCAGTCAAGAAAGGTGTGCACGATTGAGACTAAAGTGTCTCAGTCGTGTACTGATGCTACAATACTCTTTCAACAAATTAAACTAGGCTGAGGCCATTTGTTTCAAATATATTCCTCTATAGACAACTATAAAAGCTACATTCTATCTGGTTTTAAAAGATATCTTTTTAAGTTTTTAAAGTTTAGATTTTTCTCTATAGTTTTAGTTCGTAGTTTTCTCATATTTCTATGGTTTTTATAAGGACCCAATTCTGACCCTAATTAGATTATAGTTAATGGATGAGGATTATGGTTATTTAAGGTAATAATGAACTATTTTGCATTATTAAAGTTAAGTCCCATAAAAGGTATTATAGTAGTTTCGGCATGTAGGTAAATAAGCATGGTTAAATTATAATTAAAAGAAGGGATGCAATCTAAGTAAGTTAGATGTTTGGGGCAGTTTTGTGAGAAATATAAGATGTGGGGATTTATTTATGCTTAGGGGCAAAGTGGAAATTTCCCTTAAGGAGATATTTACCCCACTTCCATATTTCTTATTTCATGGAGATGTGAGGGATCGGCAAAAGAATAAGTGAGGTCTCTCTCTCTCTAGCTACGAGTTGAATAAGAGGAAACTTAGGGTTTTAGTGTTTTAATATCATAAAAGTAATGTTTTCCCTCTCATAGACCTCTTCTCTTCTTCCCTATGTTTGATTTTCTGTATTAAGGATGTAAAGAGATGATAAATCATGCTTGTTGTCTCTATGTATAAGGAGAAAAAAGGAATCATGAGTAAAGGAGTTAGATTAGAAGGATCAAATAAAGATTTAAAGCTTCAAAAGGTATGGGGCTATTATGTTGTTTTTGTGTATGAGGTATAGTTGCCTCTGTAAGATTTGGGGTACTACACTGTTCACCTAGGTTTGTTACGGGAACTTGCTTTTGTTCTTGTTTATGTGTCCATTTCGATGAAGTTAAAGGTTAAACCTGGTAATCTTAGATGAGTTGAATATGATTTAAAATTGGGTTTCTTTTAAGCTGTCTATTGAAATCCCTTGCATGGCCAATTGGCCTTTTCCCTCTTTGAGGTGCACGGCCACTTATAGTTTTTCTTCCTCCCTTGAACGACCAAGCAAGGTTTTTCTTTTTGCTTTGCAAGGCCAAGTATGGCCTCGTTCTTTAAGATGCATGACCATGTAACTTCTTGGTATTTTCCTTGCATAGCCACTCAACTTCTTTGTATTCACCTTGCACGGCCACTCAATTTCTTTGTATTCTCCTTACATAGCCACTCAACTTCGTTGTATTCTCCTTGCACGGCCACTTAACTTTTATGTTCTTCCCATATACAGCCACTTAATGCATTATGTTCTCTCCATGCACGGCCACTCAAGTTTCTTGTACTTCCCATGCACAGCTGCTTATGGCCTTTCTCATCTCCTTGTATGGCCAAATAAAGGCTATGGTTATTGATGTATAGCCAAGCATGCTTTTCTCCTCTTCACTGCATGGCCATTTGTACTCCTTTCACTCATTTGAGCATACTCTCACCCTAATATTAAGCCATGTTTTTGGATGTTGAACATGGTATTATATGGTCTATGAGATTATTGAAAGAATTAAGGTGAATTGACAGGTAGTAAGACTGATGATAAATGGTTATTAAGTGAAGATTGTTATATTACTTCGTTACTGATGGAGTAATTGATCATGAAAGCCTCTCTCTCTAATGCTGAAGTATATAAAGATATAGTTAGAATGATATGATTATAAGATGAAGTATTATCGAAATTTAAAAGATATGAATGTTATTATAAGAAGAAGTATAGCGAATTAAACTGTAAACCACCCATATGGTGTATAAGGCATGATCACTTAATTAGAGAAACCTATATATATATATATATATATATATATATATATATATATAAAGAGTGTGAAGTTTTAAGGTAATTAAACTCATTAAGTTAAGATATGAGGGTTCACTTGACATCTGAATTAGAGGGACTTGCACATGGTAATGCTAAAATAATTAGGTTGCTAAAATGTGTTTTAACGCCTAATAAGCCCAAAACTAAGAGGAGTAAGAAGAAATATAGTAATCACAAGATTATATGCTATTTGATATGCCCTATATAGTATGGTATAAGGTATGTAATATGCCAAAGCAAATTGTTTTACCCCAAATACCATACATTGATAATCCTTTGCAACGGCATAAAAATATAATGATTTATCCTAGTAGTAATAAGAAGATAGTTGCAACGCTACATGTTTAAGTTAAAGAGATGGGATATTAATTGATACTTAATTATGAAACTATAGAAGTTTGATCATGCTTCAATTCATACTGAGGATTAATGATTAGCCTTGATATAAAGGAATATAATTACCCGATTGCCCTATACCCTATGAGGTAAATGCATGGCTATTAATAGTGTGTTGAAATTAAGATGAAATAATCTTACATAACTAACCTGGGTATAATATGTGATAAGATGAAAAAGTATTAGTATGATGATTGAAGCATATATGATCGGGATAGGGTAGATAACCTGTTTTCCACGATCTAATAGACTATAAAAGTGATCTAAAGGCATTAAAGATGAACAAGTGATAACCTTAAGCTAAAAAGAACCTACTCTATAACACCATAATCCACTAACCATGGATAATCATCAATTATCAACATAAATCTATCAAAGTTCAAGCAGAAATAATAATAATAATTAATAATACAGACCATAATTACATGCCATAATAAAATTAAATCAAACTTATAATAAGAGAGCATAACATAAATGGCCTTCAATCACTTGACATCCATAAGGACAACTGCACTCTGCCAAATCCTATCTTTAATGGTAGTCGAGCTACTAGAGCTATTGATCCACTGGAGCTTATCTTATAACCTTCATGGATAAACCAACTCGTGCTAAGCTATAAAGCTTAGTGGGGAACAAAACTCTATAGAACCTTTTTACCCTAAGCCATCTTATTATATATATATATATATACACAACTTTTACAATAACATAGAATGACATATGAGTCTATTATATTGATCATTAAACAATGGATATATTGGGGTGAGTCCTCATTCTTAATAATAAAACCATACTTACTAACATCTAGAACATTTTGTAAATTATCTTATTTCAAAAACTTGTCAAATTACAATCATTATTTTCCTTCTTATCTTTCTTTAAACTAGCTTGATTCATACCCTTTCTAATCCTTACAACTTTTAGAGTTCAGACATCAGGATTATTGATAGTATAAAACTTTAACTTTATGCCTTCATCACATTATTATATAGGTTATGCATTCAAAATTAAATCTATAGTCGTTTCATGACATAAGCACTCTCGTTTCAAATAATGGTTCCAGAAAGGAACAAACTTTGGACCTAAATGGGATCAAACAATGGTTCCATTAAGGAATAAGACCCAAAGGAGGTCAATTATGGCAGCTGCAAATGTATCCCTCTAAGCATTCCTATCTAATCCATAATTGAATTAAGACCCATAGGCTTAATTACTTAAGAACATTCTTGATTTATCATATTATTCTTTACTTAGCACATCATTTGGCTTAAAGCCATTTTTCATAAAAGAATGCATATCATTCTTATAATACATCAAGGTTGAGCTTTAAGCTCTATTACACATGGATGCAAGTCATGTCATCACATCATCGCATCAACATCATTCATACATATCGTGGTGGTTTACATGATAATGTGAGTATAATAAAATATTACTTTCATCGGTCCATCTCATCATACTTAATATTATGCATGAAGCCAATGAGGCGATTATGAAAGTGTAGCTCTTGCAACTAAAAATCTTCATAATATTATATGCATGTCCATATATATATATGTGTGCATATAAAGGGAACTTGAATCATAACGGTACATACTCTTTAGGTAATCATATCTGATCACATAATGTGTTAAACTACTCCTTATAGCATGTTTGCATCAATTACAAAACATTGAATTGTATAACTCATTGATAATTCTCAATGACGTACTTTCTTGCAATTTGTCATGAGCAGCTTTCACATATCATCATAACTCACATCAAAATGTAATTATTTAAAGAAATACTCATGCATTTTAACATTTGTTCATATTTAATTCCATGATTCACTTCAATGGTCTATCAGATTATAGAGGACAAGTTATATACTTTAACATAATCATATATATATATATATATATATCAATCCTCTTACTTTTATTTTATACTCAGGTAATTTATGTGAGATTATTTTATCTTAGTTGTTAGCACACTACTAATGCTCATGTGCTAATCGCAACGTATTATATGCATGAGCAAACAGGTGGTAGGTTATTACACATTACTGCTAAGCATTAATTCTTCTTGTGACCTTGAGTACAATTGAGCTTCTACGGTTCCATAATTAAACATAAGTTATGATGTCTCATTTCTTTTAACTTAGACACACAACCTTGTAACTATTCTTTTATTATGACTACGGTAAACCACAATATTTTGGCAAGAGTCATTCCTTAACCTAGTGCATACCTTATAACAACTTTGCATGACACATAAATTAGTATATAATTTAAGTTACTATGTTGCCTCATGTTCACCTTAGTTTTATACTTATAAGGCCCTAAAAAATACTTTTTAACAACATAACTCATATCAGCATTGCCATGCACAAGGCCCTTTAAATAAGAGTTCAGGTGGTCTCAATAACGTAACTTTATAGGTTTATTCTTATAAAACTTTTCATTCTTCTATACACATACATAAGGATTCTCTAATTGAATGATCTTGTCCTATACAGCATATCGATGGCTTAGATGACTTACAATTTAGTTCAATCCAATCCCTTATATAAATATGTTCATGTCATTCAAATTCAGATAACAACTCATCCCAAGGTCACCCCATTCTTACTATATCTTGCTACTTTAACATTGAGAAGGCTTTACAACTATTGTAATTCATCAGTAATCCAATAACATACTATCCACCACTTTAATATACAATCACCCTCATCATTATTCATTACTAACTAGGTTACCTCAATGATATACCACAGTTCATGATTTATGAATGATTTGTAGCTTGAGGTGAAGAAGAACCATTGAAAAGAGAATGTATAAATGGCCATGCATCCAAGGAGAAAAGGGAATGAGTGGTTGTGCATTCAAGGGGAACAAACCATAAGTGGCCATGCATTTCAATAAATAAAAAGGCCAAGTGGCCGTGCACATCAAGAGAGAAAAGGCAAGTGACCTGGCATAACATTTAGATATCTTCTTAGAGATAAATGACACGGTCCAAAAACAAAGGGTAACAATGGATGCAATTCAATTCAAGCTTTTTCCTTTCACACTTATAGGGAAAGTAAGAGGTTGGTTATCAATGCTTTTGAATCAATCTATCCATTTATGGGAGTAAATGCAAGAAAAATTCTTAGTTTGATTATTCCTATCCACAAAGATGGCTAGAATGAGGAATAACATCTACAATTTTAAGTTGTTAAGTGATGAATCATTCCTTGAAGCTTGCAAAATATTTAGAAGATTGTTTAAAAGCTATCCACACCATGATATCGCAATGCACCAATTGATGTCAAAATTTTATGCAGTATCTAATCCAATCACAAGATCTTTGTTAGATGAAACATTTGGTGGAAGCTTTATTAACAAAATCCCGAAAGAAGCATTTTCCCTTCCTATTGAAATGGCTATGAATGAGGCTCAATAGGCTAACTTAAGAGCATTAACAAAGAGATAAGGGGTTCATAGTGTAGATGAGGTGGTGATATTGATATCTCAAATGACTTGTTGAAGAAAAAGCTTAATAGGTTAAGGGTCCAAAATATTTAAACAATTAGCCAAGATAGGAGTGCATTCGAAAGCAGTAATTGTTAGAGTTTAACGGTTACATGCATCACATACATGAACGGAATTTTAAATTTTTTCAACCATAAGGTTTGATCTTGCCATGATTATACAATATAACTATATGAGAATAAGAAAATCACCTCTGATTTTTGTTGAACAGTTGATTTTACTTCGCATCGGGTTGTCGCAAACCACAATGTCCAAAATCGAACACCTCCAATGAGTAATTCACACTAGAGAGGGATAAATTAAACCAACAAATTGGTGTAATACAAGGAGTGGCCGAAATCCAAGAGGCTAGCAATGGAAGTGGCGCAGAAGAGAGAAAGAGAATTGAGAGAAAAGACTTTCTTTTCTGTTTTAACTCTTAACTCTTATTCTCATCAGTTAGAATTTTTAATTCAAATTAAAACTCTAAATTTCAAATGAGATAAGAATCTTTAAAATTGCTGGAGAATTATTAATTGGGCCTCTGGGGTTAAATAAATCCAAATTAAATCTTTTCATAAAAGACTATGCACAAAATCCACAAACTAGGCCCTTTGTGCATCTAATTGGATTTAAATACCCAAATGGATTCAAAATCCAACCAAATTAAATAAGTGAGTTTCATAACACTTATTTAACATATATAAATTAATTTGGTCCAAGAAAAAGCCCTCTAAACCCTTCTGTATGGAGTTGGCGTGTGGCCCTCTTCTAGAGGGCTTCCGCCAACTTCTTCATTCCTTTAGCCCTTTATAATTTCTCCAATGGACCTATTAATTATTATATCAGTCCCATAACACTTGTAGTAGTCTTATAACACTTATAATAAAATAATAATTAATCATAAAATACATTATTTCAATTAGGTCCAATTTACAGAACATTTCGTAAAAGTTTCGCGGATAATTTTTCTTGATCATAATTAATTAAACTCTTTAATTAATTATTATATTATTCACTTCTCTACCTTCATAATAATATCAAATATTATTATCCTTGTTATTTTACCATTTTACCCTTTTCTCGATATGTGTATGACCTATTGGATTCCTGTCCATGTTGGCAGTATAAAATGTAATTGTGAATTCTATTCAAAACTCACATGATTTAAACTCCTTTAAATCATTTTATCAATCTTTATCGATATTTTGATACATTATTATACAAGTCATGATTGGCCTCTAGCTAGGCATCATGACTATCCAAATGTCAGGAAAGTCATGTGGTTTGACTGTACCCTTCCATAGAACAGTTACCATGCAATTACTCCTTCCACCACACTTATCTCAATTAGATTCTGAGTATGGATTTCTGTCAACTCATATAAATCTAATTATGTATGTTCTAATAATTTAACCATTGTTTCCAAAATGCCCCCATGGATCTCTATCCATCTTGGCAATTTACTCTGGCCAAAGATTCATTGAACAAGGTAATTACAGAAACATACGAGATAACTTCCCTTATTAAATCTGGGATGGTGAATCCTTTCTTAATCACTCAACTACCTTCAAGTAGGTCATGATATACCCAACCTCCTAACTATGTTCACTCCCAGTTGGAAGTAAGCAGTTATGGAGTCAAAGCATACCACTTGCTACTTAAGATAACTTTGGTGATCTTAAGTCTAAGGATACTTGCACCACTGCTATGAATAGATTCCTCACTGACATAGATTTAATATCCATGTGAGGATTTTCTATGCAGGTCTCGAATGAACTTGTTCTTCTAACAAGCATCCACATGTTAGCTTTGATTATCACCCATAATCACAGTTTTGAGAACCATTGCTTGAACCATTCAAGAAGCATAACATGTGCTAGTCTGTCCGAATTAACAATGTCCTGCCTTGTTAATTCTATGACTAGGGATATTTAGATATTAACACATTTTCATGCAATAGACATCTCATATCATGAACACTTTCATGATTGTCTTTGCACTGTGTTTATAATATCTAGGACTTCATTTATTAATTTAAGTTTTACAAACTCATGTATTTAAACATAGCATTAATAAATGAATAACGCCTTTTATTAAGAATATAAAGTCATACATATGAAAAACATCCCTATTACATGGGCTCTAGGGCATACTCTCTAACAGTAATTTGGGAAGTGATTCATAGGCAAGTGAATATTACACTCAAGGGATGAGAGAAGTTAATGCATTACATGAGTACAAGAGGAATGATCCTTTTGGTAACCACTATAATCCTTGGTGGAGGAATCAACTAAACTTCTCTTAGAGAGATGGTAACCAAGCCTCTACCTCAAAGACCCAGCCAAGAGCCCCATTTAATGCACCTACATATGGCCAAGGGAACTACAACCATTCCTACTATCAATAATACCAACCTTCATCAGCAAATACTCATTTCTAAACACCATACCAAGCATCTTAAGCTCACTAACTACATTTCCAACCTTTTAGCTTCCAACCTAGACAACCCTCACCATAAGATAAGAAACCAAATCTTGAAGATATGTTTGCTATTTTCATGACTAGCCAAAATAAATTTATGCAAGCCAAAAGGTAAGGTGGAAGGCTCAAGAGTAATGGAATAGAAATCAAGATGCAGCCATAAGGAACTTAGAGACATATGTTGGCCAAATAGCAAATTTTATCTCTATAAGGCAACCAAGTGCTTTTCCATCAAATGTCAATCAAAATCCTAAGGAGGAATCTAAAGCCATCTTACTGAGGAGTGGTAAGCAAATTTAAATTGCTAAACAAGGCAACAATTCTTTTACTTCTCCCAAAGTTACATAACAAACAATAGAGGTATTGATTCTAAGTCTAAAAATGTATAAAAGGTTCCAAAATCAAAAGGTAAAGGTAAGGCAAGCATTAATTTTGGTTTACCATTTAATGCATCATATATACCATACCCTTCAATAGCTAGGAATGAAAGAAACAATAAGCAATTGGAAATATTTTTAAATATATTCATGAAATTGCATTTTAATTTGCCATTTGTTGAAGCTTTATTTCACAAGCTAAAATGTGTAAAATTTATGAAAGATTTACGCACAAATAAAAAGAAACTAGAAAGGGTATGTACTGTCCAGTTGTTTAAAAATTACAGTGCTATTCTCACCACTGAAATTCCAGCTAAATTAGAGGATCTATGGAGTTTTAAATTACCTTATAAATTAAGAGGGAAATTTGTAGGAAATACATTATGTGATTTAGGAGCCAGCATTAATTTGATGCCATATTCTATTTGCAAGAAGTTAAAGTTGGGAGACACCAAGGAGACAAGGATGATACTTCAAGTAGCGGATCTTTTTAGTTAAGCATCCAAAAGGAATCATTGAGGATTTGATGATTAAAGTGGATAATTTCATCTTTCTAATAGATTTAGTTGTTATAGATATGGATGAGAACAAGAAAGTTTCATTGATTATGGGAAGACCATTCCTTATTATAGCTAGGGCACTTATAGATATACATGGGCAGATGATGACTTTAAGATTCAACGATAAGGAAATGGTGTTTGATGTTAATAAGGTGATGAAATGCACATCGTGTGAATTGGAGAAGTTAATGTGCTTTGTGGATGCCATTGAGGACTATAAGGAAGAGATGTAAAAGAAAATCCTATTGGATGACCCATTAAAAGGTTGCTTTATACATATAGAGGAAAAGAATTTGGCAAAGACTAAAAAAGAAAGTATGAATGAGCTTGAGAAGGAGTGTGAAGAGGAAGATTCAAAGGGATAAGGGTTTGAACTATCAAAAGAAGACTCAAAAGCTAAACTTCAATCCCTTTCCCCTCATTTAATGTATGTAATTTTAGAGGATAGAGCAAAGCTATTAATCATATCTTCTATTTTGATAGGTATTAAAGAAGAGCTATTAATAGGGGTGCTAAAAAAGCATAAAGGAGCTATCGAATTAGAGACTTCAAATCTCAAAGGTATCAATCAAAGTTACTGCACTCATCACATTTCGATAGAGGAAGATTGCAAACTAGTTATGTAACCCCAAAGAAGAATGAGTCTGGCAATGCAAGAGGTAATCAAGAAAGAAGTTTTAAAATTGCTTGATGCAGGTATAATCTTTTCTATCTCTAATAGTAGATAGGTAAGTCTGGTTCAGTGTGTTCATAAGAAAGAGGGGATGATAGTGATAAGAAATAAGCAAAATAAACTCATCCCAAGTTGTACAAATATAGGTTGAAGAGTATGTATCGACTATAGGAGACTAAATAATGCAACTAGGAAAGACCACTTCCCTTTCCCATTCACTAATCAAATGCTAGAGAGATTAGCAGGGAATAGGTTTTATTACTTTTTAGATGGATATTCGAGATACTTGTAAATTCCCATAGCCCTTGAGGGTCAAGAGAATATAACCTTCACCTACTCTTATGGTGCTTTTTCCTATAGAAGAATGCCCTTTTGATTATGGAATACACCATTTACATTTCAGCGGTGTATGATGGCATTATTCCACGATTTTATAGAGAAATTTATGTAGGTGTTTATGGATAATTTTGCCATTTATGAAAGGATTTTAAGAGCTATTTAAAGCATCTTGATTTAGTATTAAGTAGGTGTGAGAAGACCAACATAGTGTTAAATTAGGAAAAATGCCATTTTATGTTGAATGAAGGCATTGTTTTGGGGCACAAGATATCAGAAAAAAGGATAGAAGTAGATAAAACTAAGGTAAAAGTGATTGACAAACTTTCTCCTCCAACTAATGTCAAAGATGTTAAGAGCTTTTTGGGGCATGCAGGGTTTTATTGTAGATTTATTAAAGACTTATCCAAGATTTCTAATCCTTTATCAAATTTATTAATGAAGGATGTTATATTCGATTTCACTAATTAGTGTTTGCAGGCATTCAACACATTGAAACAAAGATTAATTTTAGCTCTAATGATTGTCTTTTTGAACTGGAACCTTCTATTCGAATTAATGTGTGATGTAAGTGCTTTTACAATGGAAGCCATGCTAGTACAAATGAGAGAGAAATTCTTTTACATAATATACTATGCAAGCCACACATTGATAGGAGCCTAAGTCAACTATACAACTACTAAAAAGGAGCTTCTTGAAATAGTTTATGCATTTGAAAAATTTAAACCTTATCTTCTTAGATCTAAATTAATTGTATGGTCTAATCATATAGCTTTATGGCACTTGTTTGCAAAGAAAAAGTCAAAACTAAGATTGATTTGATAGGTTTTATTACTATAAGAGTTCAACTTGGAGATAAAGGATAAGAAGGGTGCCAAGACAATTATTATGGACCATTTATCTCACTTAGAGTATGAGTATATCAAAAAGGGGAGTTTAATGATTTCTTTTTTGATGAGTTAATTTGTACTATTTATACATGTAATGTTGATATTCCTTGGTTTGCTAACATAACAAATTATCTTATAGGTGGATTTACTCCAAGGGAGTTGACATGGCAACAACAAAAGAAGTTGAAAATAGATGCAAGATTTCATGTTTGGGATGATCAATAATTATTCAAGCTATGTGTGAATCAAGTGGCGTGTTCCTAAGGAAGAACAAGGACCGATTATACAAGTTTGCTATGGAGGAGAAACTAGAGGACATCATGGAGCTAATCAGATAGTAGCAAAGATTCTCCTATCAAGTTTTTATTGGCCAACCATGTTTAAGGATGTTAAATTTTTTGTGCTAAGTTGTTATAAGTGCCAAAGAGTAGGGACTATTTCTAAAAGAGATGAAATGCCCTTAAACAATATCATAGAAGTTGAATTGTTTGATGTGTGAGGTATATATTTCATAGGGCCATTTTCTTATATCTTTTGTATTTAAATATATTTTAGTAGCTCTTGAGTATTAAAGCAAATGGGTAGATGCATAGTTACTAGGAGTTATGATTCTAAGGTTGTGCAGGAATTTTCCCATAGAAATATTTTTACCATATTTGGGACACCTAAAGCCATAATTAGTGATAGTGGAAAACATATCATGAACCACTAATTCAAGGATTGTTGAAAAAATTAGATGTCAAGCACAAAATCATAACACCCTATCATCCTCAAGCTAATGGGCAGGTAGAGGTCTCCAATATGGATTTTAAAGCAATTTTAGAGAAAACTATTAATGGGTATAGGAAGGACCGGTCCTTAAGGTGAAACGAAGCATTATAGGCCTATAGGACCACTTTTAAAACTCTAATTTGAATGTCTCCATTTAGGCTTGTGTATGGAAAATCATGTCATTTATGTTAAAGAGTATGCCCTAGAGCCCAAGTAATAGGGATGTATTTCATATGTATGAATTCATATTCTTAATAAAAGGCATCATTCATTTATTAATGCTATGTTTAAATACATGAGTTTGTAAATCTTAAATTAATAAATGAAGTCCTAGATATTATAAACACAGTACAAAGGCAATCATGAAAGTGTTCATGATATGAGATGTCTATTGCATGCAAATGTGTTAATATCTAAATATCCCTAGTCATAGAATTAATAAGAAAGGGCATTGTTAATTCGGACAAACTAGTGCATGTTATGCTTCTTGAATGGTTTAAGCAGTGGTTCTCATAACTGTGATTATAGAAGATAATCAAAGCTAACATGTGGATGCTTGTTAGAAGAACAAGTTCATTGGAGAACTGCAAAGAGAATCCTTACATGGATATTAAATCTATGTCAGTGAGGAAGCTCTTTATAGCGGTTGTGCAAGTATCCTTGGACTTGAGATCACCAAAGTTATCTTAAATAGGAAGTGGTATATTTTGACTCCATAATTGATTACTTCCAACTAGGAGTGAACATAGTTAGGAGATTGGGTATATCATTACCTACTTGAAGATAGTTGAGTGATTGACAAAGGATTCACCATCCCAAATTTAATAAGGGAAGTTATCTCGCATGATTTTATAATTACCTTGTTTAGAGAATCTCTGGCTAGAGTAATATGCCAAGATGGATAGAGATCCATGGAGGGAATTTTGGGAACAATGGTTAAATTAATAGAACATACATAATTAGATTTATATGATTTGACAGAAATCCATACTCAGAATCTAATTAAGATAAGAGTGGTGGAAGGAGTAATTACACGGTAACTGCTTTTATAGAAGGGTATAGTCAAACCACTTGACTTTCCTAACATTTGGGTAGTCATGATGCCTAGATGGAGGCCAATCATGACTTGCATAATAGTGTATCGAGAATATCAATAGGGATTGATAAAATGATTTAAAGAAGTTTAAATCATGTGAGTTTTGAATAGAACTCACAATTACATATTATATTGCCAATATGGACAAGAACCCAATAGGTCACACACATATAGATAAAAAGGATAGAATGCTAAAATGATAAGGATAATAATATTTGATATTATTATGGGGATAGAGAAGTGAACAAGATAATAATTAATTAAAGAGTTTAATTAATTATGATCAAGTAAAATTGTTCGCATAACTTTTTTGAAATGTTTTGTAAAATTGGACCTAATTGAAATAATGTATTTCATAATTGATTATTATTGATATATAAGTGTGATAGGGCTGATATAATAATTAATAGGTCCATTGGAGGAATTATAAAGTCCTAAAAAAGTGAAGTTAGCATAGAATCCCTCCAGAAGAAGGGCCACACGCCAAATCCAAAATAGAAGGCCTTAGAGGCCTAATTCTTGGACCAAAATAAATTAAATATGTTACATAAGTGTTGTGGAGCCTACATATTTAATTTGGTTGGATTTGGAATTCATTTGGGTAATTAAATTCAAGTATATGTACAAAGGGCCTAGTTTGTGGGTTTTGTGCATAGTCTTTTGTGAAGGGCTTAAATTGGATTTAATTAAGCCCAAATAATTATAAATAATTCTAGAAGCCCAATTAATAATTCTCCAGCAATTTTAAAGAGCCCAATCCCATTATAAAGTTGGATTTTTTAACCTAACCATAAAAATTCAAGAGATGTGGAATTAGGGTTAACTGTGAACAATTAAGAAAACACTCTCTCTCTTTTCTCTCAACCCTAGCCGCCACCTTCCCTACCTAGCATCTAGGGATTTCTTCCATCCCTTGTTCCTCTCAATTGTTGGTTCTTTCAATCCTTCTCTAGTGTGGATTACTCATTGGAGGTGTTCGATTTTGGACACTGTGGTTTGTGACAACCCGGTGGAAGTAAAATCAACTGTTCAAAAAAAATCAAAGGTGATTTTTCTTATTCTCATTAATATTTATATTGTAAATTCATGTCTAGATTAGATATATTGGTTAAAAATTTTAAATTTTGCTCATGTATGAGATGCATGTAACCGATAATTCCCAACAATTTACCTATGGAATTAGAACATAAGGCCTTTTAAGCAACTAAATGTTTTAATTTTGACCTAAAAACTATTGGAGTCTTATGCAGGTAAACAAATTGGTTGAGTTCCATTTATAGGCATACAACAATGCAAAGGGCTATAAAGACAAGACAACAAAATGGCATGACAACAAGTTAGTGCCAAAGAAATTTGCCCTAGGAATGAAAGTGTTGGTGTACGATAGTCATCTTTGACTATTTCAAGTAAAGCTCAAGTCAAGATGGAAATGTCCTTTTAAAGTTATGGATGTCACTCAATATGGATTCATCACTATCAAACACCCGAGTGATGGTAGAAAATTTAAGGTCAATGGTCACCACCTTAAGCAATACTTTGAATCCAAGTTTGAAGTCGCTTCTATGGTCCTGAAGCTAAAGGATGTTCCATAAGAGCATGCAAAGTTGAGCTGGCAACTTGTTAAACCCAAAACTTTTTTCTAATTGTATCTTCGAACTTATTACTCTTTAATTGTGTTTCAATTTTAGTTGAAATTTTTGTTTTGAGTTTTGTTCTTCGGTATTAATAAGTGGTGGTTTGCATTTTGTAATTGCTTGGTAAATTTTGTAATGTTAGTGAGCATGAAAGAGGGTATGAAATTTTTCAAAGTGTGGAAAAATTTTTGTTGGACTCGGTTGAGACCATTTTTTCTCAACTGTGTCTTTTATATAGTGTTTCAGTTCCAAAATAAGGCACTCGATTGAGACCAATTGGTCTCTACCATATGTAAGTCCTTGGTCCGAATACAAAAGGTATCACACAATCGATAACATTTGGTTTCTGCCTTGTGTATGATGGAAATTAAGTCTAGTAGGGGTCACTCGATCGAGACCATTTGATGTCTGATATGTGCAATTGCCTATGAAAAAAGTATAAAAGGGTCACATGGCTAAGACCATTGATCTTTACCATACCCATGATAATTATTTTGGGTATAGAATGCTGGGAATTATCGATTACATATATCTCATACATAAGCAGAATTTAAAATTTTAAACCAATAGATCTGATCTTGCCATGAATTTACAATATATATATTAATGAGAATAAGAAAAATCACCTTTGATTTTTTTTAAACAGTTCATTTTCCTTCTCACCGAGTTGTCACAAACCACAGTGTCCAAAATTGAACACCTCCAATTTGTAATCCACACTAGAGAAGGATTGAATGAACCAACAATGGAGGAATACAAGAGCTGGCTGAAATCCCCTTGATGCTAGCAAGGGGGTGGCGGCTAGGGTTGAGAGAGTGAGAGAATTTCTTTTCACTTAATTGTTCACTTAACCTTAAAATCCCTATCAATTGGATTTTTATAGTTAGGTTAAAAATCTAACTTCATAATGGGATTGGGCTCTTTAAAATTACTAGAGAAATATTAAATGGGCTTCTATAATTATTAACAATTTATTTGGGCTCAATTAAATCCAATTTAAATCCTTTAATAAAAGACTATGCATAAAACCCACAAACTAGGCCCTTCATGCATACATTTGGATTTAATCATCAAAATGAATTCCAAATCCATCCAAATTAATTATGTAGGCTTAAAGGCTTTTGTTTGCAAAATTCATACCAAAATTTTTTTATTTTTTGATACACTCATTTAATCTTTTTAACCTTAAAGGCTTTATCTTACCCTCATAGAACTAGCCATTCTAAGAGTGAGTAAGAGAAAATTTTTTGGGGATTGAAAGAGAGATAAGTAAATATGAGGGTTGGTTTTCAAGGAGAACATTAGAATTGGGATATCTTATAAATGTCTAGGAATATTTAAGAATGTAGTTGCATTTAGTGATAATGCTGGTAGGCCCCCACTCAAAAAAAGAGAAATAAGAGAAAAAAGAAGAAGAAATGAAATAAAGTGAAATAAATTTTTGATTTATAGCTCATAATAAGTGTGGGGTTGCTTAGTGAGTTAAGAGAAGGAACTTTGGTGTTTATAGCTTAATTGAACGAATGCACTTCCAAATGGTGTTATCCTTCTCTTAGAATTTTCATTTTTGAGCAATGATGGTCTGCATTTTGGGTAGCCTAGCATTTTACAATACTTTCAAATTAAGTAAGGGCAGACAGTAGCTGAAATTTTTGGATTGTAATTAGGGTGAGTGGAGTTAGTGAATGGCTATTTTAAAATTGCACATCATCTGCTTTCCTTTGTTAGCCATACCCCAACCACATTACAACCCGTCTAAAACCTAATGATCTTACTTTGTTTAGAGTTATTTTCAGAGATGACCTTTGGTTTCCGGTGCTAAAAGAGAGGACTATGGCATTTCTTACATTTCAAGAGAAAAACCATTTGTGGAATCTTTTGTACATGAATTCTTTTTTTATTTGTCAAATTGCACTGGAATTTTTACCTTTCAAAAGCTACTTTAATTTGTTTTGTTATAGTGCGCATACACATCAGGAGACTAGCTAGTATGATTTAAACTTAATTCTTTTCGATGTAGGAGGATGATTAATGAATTCTACTATAGTGTTATTTGCATTTATGAATTTGTGATTTTTTTTAAATTTGGAAATGTAGGAATTCGGATTATTCAGTTGCTTAAGGGAGAGCAAAAGCTAAGTGTGGGGTATTTGATAACTCCAATTTATTGTTTATTAACAGTGTATTTTTATCAGTGTTTACTTCTCATTTTGTATTTTTTATGTTTTAAGTGTTAAATTTCTCTTTTTGTACCAAATAGGATTATATTAAGATTTGTGAAGTTTTTGTGTGTTTAATGGTGTAATTTTGAATTTTGTACAGAAAAATTGACATAGACTCGGCTGAAACCTTTATCTTAGCCGTGTGCCTTGCAGATTAATAAAATACACCATTTCACTAAAGGATTTAGCTGAGAACATTTGTTTCTCATGTGTTCAATTCAGAGCTCGAGGATGATTTAGTTTAGAAGGATGTACACAACTGAAACTAAATTACACTCGACTGAAACCATTTGTCTCCATCACATCTCTTTATAGATAAGTATACAAGCAACATCTTATCTAGCTTTAAAGGAGATCTTTTTAGGTTTTTGAAGTTTAGGTTTCTCTCTATAGTTTTAGTTCGTAGTTTTCTCAGATTTATGGGGTTTCATACTTGGCATACATAGTTTTTCTTACAAAAATTATATTTTTAATATAGTTGATACCCAAAATACAAAAATACATAGATATAATTTAGTTTACAGAGTAAAGTTTTAGTTTTTATTCAAGTTTAGCTTAGAGAAAAAGAGAGGAAGCATCTTCAACCTCAGATCTACAGTTTTCAATGGATTTAAAAGTTCATTCTTCCCATTTCTTTATTATTTTCATCATGCTTAGTGAGTAGCTTTATAGTTGTTTAGCGATCTTTAAATCCCCTAAACCATGTAAAAAATGAACATCTTTACTTAAATATATATTTCATATGTTTCTTTTCCCCTATGCTTATCTAGATATAGATGTTATTTAAGTATTTATGATGTTAACCTTATTTAAGTTGATGGATTTATGCTCATTTAATAGTTGTATCATGCATGTTCCATTTTTAATCACATATTCTATAATTTTGATGGTGATTTCGGAATAGGGGCTATTAAGCCTATGGTTTGTGTGTTGTAAAACCAAAAAATATAGGAAAATGAATGGGTATTGGGTTGTTTGGTTCTAGAATGGAAAACTAATCTATATCTATGTCTAAGGACCAGTGCTTATGCTAGCTATTCAATTGGCTCCAGAATGGAAAGTCATGTAGTTAGAGTAGTTGGCTTCGGAATGGGAAACTAGTAGTTTAGATGGGTTATCCACATTTGAGATATATAAATTTTATGTTAAAATGAATCTTACTTGGGAAAAAGAACGATTTTGTTCCCGACCACCATTCGTAGTCATTGTTATCTATCCATTTTATTGCTTTGTTTAATTCACACTTTGTGTTTAAGTTAATTATATGTTAATTATTAAAATTGCCATATACAACATACATAAACAACAATCGAGATATTTTTTAACACATAACTCTAATCAATCAAATATTCTTACATAATTCCAATTTATCCCTTGTGTTTGATATCTCAGGGTCTTAAAAATACCTTACTTTATTACTTATCGATTCATTGCACTTGCTAAGAGTAGCGAACATATGCCATATAAAGTTCATATTTATAATTGTTAAAGTATGTAATATATCATATATTATTGAATTTATGAATTTATCTTAAGTTATATGCCATGGAATTGCAAGTACATCTTCAAAAAGAGGCCCCCAAGGCCACTCAAGTGTTTTATGCCATTAAGAGAAATTTTTTGCCCCAAATTGATTTTTGGAATTTTATTTTTTTCATAAAAAAATAATTTCATGCATTTTTAAAAACCTATTATAACTTTTTATTTTTAAAAAAAATTAAAATTAAAGTGAATGATTTAATTTGAGTTAACATTTGACTAGCCCCAATTCTGCTAATTACCATTTTCTAGGTAGGACGAATTAGGTTATTCTATTTTTTGGCTAATCTATTTTGTTTCAGATCTTGAAATTAATATACATTAATATGAGATATTAAAAGTTGTTTTCATAATTTAAAGTTATTATAACTAATGCTTAATGAATTTGATTCTTTTAGCTAAAATTTAGCACGCCGAGCCAAATACGGTAAATATCAATTTTATGTATTAAGTTAGCAATGAGATGATGGGACCAATTAGCTAACTTGAATTCATAATATTGATTATTTGGAAGTTTAATTAAATTTTTTAAGGTCTGGAATGGGTCAAAACATGTTTGGCATATTAGATTAGCTAAATAGGTCGCAAAGCCCATCAAACGGTATTTGATTTGACCTAATTTTTAGCCATTTGCCTTTTTCATTTGAAGTTGATTTAAAATTTATTAATTGCTGGAATTAAAACATATTTAATTAATTAATGAGATAAAAAATTAAACTTTATAATTAATTATCAATGAGATTATTAATTGGAAACAAAACAAGCTTAGTCGCATTTTTAGGGAACTAGTTTTTGAAGTAGTAAAAAAGTTTCCAAATTTGAAATAGTTTCTAAAATGAAAAAGTTTCTTAATATGTTTCTAATTAGGATAATGTGATTATATAAATTAAGTTAACATATTTATAACTTAAGATATGGAATATAAAAAGAACCATGTTTTAAGGACTTGAAATATACACTAATTACACTAAATATAATTTATTTTTTATGCATTAGATGTATGATAGGATGTATGTCTTGGAATGTTGAGTTAGTTATGGACTTATGGCCAATGTGATTGAGCATATGCATGGTTTATTTATGCCGATAAGGACTTTTATGTTCGGAGTATTTTTCTTGTAAAGTTATTTTTTAGTTATGTAACTATATTACATAGGACTAGACTATTAAAGAAGAAGTTCAAAACCATGAGAGCAAGATGAGCCATATGATGGATCCAAAAAGAAAAATAATATTTTGTAATATTCTTATTTTTTTTTGGTTTTGTAATTCATACATTCTATCTAGGGTTTAACCTAGTTTCCTTCTTTGCTTGAGGAAACCAAAGTAGAAAGTCCATAACTGGCTCATGTATTTAAGAGTTAAAGATGCATGATTAATTAGATTAAGGTATATGTATATGCATGCCTACTCATTTTGACCATGAATGATAAGACTTAAAAGGAACAAACCCCTCATTCAATATTAAGACATATAGCCTTCCATTAATAAGAAGAAAACCAAAGTTTTTTAGAATATTAGGTTGTTGGAGAAACTCAAGCTCATACTATATCGAATATGTTTAAATCAAATTAATGGGTCTGCTTAACTAGCATACTAGTTTGTTGAGCAAACTCAAGGACAATGTACCTAGAGGCAAGATTAGGACTACTGATGGATCTCTTCATAAGGGTCCAAAATTAGTCATGGTTATGTCTTTTGCTCCCTCTAGAAAAATGGCAGGAAGCAGAAGAAAAAGTTAACCAAGGCCTATTATCGAATATTTAAGAAAATAACTACCAAAAAGGATAAGGACTCAAAAAGGACATGCTTCCATTGAGGCCAGGTGGGCCATTGGAAGCGAAACTGCAAGGTCTTCGTAGAGTCTCTTAATGAGAAGAAGCAAGGCAAAGCTTCTAATCTAAGTATTTATGTTATAGAAATAAATACATATTTTATTATTTCTAAGCAATCTTGGGCACTAGGTACTGGATGTTGATCTCACTTATGTAATGATCTATAGGGCCTTAAAGTAGTAGAAGGGTTAGTCAAGGACAGATAGATCTACAGTCAGTAATTGGTCAAAAGGTTACTGCACAAGTAGTTGGGATCTATCAATTGTCTTTACCGAGTGAACTGATATTAGAGCTAGATAATTGTTATTATGTTCTAGCATTAGCTAGAAACATTATTTCTATTGCATATCTTTTGGAACATGGTCTTGATATTTCTTTGGAAAGTAACAAAGGTTGTTCTATTTTTAAGAATAATTTATTTTATCGTTTAGGTTCTATTCAAAATGGAATATTTATTCTTGATCTTAAAAAAATTACATAACATAAATACTAAGAGAGCTAAGAAAGATAACTTAAAACTTATTATTTATGGCCTTGTCATTTAGGACACATAAACAAAAATCGTATGACTAAATTACACAAATATTGTGACTCAGTTTCTTTTGACTTTGAGTCATTTTAAAAGTTTGAACCCTTTAGTGGTAAATGTGTATAGGTTCGTGAAACATTAGAACTTATACATTCAGATGTATATGGCCTAATGTCCACGCATGCTAGATGATGTTATTTATAATTTATAACCTTTATAGATGACTATTCAAGATATGGTTATATTTATCTAATAAAGTTTAAATTTGAAGCCTTTGAAAAGTTCAAAGAGTTTAAAAATGAAGTAAATGAACAACTTTGCAAAAGTATTAAGACACTGAGATCATATTGAGGTGGAGAATACTTAATTTTAGAGTTATCTTAGAGATAATTGGATATTATCTTAGTGGACTCCTCCATATACACCATAGCATAATGGTGTATCTGAAAAGAGAAATTGAACACTATTAGATATGGTTCAATCCATGATGAACCTTGTAGACTTACCCAAATCCTTTTGGGGATATGTATTAGAAATAATTGTTTATACATTAAATAGAGTTCCATACAAATTGGTTGATGTCACGCCATATGAGATGTGGAATAATAAGAAACCTATACTCTTTCATATGAAAATATGGGGTTATTCTATTTATGTTAAGAGGAAAATGTCGGACAAGTTAGAAGCTAAGTCTGAAAAATGCTTATTTATAGGTTATCTAAATGAATCACTTGGATATTACTTCCATCATACCTTAGACCAAAAGGTGTTTTTTCGAGGTGTGTTATCTTTTAGAGAAAGAGTTTCTCCAAAGAGAATATGGTAGGAGAAGAGTTAAACTTGAAGAAGTTCAAGATCAACAAATAAAAGTTGATCGATCTATTGACCATGAGATTGTTACTTATAATGATGAGATAACAGTCAAACCTATTGGTATACAAGCTCCTAGAAGTTCTACTAGAGTTCGTTCAGTCCTAGAGAGATATGGTTTCTCATAAATGAGAAAAAGAATGTAACTGTGGTGGAGGATAATTAACCTACTAGCTATAAAGAGGTTTTGAATAGTTCAGAATCTAATTTATGGCTTAAAGCCATGAATTCCAAAATGGACTCCATATATGACAATAAAGTATGGACTTTGGTTGATCCACCTAAAGGGATAAAACCTATAAGGTGCAAATGGGTCTTCTAAAAGAGGACCAACATGAAAGGTAATATGGTTACCTATAAAGCTCATCTTATGGCTAAAAGATATCATAAAAGAGAAGGAATTGACTTTGATGAAACCTTTTCCCTTGTGGTGATGCTTAAGTCCATAAGAATACTTCTTGTTTTGCTACTTATTATTATAATGAGATACGACATATGGATGTGAAGATATCTTTCCTTAATGAAAATCTATCTGAGGATGTGTATATGACATAACCTAAGGGATTTACATCTAAAGATGGCAAAAAGGTATGTAAACTTCAAAGATCCATTAGATAATCAAAGATTTTGGTTTCTTAAAGAATTAGGATGAACCTTGTGCATAAAACAAAGTCAGTAGGAGTGCAATAATTTTCCTTATTTTGTATATGAATGGCATACTAATCATAGGAAATGATATTTCTATCCTTTAATCAGTCAAGATTTATTTATCTAGACAATTTTCCATGAAAGGCCTTGGAGAAACATCTTACATTCTAAGAGTAAAGATATATAAATGGATTCAATAAGATGCGAGGTTCTTCAAAATCAACATACATAGACAAGGTATTAAAAAGGTTCATTATGGGTATATCTAAGAAAGGATTTATTCCTATGGTATATGGGAAAAGCCTTTCTAAGTCCATATATCCTCAAAAACAAGAGCAAAGAGAAAGCATAAGGAGGATCCCATATGTATTTGTAATAGGATCAATCATGTTTACTATGCTATATATGTGTCTAGATGTTTCATATGCTTTGATTGTTACAAGTAGATTCCAATCCAATTATGGGAAAAACACTATATGGCAATCACAAACATCCATAAGTACTTAAGAAGGACTAAGGAGATGTTCTTAGTGTATGGAGATGGTGATTTACAAGTATATGGGTATACAAATGCCAGCTTCTAATCTGACAAAGATGATTATAAATCATAGTCAGGTTTGGTGCTTTTGATGTGTCGAGGATAGTCAGGTGGAAGAGTTCCAAATAGGAGATGGCTGCTAGCTCAATAATTAAGGCTGAGTATATTACAGCTTCTGAGATGGTAAAGGAAGCTATATTGATCAATAAGTTCATTATAGAAATAGGAGTGGTCCCTAGCATTGTTGATATAATACCCCTATATTGTGATAATAATGGAGCCATTATGTAAGTAAAGGAACAACAGTCTCATCAAAGGTCCATACATGTCTCTAGACGCTACCATCTCATTAGGGAGATTATAGTTAGAAATAATTTGAAGATTGAGAGAGTTCTCATAGATAATAATGTGGTAGATCCTCTCACAAAAGTACTGTCCCATAACAAGTTCGATCACCACATACATTATATGGGTTTTAGATATATGGGTGATTCACTCTAGTGCAAATGGGAGATTGTTAATGATATGCCCTTTAGCCCATATGTAATAGGATTTTTATTGATGTATAAAGCATTTTATCTAAATAATAATAAGGCATTCATACATTATTTAGTGCTTTTGTCTAATAACATATGCACGCATGTGAGTTAAACTATTGAATGCAGTCCTTGGTATATAAACACAGCATAAAGATAATCATAAAGAATTTATGATATGAGATACCTATTGTATGCAAATATGTTAATGCAACATTTCCATTAAATCTTATGTAACAAACATATGCAAGAGAAATTGTAAGTTCCTATACCTTTGATTGCTCCAACCACTTCATCAATTCTTTACCACCTCTTTCTCCTTCTTTCTACTTGTTTCTCTCTCTACATATAAGTAACAACACTTATCAACGTTCATTTATCACACTCATTCCAGCGTATTACATAAAGAAATAGAAATGAGAGGAAAAGAGTGAGAAATATACCTTTAAACCCCCAACCTTTAATTTCTATCTCCTCACAAAAGTGGTAGCTAAAGTATGGAGGCTTCAAGTGAGTTAAATGGTAGAGATTATTAAGTGGCAATTGTTGGAATTTATCCAAATAAGGGACTGGCTACTACCTTCACTTTTGCATGAATTTTCTTTAGTCTTCTAGAGTTGGCAAGATGGCTATTTTCTATTAGTCCAACTATGGCCAATATGAAAATTCCATCTTGCTGCCTTTATTTCTTATTGACCTTTTAACTATCCTTTAATTCCTTTTAAATGTTTTTAATTTAACCTATGTTATTTATCTCTCTAAATATGCATTTGCATGCTTTCATATCAAAATACCATAATGCTTTGCATGCTTTCATATCAAAATACCATAATGCTCTTATCTTTTGAATTAATTGCCTCTATATCCCACTCCACCACTTATGGCTAGACTATTCATGTTACATAGAATTTCTCTTAGGGAATAAGTTGTAGCCTTACAGAAGTAGGTAAGAAGTTGTGTAAAGACCCAATCATGGTCCTAATCAGATTGTGGTTAATTAAGAAGGATTATGGTTAAATGAGATAAGACTTGATTTCTTTGTATTGACAAAGTTGTTTCTCATGAGGCGTATTATGAAAACTTTGGCATGTAGGTAAATGAGCATGGTTAAATTATAATTAAAAGAAGGGATGCAATCGAAGTAAGTTAGAAGTTCGGGGTAATTTTGAGAGAAATAGTAAGTTAGGGTTTAAGTGTGTATGGGGGCATTGTGGGAATTTTCTTTGGGGAGATATTTGACCCACTCACCATTTAGGGTTCCTAGAGACTGAGGAGATCGGCATAAGGAGCTATCTCTCTCTCTCTATCTCTCTCTCTCTCTCTTTCTCTCTTCTCTTAGTTACGAGTTGAAAGAGATGAAGCTTAGGGTTGGTGAGTTAGCATAAAAAGGCAATGTTTTCCCCTCGTGCAACCTTTCTTCTTTCTTGGGTTCAATTTCCAGAATTAAAGGTTTAAAGGATTATGATTGTTGTCTCTATGTTTAAAGAGAATAAAGAAATCTTGAGAAAAAGGGAATACATCAAGAGCAGGAAAGGAAGGAAAGGAACTAAAGGAGTTAAAGCATTAGTATCAGGTTTCAGGATAAGCTCCAGTGGATCGATTGCTATAGTGGCTAAACGACCATCGAAGAGAAGATCTGGCAGATTGCAGTTGACTTTAAGGATTTCATTATGTATCGTTGCCCAATTATGTTAGGCCTTCTTATTTATAAGTTTGATTTAATTTATTATGACATGTAATTATGGCCTATATTGTTAATTATTATTATTTCTGCCAGACCTTTAATAGGTTTATGATTATGATTGATGATTATCCATGGTTAGTGGATTAGGGTGTTAAAAGTTGGACCTTTATAAATCATTTTGTCACCCTTTCTATATTTTACTCTTTATTATTTGTGGGCTCTATTTTATAGCAGCTCTATAGAACTACTTATACACTGCCTATATACTACCATGTGATTATATTGGATATTTTTATAAATTAATTTTCCAAAAGTTGGTTTGGTCTTTACTTAATGGCAATTTTTATCTAGATAAGTAATAAACTTTAAAAAAATGATTGAGTGAAAAAATCATAAGTAAAATATTTTAAAAATATTAACTTGGTTTTAAAGCATTACTTTATATCTGCATCTATTTTACTTTTCTTTCAATTCATAAAAATTTATTGTACTTTATATCTCTAATGACTTCTTCAATCCCTCGCCAACTCCTTTTCCTTTTTTTCTTCTTGTTTCTTCCTCCACATATAAGTAACAACAAATATAAATGTTCATTTATCGGACTGATTCTAGCTTATTACATAAGGAAATAGCAAGGAGTGGACAAGAGCAAGAATACACCTTTAAACCCCCAAACCCTAATTTCTCTCTCATCAAAAAAGTAACAGCTACAATATGGAGGTTTTGAGTGTGTTAAATGCAGAGATTACTAAGTGGAAATTGCTTTAATTCAAACTAAGGAAGGGCCTACTGCTACCTCCACTTTTTCATGAATTTTCTTTTAGTCTTCAAGAGTTGGCAAGATAGCTCTTTCCTATTGGTCCACTTGTGTCCATTAGGAAAATTCCATCTCATTCCCTTTATTTCTTATTAATCTTTCAATTGCCCTCTAACTCATTTTTAATGTTTTCAATTTAACCCATTTTCTATGTCTCTCTAAATATGAATGTGCATTCTTTCATATCAAGTTACCATAATTCCTTTATCTTTAAATTTAATTCCCATTATATATTATTCCACCACTAATGGCTAGACTATTCATGTTACATATAATTTCTCCTAAGGTATAAGTTGAGGCCTCAAATTTCTCACCCCTAGAAAAGTTTCATTTACAAAATTCATATTTGGATTGAACAAATGTGTATATTAGGCCCTCATAGCTACTTCAAGTTCCCATGTTGCTTCATCTATGACATAATGTTGCCATAACGAGTTTACAAAGTGGAATTTGTTTATTTCTCATTTTGTGGACATCTCTAAATAAAATCTCTTTAGGTTTTTCATAGTATGAGAAATCAGGTTAAACCTCTATCTTTGGAATAGGTAATACATGTGATTCATCTGATCAATATCTTCTTAGTATAAAGACATGGAATACATCATGTAACTTGGATAATTCCTCAAGAACTATGAATCTATATGCTACTGGCCCAATTCGTTCAAGAATCTCATAAGGCTTGATAAATCTAGGATTAAGCTTTCTTTTCCTTCGAAACTGCAGTACCTTTCTCCATAGTGATACCATTAGGAACACTTTGTCACTAACCTGATATTCAATTTCTTTTCTTTTCAAATTAGCATATGACTTTTGCTTGTCATTTGTCACTTTTAACCTTTGCTTTGTTAGAGAGTATGCCCTAAAGCCCATATAAAAAGGGATGTATTTCATATATATATATATATTCATGTTGATAATGAAAGGCATCATTCATTTATTAATGTTATGTTTAAATACATGTGTTTGTATATCTTAAATTAATAAATGAAGTCCTAGAAATTATAAAAATAGTGTAAAGGCAATCATGAAAGTGTTCATGATATGAGATGTCTATTGCATGCAAATGTTATAATATCTAAATATTCCTAGTCATAGAATTAACAAGATAGGACATTGTTAATACAAACAAACTAGCACATGTTATGCTTCTTGAATAGTTCAAATAGTAGTTCTCATAACTGTGATTATATGAGATGATCAAAGCTGATATGTGGATGCTTGTTAGAAGAACAAGTTTATTGGAGACCTACAAAGAGAATCCTCACATGGATATTAAATCTATATCAGTGAGGAATCTCTTCATAGCGGTTGTATAAGTATCCTTAGACTTGAGATCACCAAGGTTATCTCAAGTAGTAAGTGATATACTTTGACTTCATAACTGCTTACTTCCAACAGGGGGTGAATATAGTTAGAAGGTTGGGTATATCATAACCTACTTGAATATAGTTGAGTAATCAATAAAGAATTCACCATCCCAGATTTATTAAGGGAAGTAATCTCGTATGATCTATAATTGCCTTATTCAGAGAATCTCTGGCCAGAGTAATATGACAAGATAGATAGGGATCCATAAAGGGAATTTTGGGAACAATGGTTAAATTAATAGAACATACATAATTAGATTCATATAAGTTGACATAAATCCATACTCAGAATCTAATTGAGATAAGAGTTGTGAAAAGAGTGATTGCACGGTAACTATTTCTATGGAAGGTTATAGTCAAAACCACTTGACTTTCCTGATGTTTAGGTAGTCATGATGCTTAGCTAGAGGTCGCTCATGATTTGTATAATAGTGTATCATAAATATCAATAAGGGATTGATAAAATGATTTAAATAAGTTTAAATTATATGAGTTTTGAATAGAACTTTTAATTACATATTATACTACCAATATGGACAGGAATCCAATAGGTCACAGACATACAGAGTAAATGATAAAATGGTAAAATGACAAGGATAATAATATTTGATATTATTATGATAGAAGGGCAATAAATAAGAGAATAATTAATTAAAGAGCTTAATTAATTATGCTCAAGTAGAAATGTTTGCATAACTTTTAGAAATGTTCTGCAAAATGGACCTAATTGAAATATTGTATTTCACAATTAATTATTATTGGACTATAAATGTTATAGGGCTAATATAATAATTAATAAGTCCATTGGAGAAATAATTAATGGCCCAGGGTTTTGGTTTTTGCATAGAAGCCTACCAGAAAATGGCTTATATGCAAAACCCATGTAAAAGGCCTTGGAGGCCTAATTTTTGGACTAAAATAACTTAAATATATTTCATAAGTTTTATGGAGCCTATATATTTAATTTTGATTGATTTAGAATTAATTTGGGCAATTAAATCCAAGTATATGCATAAATAACCTACTTTATGGGTTATATGCAGGGCCTTTATGGATTAAATTAAGTCCAAATAAATTATTAATAATTTATGAAGCCCATTTAATATTTCTCCATTAATTTTAAAGAGCCCAATCCCATTATGAAGCTAGATTTTTTTAACCTAACTATAAAATCCAAGATAAGGGGATTTAGGGTTAAGTGAGTTTTAAAAGAAAAGAAATTTTCTCTTCTTCAAAAATATCCTAGATCAAGGAGATTTCAGCCACATTGTGATTCCAATAATCTTTGGTTCATTTGATCCTTCTCTTATGTGGATTGCAATTGGAGGTGTTTGTTGGGAATAATCGGCTACATGCATCACATACAAAAGCGAAAGTTAAAATTTTTAACCAATAGTTCTAATCTTTCCATGAATTTACAATATAAATATTAATGAGAATAATAAAAATTACCTTTGATTTTTGTTGAACATTTGATTTTCCTTCTCACCAGGTTGTCGCAAACCACAGTATCCAAAATTAAACACCTCCAATTAGTAATTCACACTAGAGAAGGATTGAATGAACCAAGAATGATGGAACACAAGGGCTGGCTGAATTGCCCTTGATGCTAGCAAGGGAGTGGTGGCTAGGGTTTTTCAAAGAGAGAGAATTTCTTTTCTCTTAATGTTCACTTAACCCTAAAATCCCTATCATTTGGATTTTTATAGTTAGGTTAAAAATCCAACTTCATAATGGGATTCCTCACTGAAGAGATCCCTATCATTTGGATTTTTATAGTCACTTAACCCTAAAATCCCTAAGGATACTTGCACAACCGCTATGAAGAGATTCCTCACTAATATAGATTTAATATCCATGTGAGGATTCTCTTTGCAGATCTTCAATGAACTTGTTCTTCTAACAAGCATCCACATGTTAGCTTTGATCATCTTCCATAATCATAGTTATGAGAACCACTGCTTGAACTATTCAAGAAGCATAACATGTGCTAGTCTGTCCGAATTAACAATGTCCTATCTTATTAATTCTATGACTAAGGATATTTAGATATTGTCACATTTGCATGCAATAGACATCTCACATCATGAACACTTTCATGATTGCCTTTGCACTGTGTTTATAATATCTAGGACTTCATTTATTAATTTAAGATTTGCAAACTCATGTATTTAAACATAGCATTAATAAATGAATGATGCCTTTCATTAAGAATATGAGTTCATACATATGAAATACATCCACATTACATGGGCTCTAGGGCATACTCTCCAACAATCTCCCACTTACACTAGAGCCAATCACTTATATGTCTTAAACCCATGTTAATGATATGGTGATCATGCTTTATCTAGAAAAGTGCTTTAGTGAGGGAATCTGCCACATTATCATCTATGGGACCCTTTCTATTTTCACATCATTTCTAGCTACTATTTCCCTTATGAGATGGTAACATCTGAGAACATGCTTGGATCGCTGATCAGACCATAGTTCCTTTGCTTGCGCAATGGCTCCATTGTTGTCACAATATAAAGGAATCAGATCAACAATGCTAGGCACCACTCCTATTTCAAATATGAACTTTTTGATCCAGACTGCATCTATGGCTGCTTCTAAAGTAGCAATGTACTCAGCTTCTGTCGTGGAATCATCAGTTGTTTCTTGTTTGGAACTCTTCCAACTAATTGCCCCTCCTCCCATTATGGACACCAAACGAGACTATGATTTACAATCATCTTTGTCAGATTGGAATCTGGCATCTGTATGCCCATTTACTTTCAAACTGCCCTCCCCATATACCAAGAATATATCCTTAGTTCTTCTCATGATAGAACCAATTGCAGATGCATACGGTATTCTATTCATGCTCTCTCTATCCTCTAGTATCTGCGTACATATAGACTTTGAAAGGTGTTTCCCATGCACCATGGGTATAAAGCCTTTCTTAGAGAGATCCATATTGAACCTCTTCAATACTTTATCTATATATGTACTTTGAGAAAGACCTAGCAACCTATTAGATCTATCTCTATAGATCCTTATTCCCAAAATATAGGATGCTTCTCTAAGGTCTTTCATGGAGAATTACTTGGACAACCATATTTTAACAGATTGGAGAAGAGAAATATCATTTTCCATGATTAATATGTCATCTATATATAGAACTAGGAAGAAAATTGCACTCCCACTGACCCTTTTATACACACAAGGTTCATCTTCATTCTGTGAGAAACCAAACTCTTTGATTGTCTTATTAAATCGTATGTTCTAGCTCCTAGAGGCTTGCTTCAATCCATAAATGGATCTTTGAAGCTTACATACCTTTTTGCCATCTTCTGATGTGAACCCTTCTGGTTGTGTAATATACACATCCTCAATCACATTTCCATTTAGGAAAGTTGTCTTCACATCCATTTGCCAAATCTCATAATCATAATGAGCTATAATGGCTAAAAGTATTCTTATAGACTTAAGCATCACTACAAGAGAAAAGGATTCATCATAGCCAATACCTTCTTTTTTACGATAGCCTTTTGCTATTAAGCGAGCTTTATAAGTAACTATATTACCTTCCATATCGGTCTTCTTTTTGAAGACCCATTTGCACCCTATGGGTTTTATCCCTTTAGGTGGTTGAATTAAAGTCCATACTTTGTTCTCATACATGGAGTCCATTTCAAACTGCATAGCCTTAAGCCATAAATCATGTTCTAAACTATTCAAAACTTCTTAATAGCTTGTAGGCTTATTGTCCTTTACAACAGTTATGCCTCTATCTGAATCAATGTGAAATCCATATCTCACAGGGATAGAACGCATCCCAGTAGATCTTCTAGGATTTTGTGTATAATTAGGTTTAACTGTAATCTCATCATTATAAAATTCAATCCCGGGTTCAATCGGTTGATCTACTTTTACTTGTGAATTTTGAACTTCACCAAGTTCAATTTTACTCCCAATGTCCTCTCGTAGGAGAAATTCTCTTTCCAAGAAGACAACATGCCTTAAAACAAACACCTTATGTTCTAAGGGATGATAGAAATAATATCAAAATGTTTCTTTAGGATATCCCACAAATAAACATTTGGCAGACTTAACATCTAGTTGGTATGACATTGTCCTCTTCACATAAGCAAGACAACCCCATACTTTCATATGAGAAAGTGTGGGTTTCTTGTTATTCCATATCTCATATGAAGTAAGATTAACCGATTTACTAGGAACTCTGTTTGACACATAAACAACAGTTTCTAGTGCATATCCCTAAAAGAACTTAGGCAAGTCTGCTAAGCTCATCATGGATTGAACCATATCTAATAGTGTTCGATTTCTCCTTTCAGATACACCATTATGTTGTGGTGTATATGGTGGAGTCCATTGAGATAAAATCCCATTATCTCTAAGATAATCTTGAAATTCTTGACTTAAGTACTCTCCACCTTGATCTGATCTAAGTGTATTAATACTCTTACCAAGTTGCTTCTCTACTTCATTTCTGAATTCTTTGAACTTTTCAAATGCTTCTCATTTATATTTCATTAGATAGATATATCCAAACCTAGAATAATCATCTATAAAAGTAATGAAGTAGGAGTAACCTCCTCTGGTATGCGTAGTCATTGGACCACATACATCTGAATGTATTAAGTCCAAAACCATTTTAGCTCATTCTCCTTTACCAATAAAGGGATCTTTTGTCATCTTTCCTAATAAACAAGATTCACATGTATCAAATGATTCATAATCAAATAACCCTAAATGACCTGACTTGTGTAATTTGGTCATGCGTTTCTCATTTATATAGCCTAAACGACAATGCCATAAATATGAGGTATTTAGATTATCTTGTTTCATGCTCTTGTTATCCACATTATGCACTTTTTTAATTAAATCAAGAACAAATATACCATTCTCAATGATAGCTTTAGCATAAAACATATTGTTCTTAAAAATATAACAACATTTGTCTTTTAAAGAAATGTCATAATCGTTCAATAAACAACTGAAAGAAATAATACTTTTGGATAAAGTTGGAACATAATAACAATTATTTAATTCCAGTATTAATCCACTTGGAAGAGGCAAATGATAAGTCCCCACAACTGTTGTAGAGATGTTTTGTCCAGTAGCTCACTGTAGACATATTTCTGCCTTTCCAACTTCTCTACTACTTTTAAGCCCATGTAGATCATTACACAAATGAGATCCACATCTGGTACCTAATACCCAAGATTATTTTAAAGCAATAGAATAAGTATTAATTTCAATCATATGAATACCTGAAGTAGAAGCATCAGCTTGCTTCTTCTCCTTGAGAGAATCTAGATAGGCCTTGCAGTTATGCTTCCAATGACCATCTTTTCCACAATGGAAGCAAGTTCCTTTGGGATTCTCTTTCTTGGCAACCTTCTTCTTAGAAACCCCACCATTCCTTGGTTGTGCCTTGGTCATCTTCTTCTTCTTTTATTTCTTGCCTTTAGCAGAAGTGACAACCAAGACACTTTTTGAATCCTTCTTGAAGGATCCATCATCTATTTTGAGCATATTGATTAACTCAGGAATGGTTACTTGGATCTTGTTCATGTTGAAGTTAAGCACGAAAGGTGTATAACTTGGAGCCAATGAGTACAAGATTAAATCTATGTATAGATCATTATCCATTACATAGCCAAGTCTACTCAAATGCTCAATATACCCATACATCTTTATGCATGAGTAGCAACCGAAGTACCTTCCACCATTTTGCAGCTAAATAGAGCTTGAGCAATCTCATATTGCTAAGTTCTAGCCTAAGAAGAATAAAGCTCCTCTAGATGTAAAATGATGGTTCTAGCATCCATCATCTCATGTTGTTTTTTAAGCTCTGAGGATATAGTACCCAGAATCAGACATGCCGCTGCTTCACTATCCTCCATGTATTTTCGATAAGTGCCCTTGATCTCATCAATGGCATCATCTGATGAAAGTGGTCGTGGATCTTTATCCAAGACATAATGGATCTTTTCAGCTCTAAGAACAATTCTCACTTGTCTGATCCAGTTAGAATAGTTGCTACCAACTAGCTTTTTATCCAAGATTGATCATATGTTAATGTTCAATGTGCTCATGATGATGACCTAGATGTGAAAAGAGAACATATGAGAGTATTTTCATATATATGTAAGCATTAATTAGGTCTTTAATTAATCCATGTACTCCCACTATTTTATTGTGAATTAATAGCCCTCACTATATAATCTGACAAAACCCGATGATTTTCTTAATGGGCCAATATTCAATCCTTGATATGTAATTTGACCTTGACTATGGTCAACAAGCCAAACTCCATACCCTTGAAAGGTAGGTATCTCTATACCAATTATGTCTCTACACAACTATTGGATCATTAGGTTATTAACTCTTGATACATGCATATCATATATGCATTCCCTAATCTTGTCTCTAGAACCATTAGCCTTGACTGTGGTCAACAAACTAATGGGCTAGCTAAGATGAACCATTTAATTAGATTCAAACATATTGGATATAATGTGAGCTTGACTGTGGTCAACAATCCACATAATAAAGAACTCTGGTTCTCCTCCAATTAATGGAAGGCTTATATACCTTAGTATTTATTTGAGGGATTTTAGTTAATTAAGTCTCATCATACATGGTTGGCATACATTGGTATGCATCCTATATCTATCACATAAATATAAGCATATAAATATGGTATAGTTATGGACTTTACTACATTGATTTTCTCAAGCCAAAAGGGAAATCAAAAGGTTATACCTAGGTAATATGCATGATTCAAACAAGTAAAAATAATTACATTATCTTCAATCTTGTTGGATCTCCATCCGGCCCATCTTGCTCCTTAATAGTGGTCTCCATCTCTATCTCTAATTCTAATCTAAGTAATCTAATTACATATTACAATTTGAAAAAGAAATACAAACCAAAAACAAGTGGCCGGGACATGAAAGTCCTCATTCGGCCGAAAGATGCATTATGCTCAATCACATTGGGCCTTGTCCATAACTATCCATCATGCCAATCATACACCCTTATATACATTTCTAATGCATAAAGTAAAAACATATAATGGAATACAAACTATGTTTTAACTATTGAAAATTACTTTTAAGTTATTTTAATAATGTGATCAAATTAGGAAACTTTTTTCATTTTGAAAACTTTCATTTTAGGAAACCTTTTTGCATGCATGTGTTCTTACCTTAATTATCAATCCAATTAATTATTAATTGATTATCAATTGATTATTTAATTAATTAATCATATTAAATAATTAAAAAATCAATTTTTTGGCTTAAAACAAAGGGTAGGTCGAAACCCACAAATTTAAATCCTAAAGTGTGTTGACACACAAACTAGTTTTGTGTCTATTGGACCATTTGTGCCTTTTGAAATGAGCCAAGCCCACTCCAGCCCTTAAAACCCATTAATAAACTTAATTATATTTTATAATATTTAATTTAAATCAGCTCCTTGGGCCCACCAAGTCATTCACTAATTTAAATCAAGTCCATAAACATAATTAAGCCCATTAAGTGGTTTTAATGAATTAAAATTAATCCAATTAATTTAAGGCCCATTTTAATTAATCCAATTAATTAAAAACACATTAATATATCAAATATATTATATTTATAAGATTAAAAATTGTTCCCACCAAGAACACATAAAGAACAATTTATCGAACTTTTCGACTAAACTAGTTTTCATGAAAAACTTGTTCGATTTTAATTTTGTTTGATCCTATGGCTTAATATCACATATTAAACACATAAATTATCATCAAAATAATTTTATAGTGGATCAATAAAAATTTAATTTAAACAGCCCCTAAAACTTTTATTGAAAAATAGAAACCCTACACGCCAAAATCAATGATTCTTTTCTCAAAAGAATCATTTTTATTATTCATTTTATATATTTGATCACATACATCCAAAAATCAATATTTCTCATTCATGAACAATCAAATCTGATATTCTAAAGTTCATGAAATAATTAACTCCAAAATAAAAAGTATTCCACAAAAAAATATAGAATTGTAGATTCATGGCAAAACCTAGGCTCTAATACCATGTTGGGAATAATCGGTTACATGCATCACATGCATAAGCGGAATTTAAAATTTTTAACTAATAGATCTGATCTTGCCATGAATTTACAATATAAATATTAATGATAATAAGAAAAATCACCTTTAATTTTTGTTGAACAGTTGATTTTCCTTCTCACCGAGTTGTCGCAAACCACAGTGTCCAAAATTGAACACCCCCAATTAGTAATCCACACTAGAGAAGGATTGAATGAACCAAGAATGATGGAACACAAGTGCTAGTTGAATTTCCCTTGATGCTAGCAAGGGAGTGGCGGCTAGGGTTTTCAAAGAGAGAATTTATTTTCTCTTAATGTCCACTTAACCCTAAAATTCCTATCACTTGGATTTTTATAGTTAGGTTAAAAATCTAACTTCATAATGGGATTGGGCTCTTTAAAATTTCTGGATAAATATTAAATGGGCTTCTGGAATTATTAATAATTTATTTAGGCTCAATTAAATGCAATTTAAGTCCATTAAAGGACTATGCACAAAACCCATAAACTAGGTCCTTTATGCATACACTTGGATATAATCACCCAAATGAATTTTAAATCCATCCAAATTAAATATGTAGACTTCATAACACTTATGAAATATATTTAATTTATTTTGGTCCATGAATTAGGCCTCTAAGGCCTTCTATATGGATTTGGCGTGTAACCCTTCCTCTGGAGGGTTTCTGTGCCAAAGCCAATTCTTTGGGCCTCTTTTAATTCCTCCAACAGATCTATTAATTATTATATCAGCCCTATAACACTTATAGTCCAATATTAATTAATTATGAAATACAATATTTCAATTAGGTACATTTTACAAAATATTTCTAAAAATTTCTGCGAATAATTCTACTTGATCATAATTAATTAAAATCTTTAATTAATTATTCTCTTATTCATTTCTCTTCTCCCATAATAATATCAAATATTATTATCCTTATCATTTTATCATTTTATCCTTTACTCTATATTTGTTAACCTATTGGGTTCCTGTCCATATTGTCAGTATAATATGTAATTATGAGTTATATTTAAACTTATTTAAATAATTTTAACAATCTCTATCAATATTTATGATACACTATTATACCAATCATGAGTGGCCTCTAGCTAGGCATCATGACTACCCAAATGTCAGGAAATTCAAGTGGTTTGACTATACCCTTCCATAGAATCAGTTATCGTGCAATTACTCCTTTTACCACTCTTATCTCAATTAGATTTTGAGTATGGATTACTATCAACTCATATAAATCTAATTATGTATGTTCTATTAATTTAACCATTGTTCCTAAAATGCCCTTAATGGATCCCTATCCATCTTGGCATATTACTCTGGCCAGAGATTCTCTGAACAAAGCAATTATAGAATCATGTGAGATAACTTCCCTTAATAAATCTGGGATGGTGAATCCTTTGTCAATCACTCAACTATCTTCAAGCAGGTCATGATATACCCAACCTCCTAACTATATTCACCCCCAGTTGGAAGTAATCAGTTATAGAGTCAAAGTATATCACTTGCTACTTAAGATAACCTTGGTGATCTCAAGTCTAAGGACACTTGCACAACTACGATGAAGAGATTCCTCACTGACATAGATTTAATATTCATGTGAGGATTCTCTTTACAGGTCTCTAATGAACTTGATCTTTTAACAAGCATCCACATGTTAGCTTTTATCATCTTTTATAATCACAATTATGAGAACCACTATTTGAACTATTAAAAAAGTATAACATGAGCTAGTCTGTCTGAATTAACAAAATCCTATCTTGTTAATTCTATGACTAGGGATATTTAGATATTGTCACATTTGCATGCAATAGACATCTCACATCATGAACACTTTTATGATTGCCTTTGCACTATGTTTATAATATCTAGGACTTCATTTATTAATTTAAGATTTACAAACTAACGTATTTAAACATAGCATCAATAAATGAATGATGCCTTTTATTAAGAATATGAGTTCATACATATGAAATACATCCCCATTACATGGGCTCTAGGGCATACTCTCTAACAATGTTCAATTTTAGACACTGTGATTTGCGATAACCTAGTGAGAAGGAAAAATAATTGTTCAACAAAAATCAAAGGTGATTTTTCTTATTGTCATTATTATTTATATTGTATATTCATGGAAAAATGAGATATATTGGTTAAAAATTTTAATTTCTGCATATACATGTGATGTATGTAACTGATTAATTCCCAACATGGTATTAGAGCCAAGGTTTTGCCATGAATCTACAATTCTATATTTTTCGCGGAATAGTTATGATTTTTGAGTTATTTATTTCATGAACTTTAAAATATCAGATTTGGTTGTTCATGAATAAGAAATATTTATTTCTATATGTATGTGATCAAATAAATAAAATAAAATAAAATAATTCTTTAATGTAAAGAATCGTTCTCTAGGTGTGGAGAAATTTTTTCAATAAAGTTAAGTGGTTGTTCTAAATAAAATTTTAATTGATCCACTCTAAAATTATTTTTATGATAATTTATGTGTTTAAAATGTGATATTAAGCCATAGGATCAAACAAAATTAAAATTAAATAAGTTTTGTATGAAAACTAGTTTAATCGAAAAGTTGGATAAATTGGTTTTCTTCGTATGTTCTTAGCGTGTGCTTGGTAAGTTCATATTTAGAATGATTTAATCTTATAAATTTGATATATATGATATCTTAATGTGTTTTTAATTAATTATATTAATTAAAATGGGCTTTGAATTAATTGGATTAAATTTAATTCTTTAAGGCCACTTAATGGGCTTAATTATGTCTATGGGTTTGATTTAAAATAGTAAATGACTTGGTGGGCCCAAGGAACTTATTTAAATTAAATATTATAGAATTTAATTAATTTTATTAATGATTTTTAATTTCTAGAGTGGGCTTGGCTCATTCCAAAGGCATATATGGTCCAAAAAATACAAAACTAGTTTATGTGTGAACATACTTTTGGGTTTTAATTTTAGGTTTCGGTCTACCCATTATTTTAAGCTCAAAATTTATTCTTTAATTATTTAATATGATTAATTAATTAAATAATCAATTAATAATCAATTGGATTGATAATTAAGGAAAAAACACATGCATGCAAAAAGGTTGCCTAAAATGGAAAGTTTCCAAAATGGAACAAGTTTCCTAATTTGATCACATTATTAAAATAACTCAAAAGTAAGTTTCAAGAGTTGAACCATAGTTTGTATTCCATTATATGGTTTTACTTTATGCATTAGAAATGCATATAAGGGTGTATGATTGGCATGATGGATAGCTATGGACAAGACCCAATGTGATTGAGCATAATGCATGTTTCAGCCCCATGAGGACTTTCATGTCCCGGCCACTTGTTTTTGGTTTGTATTTTCTTTTCAAATTGTAGTATGTAATTAGATTACTTATATTATAGTTAGAAATAGATATGGAGACCACTATTAATGAGCAAGATGAGCCGAATAGAGATCCAACAAGATTAAAGATAATGTAATTATTTATATTTGTTTGAATCATGCATATTACCTAGGTTTGACCTTTTGATTTTCCTCTTGGCACGGGAAGGTCAATATAGTAAAGTCCATAACTATGCCATATTTGTATGCTTATATTTATGCGATAGATATAAGATGTATACCAATATATGTCAATGATCCAATAGTTGTGTAAAGACAATTGGTATAGAGATACCGACCTTTCAAGAGTATGGAGTTTGACTTGTTGACCATAGTCAAGGTAAAATTTCATATCAATAATTGGATATTGGCCCACTAAGAAAACTATCAGGTTTTCTCAGATTATATAGTGAGGGCTATTGATTTGTAATAAAATAGTAGGAGTAAATGGATTAATTGAAGACCTAATTAATGCATACATATATATGAACATACTCTCATATGTTTTTTCTTTTTCACATCTAAGTCATCATCATGAGCACATCAAACATAAACCTATGATCAATCTTGGATAACAAGCTGGTTGGCAGCAATTATTCTAATTGGATCATACAAGTGAGAATTATTGTCAGAGCTAAAAATATCTATTATGTCTTGGATAAAGATCCATGACCAATTCTATCAGATGATGCCATTGATGAGATCAAGGGCATTTATCGTAAATACATGAAGGATAGTAAAGCATCGGTATATCTGATGTTGGGTGCTATGTCCTCAGAGCATCAAAAACAACATGAGATTATGGATGCTAAAACCATTATTTTGCATCTAGAGGAGCTTTATTCTTTTCAAGCTAGAACTAAGCAATATGAGATTGCTTGAGCTCTGTTTAGCTACAAAATGGTGGAAGGCACTTCGGCTGCTACTCATGCATTAAAGATCTATGGGTACATTTAGCATTTGAGTAGACTTGGCTATGTAATGGATAATGATTTGTACATAAATTTAATCTTGTACTCGTTGGCACCAAGTTTTGCACCTTTTGTGCTTAACTTCAACATGAACAAGATCCAAGTAACTATTCCTGAGTTAATCAATATGCTCAAAATAGCTTATGGATCCTTCAAGAAGGATTCAAAAAGTGTCATGGTTGTCACTTCTGCTAAAGGCAAGAAGCAGAAGAAGAAGAAGAAGAAGATGATGATGATGATGACCAAGGCACAGCCAAAGCATGGTGGCATTTCCAAGAAAAAGGTTGCCAAGAAGGAGAATCCCAAAGGAATTTGCTTTCACTGTGGGAAAAATGGTCATTGGAAGCGTAACTGCAAGGCCTATCTAAATTCTCTCAAGGAGAATAAGCAAGGTGATGCTTCTACTTCAGGTATTCATATGATTGAAATAAATACTTATTCTATTGCTTTAAAACAATCTTGGGTATCAGATACCGGATGTGGATCTCATTTGTGTAATGATCTATAGGGGCTTAAAAGTAGTAGAAGAGTTGGAAAGGCAGAAATATATCTACAATCAGCTACTGGACAAAACATCTCTGCAACAGTTATGAGGACTTATCATTTTCCTCTTCCAAGTGGATTAATACTATAGTTAAATAATTGTTATTATGTTCCAACATTATCTAAAAGTATTATTTCTTTCAGTTGTTTATTAAACGATTATGACATTTCTTTAAAGGAAAAATGTTGTTACATTTTTAAGAACATTATATTTTATGTTAAATCTATCATTAAGAATGGTATATTTGTTCTTAATTTAATTGAATAAGTTTATAATGTGGATACCAAAAGAATAAAACAAGATAATCTAAACACCTCATATGTATGGCATTATCGTTTAGGCCATATAAATGAAAAATGCATGATTAAAATATACAAGTCAGGTGATTTGGGATCATTTGATTATGAATCATTTGATACATGTGAATCTTGTTTATTAGGAAAGATGATAAAAGCTCCCTTTATTGGTAAAGGAGAACGAGCTATAATGATTTTGGACTTAATATTTTCAGATGTATATGGTCTAATGACTACACATGCTAGAGGATGTTACTCCTACTTCATTACTTTCATAGATGATTACTCCAGGTTTGGATATATCTATCTAATGAAATATAAATAAGAAGCATTTGAAAAGTTCAAAGAATTCAGAAATGAAGTAAAGAAGCAATTTGGTAAGAGTGTTAAGACACTTAGATCAGATCAAGGTAGAGAATACTTAAGCCAAGAATTTCAAGATTATCTTAGAGATAATGGGATTTTATCGCAATGGACTCCACCATATACACCATAACATAATGGTGTATTTAAGAGGAGAAATCGAACAAATTATATATGGTTTGATCCATGATGAGTAGTGCAGACTTGCCTAAGTCCTTTTGGAATATACATTAGAAACTATTGTTTATATGTTAAACAAAGTTCCAATTAAATCAGTTGATGTTACTCCATATGAGATATGGAATAACAAGAAACCCACACTTTTGCATATGAAAGTATGGGGCTTTCATGCTTATGTAAAGAGGACAATGTCAAACAAACTAGATGTTAAGTCAGACAAATGCTTATTTGTGGGATATCCAAAAGAAACGTTTGGATATTATTTCTACCATCCCTTAGAACAAAAAGTATTTTTTTCAAGGCATGATGTCTTCTTAGAATGAGAGTTTCTCCTTCGAGGGAACAGTGGAAGTAAAATTGAACTCGGTGAAGTTTAAGACACACAAATAGAAATAGATCAACTGATTAAACCCAAAACTGAATCTCATAATGATGAGATTATAGTTGAACCTAATTATACATTAAATCCTAGAAGATGTATTAGGATGTGTTCTATCCCTATGAGATATGGATTTCACATTGATTCAAATAGAGGCATAACTGTAGTAGAGGACAATGAGCCTATAAGCTATCAATAAGTTTTGAACAGTTCAGAACGTGATTTATGGCTTAAGGCTATGCAATCTGAAATGGACTCCATGTATGAGAACAAAGTATGGACTTTAGCTCAACCACCTGAAGGGATAAAACCCATAGGGTGCAAATGGGTCTTTAAAAAGAAGACCAACATGGAAGGTAATATAGTTACCTATAAAGCTTGCTTAGTAGCAAAAGGTTATCATCAAAGAGAAGGAATTGACTATGATGAAACCTTTTCTCCTGTAGCAATGCTTAAGTCTATAAGAATACTTTTAGCCATTACAGCTCATTATGATTATGAGATTTTGCAAGTGGTTATGAAGAAAGCTTTTCTAAATGGAAATCTTACTGAGGATGTGTATATGACACAACCAAAAGGGTTCACATTAGGAGATGGTGAAAAGGTATACAAGTTTCAAAGATTAATTTATGGATTAAAGCAAGCCTCTAGGAGCTGGAACATACAATTCAATGAGACAATCAAAGAGTTTGGTTTCTCACATAATGAAGATGAACCTTATGTGTATAAAAAGGTCAGTGGGTGTGCAATTGTCTTTCTAGTTCTATATATGGATGACATATTGATCATAGGAAATGACATTTCTCTTCTTCAATCAGTTAAAATATAGTTATCCAAATAATTATCTATGAAAGACCTTAGAGAAGCATCCTATATGTTGGGAATAAAGATCTATAGAGATAGATCCAATAGGTTGCTAGGTCTTTCTCAAATTACATATATAGATAAAGTATTGAAAAGCTTCAATATGGATCTTTCTAAGAAAGCTTTTATACCCATGGAGCATGGGAAACACCTTTCTAAGTCTATGTGTCCGTAGACACTAGAGGATAGAGAGAGCATGAATAGAACACCATATGCATTAGTAATTAGTTATATCATGTATGCTATGTTATGTACACATCTAAATGTAGCATTTTCTTTGAGTGTCATAAGCAGATTCCAATCCAATTTTGGAGAAAAGCATTGGATAATGTCAAGAATATCCTTAACTACTTGAGAAGGACTAAGGATATATTCTCGGTATATGGAGAAGGTAGCTTAGAAGTAAATGGATACATTGATGCCAGCTTTTCATCTGACAAAGATTACTGTAAATAATTGTTTGGCTTTATATTCATAATGGGAGGAGCAGCAGTTAGTTGGAAGAGTTCTAAATAAGAAACAACTGCTGATTCCAAGATAGATGCTGAATACATTGCTACTTTGGAGACAGCCAAAGAAGCAGTATAAATCAAAAAGTTCATATCTGAACTAGGAGTGGTGCCTAGCATTGTTGATCCGATTCCTTTATATTTTGACAATAATAGAGCCATTACAAAAGCAAAGGAACCACAGTTTCATCAGCGATCCAAGCATGTCCTCAGACGCTACTATCTCATAAGGGAAATAGTAGCTAGAAATGATATGAAGATAGAAAGGGTCCCCATATATGATAATGTGGTGGATCCCCTCACTAAAGCATTTTCTCATATTAAGCATGATCATCATATAAATAACATGGGTTTAAGACATATTAGTGATTGGCTCTAGTGCAAGTGGGAGATTGTTATAAAGTATGCCCTAGAGCCCATGTAAAAAGGAATGCATTTCATATATATATATATATATCCATGTTGTTAAAGAAAGGCATCATTTATTTATTAATGCTATGTTTAAATACATGTGTTTGTATGTCTTAAATTAATAAATGAAATCCTAGATATTATAAACTCAGTACAAAGGCAATCATGAAAGTGTTCATGTTATGAGATGTCTATTGCATGCAAATATTATAATATCTAAATATCCCTAGTCATAGAATTAACAAGATAGGATATTGTTAATCTTGACAGACTAACACATGTTATGCTTCTTAAATAGTTCAAGTAGTAGTTCTCATAACTGTGATTATGAAAGATGATCAAAGCTAATATGTGGATGCTTTTTAGAAGAACAAGTTCCTTGGAGACCTGCAAAGAGAATCCTCACATGGATATTAAATCTATGTCAGTGAGGAATCTCTTCATAGCGGTTGTGTAAGTATCCTTAGACTTGAGATCACCAAGGTTATCTTAAGTAGTATGTGATATATTTTGACTCCATAACTGCTTACTTCTAACTGAGGGTGAACATAGTCAGGAGGTTCGGTATATCATGACCAACTTAAAGATAGTTGAGTAATCAATTAAGGATTCAAAATCCCAAATTTATTAAGGGAAGTTATCTCGCATGATTCTATAATTGCCAAGATGGATAGGGATCCATAAAGGGCATTTTGGGAACAATGGTTAAATTAATAGAACATACGTCATTAGATTCATATGAGTTGACATAAATCCATACTCAGAATTTAATTGAGATAAGAGTGGTGAAAGGAGTATTGCACGGTAAATGTTTCTATGGAAAGGTATAGTTAGAACCACTTGACTTTCCTGACGTTTGGGTAGTCATGATGCTTAGCTAGAGGCCACTCATGATTTGTGTAATAGTGTATCATAAATATCAATAAGGGATTGATATAATGATTTAAAGAAGTTTAAATCATATAATTTTTGAATAGAACTTTTAATTACATATTATACTGCCAATATGGATAAGAACCCAATAGATCACACACATACAGAGTAAATGGTAAAATGGTAAAATGATGATAATAATATTTGATATTATTATGGGAGAAGAGAATTAAATAAGAGAATAATTAATTAAAGAGTTTAATTAATTATGCTCAAGTAGAAATGTTCGCAAAACTTTTTAGAAATATTCTGCAAAATGGACCTAATTGAAATATTTTATTTTATAATTAATTATTATTGGACTATAAATATTACAGGGCTGATATAATAATTAATAAGTCTATTGGAGAAATAATTAAAGGCCTAGGGTTTTTGTTTTTGCTCAAAAGCCCACCAGAAGATAACTTCCATGCAAAACCCATATAAAAGGCCTTGGAGGCCTAATTTTTGGACTAAAATAAATTAAATATATTTCATAAGTGTTATGGAGCCTATATATTTCATTTGGATGGATTCAAAATTAATTTGTATAATTAAATCCAAGTATATGCATAAAGGGCCCAGTTTATGGGTCATATGCAGGGTCCTTCATGGAAGGACTTAAATTGGATTTAATTGAACCCAAATGAATTATTAATAATTCCAAAATCCCATTTAATATTTCTCTAATAATTTTATAGAGCCCAATCCCATTATGATGTTGGATTTTTTTAACCTAGCTATAAAATCCAAGATAAGGGGATTTAGGGTTAAGTGAGTTAAAAAAAATTCTCTTCTTCAAAAAAACCCTAGCTGCCACTCTCCTTGCTAGCATCAGGAGATTTCAACCACCTTACGATTCCAATAATCTTTGGTTCATAAGGTGTTCAATTTTGGACACTGTGGTTTGCGACAACCCGATGAGAAGGAAAAATAATTGTTCAACAAAAATCAAGGTGATTTTTTTTATTCTCATTAATATTTATATTGTATATTCATGGAAAGATCATATATATTGGTTAAAAATTTTAATTTTTGCTTAAACATGTGATGTGATGGGGATTTAATTGAACCCTTAGTCTCACTAGACTGCGTATAGTATGAGTAGGGTATCGTTCCAAAGGGAACGGGGCAAATTTTATATTGATGTAACAACAAGTAAATAGATAGGTAACAATTTCAATTAAAATCATGCAATTAATGTAAATACTAAACTACTTAAAATATATTAAGTTAATTTTGGATAATAGATTACTTAAAAGATGGGATGGACATACATTATAACCAAGTAAAACAAGTTCATCTTTGAATTAATTAACAATTGTATGAATGATATGAATGGAAAATTTAGCCAAGATTCTTTAAAGCAATTCTCATTGTCAATAAAGAATGTTCTTACATAGAGTTTATAATCATTCTCATGTCATTATAGAGATAAATAAAAACTATGAAGTTCTATGTCAATTCTTTAACCCCTTGAAGTGAATTCCTTACCTCTAAGTGAATTCAATACTTTAAGTAAATTCATTTAACTTTCCATCAAAGAATTCCAACTCTCATTGTGAATTAAATGACTAACATACTTAATATGGTGATCAAGCATACTAAGCAAATCAAAGTACTTAAACAAACTTAAATCATACTTCATACATAAATAAAATAAACATTCAATAGACAAAGATAAGTAGATGAATAACAACTTAAATTAAATAGTTATAATGTACCAAAAGAACTTAGCCATAAACAAAATTACAATAAAGATGAAATAAGAGACAAGAAAACATCACTCCCCAGGGTTTACTTTCTATTTTGACCTTCTGATAAATCTCTTATTCCTTTGGCTTTGCTCTTTTGTCATCCTCTAAAACTAAGTAAAATGAAATTGTCCAAAACAACTAAAATGTTCTTAAGAAAACAGTAAAAGAATTTGTTGATTTTTTTTCTCTCTAGAGTTTTTCTCCAATCTCTCTTTTTTAACTCTACAGGTATGTCTCTTAATAGGTCACGAAAGATTGCCTCTGAAAGGACATAATGTATGGTTGAAAACTCAAGTGCAGAAAATACACCATTTGGGAAATAGTGCCTTGTCCGACTCGTGAACACCCTCACGAGTCATGATCTTCAGCTTCTCTTCAAGACTCATGACCATCATCCGACTAGTGAACACCCTCACGAGTCGTGATTCACTTCACGACACGTGATCCTGATGTCGATTCGTGATCTCCTTCTTTAAAATTTCACCATCTTCTTCATTTTCTTCACACTTCACCAATTTTATCCTAAAAACAAACATAAACACATAAATTGGACATAAACACATAAAAATACATATAATATTACATACTTAACTACATAAATTAGAGAAAAACACACATAAAAAGGTAGACATTTTACATGACATCAAATTCCCCCACACTTAAACTTTGCTTGTCCCTAAGCAAGAGAAAAGTGAAAAAATTTAATCTAAAGTCAAACTAAGTAAGTTAAATTATAAAGCATTGCTCAATTGTCACTGAAGATAAGATTGATATGAATTCAAACACCTTAACACTCAAAATATTAGTACATCAAGACTTAAAACATGCATCTTAAATCATCAAGTCACCTAAATTTACTAAATTCAACATCAAGAATATAAAGTATCAAGACTAACCATGCTCAAGAGAGAATAGTGATCATAAAGCCTAAGATTCTAGGACTATAGTTGCCTTTTTGGACAATTAAAAAGCACACATACCTTTAAACCTATCTCATAGCAATTTTAGACTATATATTTTTTCATTTTTTTTTGTAGCATGGGTATACTTTTAGACTTTATCCCATGAATAGATAGAGAATGTAGTATTGGTTGCATTTTACGCTCCATCCCATACGTTATTAATCTTTTAGATATGCATCTTGCTTTATTTAGTTTATCATTATCATCATTTTTTTATATTAGTCTTCATCCATTATTGAAAGGCTAAATGTAAGTATTATGGCTTTAGTTTCCATGAAGCAACTAAAATCCTAAAATCTTAAACTAAATGAGCATATTCTAACCTTAAGGCATAGTTAATGAAGAGACTAAATAACCTAAAATGTTGAAAGAAGTAAAAAGAGATAACTTAAAAACATAAAATACATGCCAAAAATCTTGAAAAACTAATCAAATGAGTATAAAAGGTAAATGAAACTTCATAACAACCTATATTACATACAATATGAGCAATACTTATAATAAAACTCACTATAAAAGTTAGTCTAGATAAAGAAAAAGATAAACAAACAACACACACACACACAAGTGCTCCCCCACACTTAGAACACACATTGTCCTCAATGTGGAGAAACAAAACAAACACACAAACAAAAAGAAAATTAAAAATAAACAAAAGCATAGAGGAAAGAAAACTCCCTCAAATCATGGTGAAGGTGGAGGTGATAGGACCTCATAACCCGCTTGGGCAATGAAAGTGTCCATCTTGTGTTCAAGACGGCATTGACGATGAACCAATTGACTTGTGGCTTGCTCCAAGGAAGCAAATTGATTTTGGATGTCGAATTGATTGTGTAGCAATTGATTGAACATGGAAGTGGTGATAGTGAAAGAAGATCCAGCAGTTGATGTGAAAACAGGTGAATGTCTAGGTGTACCCTCCATAGGATCATCACTTTACCCTAACTCCGTTGGCCTTGACTCTTCCGAAGTACTTTCCATAGCAGCCACTTAGGGAGTAGAAGTGCTTGGTAATTCCTTCCAACAAGAATGATATATAGGTGGTATGTATTGAAAGGAATTGTTAGTAACTTCTCCTCTTACAAATAAATGCTTAGACAAATATATGCATGGAAGTACACCATCATAAATACGCAATAGCAGCTATTACATGACCATATGTGATAGGGGACTCCGAGCGACTAACACAATTCAATAATTGTTTGAAAATCCAATAAGACCAACATATAGACTTACGATTATGCACACACCACATCAAAAACAGTTCATGACTAGAAACTCTATTAAATTCAGGCTTGTTGAAGACAATGGAGGCAAGAATCTTATGCAGAATCCAATATTTCAAGTCCGATATAAACATGGATTTAGCCTCTCTAGCCCTATATGGTGTAGTCAAACCAGTAAGAAAGGTCCAAAAATCATTAGGTCTATAACTCTTAGGAGGAGTACATAATCCACTTGGTTTAAAACCAAAGATACGATGCATCATGAAATAAGTAAGAGTATGATCAACACCATTCAAGCGAAAGTCTACAAGTCTAGGATTATCAGCATTTTCTTTGAAATTTGTGTAAAACTCCAAAACTAAGTCAGTATAGAATTGTTCATGCATATTGACAAACCTCAAGAGACCACATTGAGACAACATCTCATTCACTTCATCAAGAACACCCACTTGTTCAAGCAAAGAGTTAGGAATCTGTTAAGAACAAGGAATCTGTTACCTTCATGAATGGATGAAAGAGGGAATGGAGCACCAAAGTCTATCTGTAAACTCTGTAGTGGTGCTTTATCTTCTCCTTGCTTACCCCTTGAAGCTGCAACGTTCTTTGTCCTTACCATGGTTGTTAAAGAGAAAGGAAGCAGAGATAACAATGTGTAACGTGAATGAAAAGAAAGGAAATGGGAAGAAAATGTTGCAGAGAAAGAAAAACAAAGAGACAAAAGGAAATGCAAGTTACAGTTGAAAAGAAAGAAGTGTACGAGAGGAGTAAAAGAAAGAGAATGTAAAAAAAATGAAAAGTAAACTACCATAGTTTTTATAGAAGAAGAAGAAGGGAAAAATGAAAAGAGATGACGTTTAGAAACCCTAAATTTAAGTTATAACCATTCCCCCTCTTAAATTTAAGTTAATAAAGGGTAGTTAATCCAATTAAAAACAGCTAATACTCCTAATTAGAAGAAATAAAGTGAAATAAACAAATGAAAATGAAATAAAAATAAAAATAGGTAGTGAAAAATCACGACTCGTAACTCTTGGAATAGTGCTTGACGAGTCGGCATGTTCCTCACGACTCATGAAGAGAAGGCAGTGAGTGTTAAGGAAGCAATGTTCACGACTCGGCAGGAATCTCACGACTCGTGAAAAAAAAAGGGATAGACAAAAATGGAAATCATCACTAGTAGGTATGGCAGTCACGACTCGTGAGCCTTTCTCTTCTTTACTACACGTGATACTCTTCACGACTAGTGATTTTGCTCACGACTGAATGGATGAAGCCTCTGGAATACTCGTGAACACATTCACAAGTCGTGATGCACTAGTGAACATGATGTATTTCTCTGCAAAATCTTAACAACTTGATCCAAAAATTAAAGTAACAAAGAAAAATAAGCTAAGGAACATAAAAACTATATAAAACATATAATGTAGTCTACAATCAAACCATAAAATAAATAAATTCAAACTAAAAGAACTATGGAAAAACAAAAAGAATATTAGGAGTATACAAAAGAAGAATTTATCAAAGAGACTTTATGAGTAGGAACCAATGCATCACCAATGAAATAAGGCTTCAATCTATGTCCATTTACCTTAAAAATCTCTCCTTTATCATTAGCAATATCAACAACCCCATAAGAAAAAACTTGAACAACTTTAAAAGGTCCAAACCATCTAGACTTTAATTTTCCAGGAAAAAGCTTCAATCGAGAATTATACAACAAAACCATCTCACCAACTTCAAATTCTTTCTTTAGTACATGTTTATCATGCCATGATTTAGTTCTTTCTTTATATAACTTGGCATTTTCATAGGCATTCATACGAAGTTCCTCTAACTCTTGTAATTGAAGCAATCTCTTTCTACCAACTTGTTGCATATCAAAATTTAACACCCTAGTTGCCCAATAAGCTTTATGTTCAATCTCAACTGGCAAATGACAAGACTTACCATAAACCAATTGATAAGGTGTAAGACCTATAGGAGTTTTGAAAGTTGTTCTATATGCCCAAAGAGCATCAACTAACTTAAGTGCCCAATCTTTTCTTAACCTAGAGACAGTTTTCTCTAAAATCTATTTAATCTCTTTATTGCTAATCTCAACTTGTCCACTAGTTTAGGGATGATAAGGTGTAGCAATTTTATGAGTCACATTATATTTTCTCAATAATTGCTCTATAACTTTATTGCAAAAATGAGACCCACCATCACTAATAATGGCCCTAGGTGTTCCAAATCTAGGAAATATAACTTTCTTAAGCATCTTCTTAACCACCTTGGCATCATTTGTAATGGTTGGAATTGCTTCCACCCACTTAGATACATAATCCACCATAACTAAAATATACCTATTCCCTAAAGAACTAGGAAATGGTCCCATAAATTCCATACCCCAAACATCAAACAATTCAACTTCTAAAATACCATGTAAAGGCATTTCATTCCTCCTAGACAAATTTCCCATTCTTTGACACTTATCACAACTTAAGACAAAGTCCTTAACATCCTTAAACAATGTTGGCCACCAAAAACCAGCTTGTAAAACCTTAGAAGCTGTCTTAGAAACCCCAAAGTGACCACCTATAGCATAAGAATGACAATGAGCTAATACTTCACCAACTTCTTCATGAGGAAGACACCTCCTAATCAATCCATTAGCACATCTTCTATATAATAAAGTTTCTTCCTAATAGTAAAACTTCACATCATGAAGGAATTTCTTCCTTTGCCTATAATCTAAACCATAAGGAAGCATACCACTTACTAGGTAGTTTGCTATATCAGCAAACCAAGGATTTTCCTTGGAAACTACACTAAAAAGATGTTCCCCATGAAAAGCTTCATCAATAGGTACTCCATCATCATTATCTTGCAAAATACATTGGGTCAACCTAGATAAATGGTCTGTAACTAAATTCTCCTTCCCCTTTTTATCTCTTGTTTCCCAATAAAACTCTTGTAACATTAAAATCCATCTCAACAATCTAGGTTTAGCATCTTTCTTACTTAAGAGATATTTAAGAGCAGTATGATCAGAATAGACAATGACTTTTTGCCCTACAAGATAAGTCCTAAATTTATCAAAAGCATACACAATAGCCAAGAGTTCTTTTTCAGTTGTGGAGTAATTAATTTGGGCATCATCTAGTAATTTGCTAGCATAATAAATAACAGAAGGCTTCCCATCAATTCTTTGTCCTAAAATAGCCCCTACTGCATAATTACTAGCATCACACATCAATTCAAAAGGTTGATCCCAATTTGGTGGTTGTAACACCGGTGAAGTGACAAGAGCATGTTTAAGAGTTTCAAAAGATTTAAGACATGCCTCATCAAAATGAAAATCAACATCTTTACCTAGCAACATGCATAAGAGTTTAGCTATCTTAGAAAAATCTTTGATAAACCTCCTATAAAAACCAGCATAGCCTAGAAAGCTTCTAACATCTCTAACATTTTTAGGAGGAGGTAAATTAGCAATTATTTCAATTTTAGCTCTATCAACTTCAATCCCCCTATTAGAAACTAAATGTCCTAAAACAATACCCTATTGAGCCATAAAATGGCACTTCTCCCAATTTAAAACCAAACCATGCTCCATACATCTATCAAGCACCTTAGAAAGATTAGATAAACAATCCTCATAATTAGTGCCATACACACTTAAGTCATCCATGAAAACTTCTACACGTTAATCAATAAGATCACTAAAGATAGAAAACATGCATCTTTGAAATGTAACTGGTGCATTACACAAACCAAAAGGCATTCGCCTAAATGCAAAAGTTCCATATGGGCATGTAAAAGTTGTCTTAGATTGGTCATGTGGATGAATTGGTATTTGATAGAAACCACTCAACCCATCTAAGTAGCAAAAGTAAGAAAAATTAGCCAATCTTTCAATAACTTGATCAATAAAGGGTAAAGGAAAATGGTCCTTTCTTGTAGCCTTATTTAACTTCCTATAGTCCACACACATACGCCAACCCGTGATATTCCTAGTAGGAATTAAATCATTGCTATCATTACGAATTACAGTCAAACCACCCTTCTTAGGGACAACTTGAAATGGGCTCACCCACTTGCTATCACTTATAGAATAAATTATACCATTATCAAGCAATTTAATTATTTCCTTCCTCACAACCTCTTTAAGAGTTGGATTAAGCCTTCTTTGACCTTCAATAGACGGCTTAGAATCCTCCTCCAACAAAATTCTATGCATGCAAACCTTAGGTGCAATCCCTTTTAAATCACTTATTGAATATCCCATAGCATTTCGATGAGCAAGTAAAATACCACGTAAAGCATCCACATTGTGCTTAGCAATTGATGAATTAACAATGAATGGTAATTGAGAATTTTCATCTAGAAATTCGTACCTTAAGCTTATTGGTAGTGGCTTGAGTTCAAGCTTGATTTCCTCCTTAGATATCTTTGATGACATATCCTCATCCTTTCTCAAAGACTGTATTTTTTAGAATCTTCCATAGGAGGGATATGAGGCAACTTGCAAAACTTCATCACAACTTTCATTCAAACAATAAGGTGCAATAGGGTTTTGACTCACACAATCATGCACAACACTATCAATACACTCATCAAGAAAATCATAAGAATCAATTCTATTTACCACCTCTATTGGTGAAGATTTAATCATGCCAAAAACATTAAACTCAATTTTTTCATCATTAACCTCAAGAGATATTTTACCATTTTTCATATCAAAAACAGCCCCAGCAGTAATTAAGAATGGCCTACCAAAGAAAATGGGAATTTCAGGATCTTCATCCATTTCTAACACAACAAAATGAGCAAAAATCACAAATTGACCCACTTTGGTTGGAATATTTTCTAATATTCCTATAAGGTGTGAAATAGATTTATTCGCCATTGATAAGCACATATTAGTAGGCTTTAACTCACCTAAATCAAGTTTTTTATAAATTGAGTAAGGCATAAGACTAACACTAGCACCCATATCACATAGGGCCTTATCAAAATATGTACCACCTATAACACAAGGAATAGTAAAACAACCCAAATCCTTTAGCTTAGGTGGTTATTTAGAATACATAGCCTTAGACTCTTCTACCAAAGAGACATAACCATATTCTTCAAGCTTACCCTTGTGACTCATAATTTCTTTTAAAAATTTTGCCCATGAAGGCATATCTTTAATGGCATCCACAAAGGGTATAGTTATAGTAAGTTCCTTCAAATAATTCAAAAACTTGCCAAATTGCTTATCAAGATTTCTTCTAATAAGTCTTTAAGGAAATGGAAAAACATTCAAATTAATTTTAGGTCCATCTTCCCTAGATGAGGTTATATTTTTTTTAGGTTCATTAAACTTATTATCATTTTCACTCACATCCACAACATGATCATCATACACAATAAGATTCTCATCACTTTTACTATTACTCTCAATCTTTTTCCCACTCCTTAACATAATGGATTGAACCGATTCATGAGGCAAAAACTCAGGTTGACTTGGTAGCTTGCTTAAAGGTTTAGCACTAGAAGTGGCTTGTTGAGCCAATTGGGTTTCAAGCATCTTATTATGAGTTACAAGTTGATCAATTTGAGTGTTTATTTTTCTAAATTGTTCCTCATTTTGCTTGTTAGTAGTCATTTGATGATTAACAAATTGCTCCATCAAATTCTCTAAATGGGATTTAGGTTGTTGGGAGTTAAAAGGTAGCTTATTTGGAAAAGGTGAAGGGTTAGGTAACTTGTTCATATGATTGTGATTATTATTATTAGGAGGGTTAAATTGGGCATTTTGGTTAGACCAAGAAAAACCGGGATGGTTTCTCCATTGTGGGTTATAGTAATTAGAATTTTGACCCAACCTTTGATTATAATTCCCTTGAACAAAACTGACATCCTCACTAAACCCCTCACTACAATTAGCATACATATGAGGTCCACCACATTTCTCACATAATTGACTAACATTTTCAACATTGGAGTGAGAATTACTTACCATTTTTGTCAAAGCTTCTACCTTAGCCATCAAAAGATTAATGGAATCCAATTCCAAAAATCCCTTAGCCTTTGCCATAGTGGGTTCTTCTCCCATATAGCCTTGTGAGGCTAATTCTTTCAACAAAGTTTCAGCTTCCTTAGCAGTTTTCTCCAACCATTTCCCACCTGAAGTAGCATTAACAATATTTCTATTTTCCTCCATTAACCCATTGTAAAAGATTTGAGGAATCATCCAATCCGGCAAGCCATGATGAGGACATTGCCTTTGAAATTCCTTAAATCTTTCCCAAGAGGTATAAATGGTTTCATTAGGCAATTCTTTAAATGTAGATATTTGATTTCTAAATTTTGTCATTTTATGTGGCGGAAAATACTTATGAAGAAAAGCTTGTTTTAATTGGTCCCATGTAGTAATTGTCTCACTAGGTATACTAGCAAGCCAAATTTGAGCCTTTTCTTTTAAAGAAAATGGAAATAACCTAAGTCTAATGGCATCATTACTCACTCCATTAATTTTAAACGTAGCACACACATTAAGAAAAGAAAGGATATGAGCATAAGGGTCTTCCCCTTGCAAACCTCCAAATTGGTTATTTTGCACCATTTGAATGACAGCCGGCTTGATCTCGAAATTGTTATTAGCAATAGCCGGTGCCATTATTCCTCCAAAACATTCCAAAATATTTGGCATCGGAAAATCACCAAGCGTTCTCCTTTCTTCACCCGCCATAATTGGAATATTATGACCTTCCTCCAACTTTGCACTTTGTTCTCCTTCTACTTGCAAACTAAATTCCTCTTGTAGCTTCCTTCTAAGTTCCCTACACAAATCAAAAATACTTTTAGTCTAAAACTATTACAAAAACTCTAATACTAAAACAAACAAAACGCCAAATAAAATTTCATACATCAAAATAACTAATTTATATCATAAAATCCTAAAACATCTACTCTTTTGTATCAATCAATAAAAATTCATTTAAACTGTTCCCCGGCAACGGCACCAAAATTTGATGGGGATTTAATTTAACCCTTAGTCTCACTAGATTGCGTATAGTATGAGTAGGGTATCGTTCCAAAGGGAACGGGGTAAATTTTATATTGATGTAACAACAACTAAATAGATATGTAACAATTTCAATTAAAATCGTGCAATTAATGTAAATAATAAACTTCTTAAAATATATTAAGTTAATTTTGGATGATAGATTACTTAAAAGATGGGATGGACATACATTATAACCAAATAAAACAAGTTCATCTTTGAATTAATTAACAATTGTATAAATGATATGAATGGAGAATTTAACCAAGATTCTTTAAAGCAATTCTCATTGTCAATAAAGAATGTTCTTACTTAGAGTCTATAAGCATTCTCATGTCATTATAGAGATAAATAAAAACTATGAAGTTCTATGCCAATTCTTTAACCCCTTAAAGTGAATTCCTTATCTCTAAGTGAATTCAATGCCTTAAGTAAATTCATTTAACTTTCCATGAAAGAATTCCAACTCTTATTGTGAATTAAATGACTAACATACTTAATATGGTGATCAAGCATACTAAGCAAATCAAAGCACTTAAACAAACTTAAATCATACTTCATACATAAATAAAATAAACATTCAATAGACAAAGATAAGTAGATGAATAACAACTTAAATTAAATAGTTATAATGTACCAAAAGAACTTAGCCATAAACAAAATTACAATAAAGATAAAATAAGAGAAAAGAAAACATCACTCCCCAGGGTTTACTTTCTATTTTGACCTTCTGATAAATTTCTTATTCCTTTGGCTTTGCTCTTTTTTCATCCTCTAAAACTAAGTAAAATGAAATTGTCCAAAACAACTAAAATGTTCTTAAGAAAACAGTAAAAGAATTTGTTGATTTTTTTTCTCTTTAGAGTTTTTCTCCAATATATCCCAGTTAACTCTACAGGTATGTCTCTTAATAGGTCATGAAAGATTGCCTTTGAAAGGACATAATGTATGGCTGAAAACTCAAGTGCAGAAAATACACCGTTTGGGAAACAGTGCCTTGTCCGACTCGTGAACACCCTCACGAGTCATGATATTTAGCTTCTCTTCAAGACTCGTGAACATCATTCGACTAGTGAACACCCTTATGAGTCGTGATTCACTTCACGACACATGATCTTGATGCCGAGTCGTGATCTCCTTCTTCGAAATTTCACCATCTTCTTCATTTTCTTCACACTTCACCAATTTTATCCTAAAAACAAACATAAACACATAAATTGGACATAAACACATAAAAATACATATAATATTACATACTTAACTACATAAATAAGAGAAAAACACACATAAAAAGGTAGACATTTTACATGACATCAAATTCCCCCACACTTAAACTTTGCTTGTCTCCAAGCAAGAGAAAAGTGAGAAAATTTAATCTCAAGTCAAACTAAGTAAGTTACATTATAAAGCATTGCTCATTTGTCACTTAAGATAAGATTGATATGAATTCAAACACCTTAACACTCAAAATATTAGTACATCAAGACTTAAAACATGCATCCTAAATCATCAAGTCACCTAAATTTACTAAATTCAACATCAAAAATATAAAGTCTCAAGACATACCATGCTCAAGAGAGAATAGTGATCATAAAGCCTAAGATTCTAAGACTATAGTTGCCTTTTTGGATAATTAAAAAGCACACATACCTTTAAACCCATCTCATGGCATTTTTAGACTATTTATTTTTTCAATTTTTTTTAGCATGGGTATACTTTTAGACTTTATCCCATGAATAGCAAGAGAATATATTATTGGATGCGTTTTACGCTCCATCCCATACTTTATTAAGCTTTTAGATATGCATCTTGCTTTATTTAGTTTATCATTATCATCATTTTTTTATATTAGTCCTCATCCATTATTGAAAGGCTAAAGGTAAGTATTATGGCTATAGTTTCCATGAAGCAACAAAAATCCTAAAATCTTAAACTAAATGAGCATATTCTAACCTTAAAGCATAGTTAATGAAGAGACTAAATAACCTAAAATGTTGAAAGAAGTAAAAAGAGATAACTTAAAAACATAAAACACATGCCAAAAATCTTGAAAAACTAATCAAATGAGTATAAAAGGTAAATGAATCTTCATAACAACCTATATTACATACAATATGAGCAATACTTATAATAAAACTCACTAAAAAAAATTAGTCTACATAAAGAAAAAGATAAACAAACAACACACACACACACGTGCTCCCCCACAATTAGAACACACATTGTCCTCAATGTGGAGATACAAAACAAACACACAAACAAAAAGAAAATTAAAAATAAACAAAAGCATAGAGGAAAGAAAACTCCCCTCAAATCATGGTGAAGGTGGAGGTGATAGGACCTCATAGCCCGTTTGGGCAATGAAAGTGTCCACCTTGTGTTCAAAACGATGTTGTTGATGAACCAATTGACTTGTGGCTTGCTCCAAAGAAGGCAATCAATTTTGGATGGCGGATTGATTGTGTAGCAATTGATTAAACATGGAAGTGGTGATATTGGAAGAAGATCCAGCAGTTGGTGTGAAAACAGGTGAATGACTAAGTGTACCCTCCATAGGATCATCACTTGGCCCTAACTCCGTTGGCCTTGACTCTTCTGAAGTACTTTCCATAGCAGCCACTTGGGGAGTAGAAGTGCTTGGTAAATCCTTCCAACAAGAACGATATATAGGTGGTATGTTTTGAAAGGAATTGTTAGTGACTTCTCCTCTTACAAATAAATTCTTAGAAAAATATATGCATGGAAGTACACCATCATAAATACGCAAATCAATATCAATTCCCCTAGCAATAGCAGCTATGACATGACCATGTGTGATAGGGGACTCTGGGCGACTAACACAATTCAATAATTGTTTGAAAATCCAATAAGACCAACATATAGACTTACGATTATGCACACACCACATCAAATACAGTTCATGACTAGAAACTTTATTAAATTCAGGTTTGTTGAAGACAATGGAGGCAAGAATCTTATGCAAAATCAAATATTTCAAGTCCGATATAAACATGGATTTAGCCTCTCTAGCCCTATATGGTGTAGTCAAACCAGTAAGAAAGGTCCAAAAATCATTAGATCTATAACTCTTAGGAGGAGTACATAATCCACTTGGTTTAAAACCAAAGATTTGATGCATCATGAAATAAATAAGAGTATGATCAACACCATTCAAGCGAAAGTCTACATGTCTAGGATTATCAGCATTTTCTTTGAAATTTGTGTAAAACTCTAAAACTAAGTCAGTATAGAATTGCTCATGCATATTGACAAACCTCAAGAGACCACATTGAGACAACATCTCATTCACTTCATCGAGAACACCCACTTGTTCAAGCAAAGAGTTAGGAAAATACTTACATTGAGATTTTGCTCTATCTTTAAGAACAAGGAATCTGTTACCTTCATGAATGGAAGAAAGAGGGAATGGAGCACCAAAGTCTATCTGTAATCTCTGTAGTGGTGCTTCATCTTCTCCTTGCTGACCCCTTGAAGCTGCAATGTTCTTTGTCCTTACCATGGTTGTTAAAGAGAAAGGAAGCAGAGATAACAATGTGTACCGTGAATGAAAAGAAGGGAAATGGGAAGAAAATATTGCAGAGAAAGAAAAATAAAGAGACAAAAGGAAATGCAAGTTACAGTTGAAGAGAAAGAAGTGTACGAGAGGAGTAAAAGAAAGAGAATGTAAAAAAAATGAAAAGTAAACTACCACAGTATTTATAGAAGAAGAAGGGAAAAATGAAAAGAGATGACGTTTAGAAACCCTAAATTTAAGTTATAATCGTTCCCCCTCTTAAATTTAAGTTAATAAAGGGTAGTTAATCCAATTAAAAACCGCTAATACTCCTAATTAGAAGAAATAAAGTGAAATAAAGAAATGAAAATGAAATAAAAATAAAAACACGAAGTGAAAAATCACGACTCGTAACTCTTGGAACGGTGCTTCACGAGTCGGCATGTTCCTCATGACTCATGAAGATAAGGCAGTAAGTGTTAAGGAAGCAATGTTCACGACTCGGCAGGAATCTCACGACTCGTGAAAAAAAAAAGGATAGACAAAAATGGAAATCATCACGAGTAGGTATGGCAGTCACGACTCGTGAGCCTTTCACTTCTGTACTACATGTGATACTCTTCACGACTAGTGATTTTGCTCATGACTGAATAGATGAAGCTTCTGGAATACTCGTGAACACATTCACGAGTTGTGATGCACTCGTGAACATGATGTATTTCTCTGCAAAATCTTAACAACTTGATCCAAAAATTAAAGTAACAAAGAAAAATAAGCTAAGGAACATAAAAACTATATAAAACATATAATGTAGTCTACAATCAAATCATAAAATAAATAAATTCAAACTAAAAGAACTAAGGAAAAACAAAAAGAATATTAGGAGTATGCAAAAGAAGAATTTATCAAAGAAACTTTGTGAGTAGGAACCAATGCATCACCAATGAAATAAGGCTTCAATCTATGTCCATTTACCTTAAAAATCTCTCCTTTATCATTAGCAATATCAACAACCCCATAAGAAAAAACTTGAACAACTTTAAAAGGTCCCGACCATCTAGACTTTAATTTTCCAGGAAAAAGATTCAATCGACAATTATACAACAAAACCATGTCACCAACTTGAAATTCTTTCTTTAGTACATGTTTGTCATGCCACGATTTAGTTCTTTCTTTATATAACATGGCATTTTCATAGGCATTCATGCGAAGTTCCTCTAACTCTTGTAATTGAAGCAATCTCTTCCTACCAACTTGTTGCATATCAAAATTTAACACCCTAGTTGCCTAATAAGCTTTATGTTCAATCTTAACCGGCAAATGACAAGACTTACCATAAACCAATTGATAAGGTGTAATACCTATAGGAGTTTTGGAAGCTATTTTATATGCCCAAAGAGCATCATCTAACTTAAGTGCCCAATCTTTTCTTAACCTAGAGACAGTTTTCTCTAAAATCCACTTAAGCTCTTTATTGCTAATCTCAACTTGTCCACTAGTTTGGGGATGATAAGGTGTAGCAATTTTATGAGTCATATTATATTTTCTCAATAATTGCTCTATAACTTTATTGCAAAAATGAGACCCACCATTACTAATAATGGCCCTAGGTGTTCCAAATCTAGGAAATATAACTTTCTTAAGCATCTTCTTAACCACCTTGGCATCATTTGTAATGGTTGGAATTGCTTCCACCCACTTAGATACATAATCCACCATAACTAAAATATACCTATTCCCTAAAGAACTAAGAAATGGTCCCATAAAGTCCATACCCCAAACATCAAACAATTCAACTTCTAAAATACCATGTAAAGGCATTTCATTCCTCCTAGACAAATTTCCCATTCTTTGGCACTTATCACAACTTAATATAAAGTCCTTAACATCCTTAAACAATGTAGGCCTCCAAAAACCAGCTTGTAAAACCTTAGAAGCTGTCTTAGATACCCCAAAGTGACCACCTATAGCGTAAGAATGACAATGAGCTAATACTTCACCAACTTCTTCATGAGGAAGACACCTCCTAATTAATCCATCGGCACATCTCCTATATAATAAAGGTTCTTCCCAATAGTAAAACTTTACATCATGAAGGAATTTCTTCCTTTGCCTATAATCTAAACCATAAGGAAGCATACCACTTACTAGGTAGTTTGCTATATCAGCAAACCAAGGAGTTTCCTTGGAAACTACACTAAAAAGATGTTCTCCATGAAAAGCTTCATCAATAGGTCCCCCATCATCATTATCTTGCAAAACACATTGGGTCAACCTAGATAAATGGTCTGTAACTAAATTCTCCTTCCCCTTTTTATCTCTTATTTCCCAATCAAACTCTTGTAACATTAAAATCCATCTCAACAATCTAGGTTTAGCATCTTTCTTAGTTAAGAGATATTTAAAAGCAGCATGATCAGAATAGATAAAGACTTTTTGCCCTACAAGATAAGTCCTAAATTTATCAAAAGCATACACAATAGCCAAGAGTTTTTTTTTCAGTTGTGGAGTAATTAATTTGGGCATCATCTAGTAATTTGCTAGCATAATAAATAACAGAAAGCTTCCATCAATTCTTTGTCCTAAAACAGCCCCTACCCCATAATTACTAGCATCACACATCAATTCAAAAGGTTGATCCCAATTTGGTGGTTGTAACACCGGTGAAGTGACAAGATCATGTTTAAGAGTTTCAAAAGATTTAAGACATGCCTCATCAAAATGAAAATCAACATCTTTACCTAGCAACATGTATAAGGGTTTAGCTATCTTAGAAAAATTTTTGATAAACCTCCTATAAAAACCAGCATGGCCTAGAAAGCTTCTAACATCTCTAACATTTTTAGGAGGCAAATTAGCAATTATTTCAATTTTAGCTATATCAACTTCAATCCCCCTATTAGAAACTAAATGTCCTAAACAATACCCTCTTGAGCCATAAAATGGCACTTTTCCCAATTTAAAACCAAACCATGCTCCATACATCTATCAAGCACCTTAGAAAGATTAGATAAACAATCCTCATAATTAGTGCCATACACACTTAAGTCATCCATGAAAACTTCTACACGTTAATCAATAAGATCACTAAAGATAGAAAACATGCATCTTTGAAATGTAGTTGGTGCATTACACAAACCAAAAGGCATTCGCATAAATGCAAAAGTTCCATATAGGCATGTAAAAGTTGTCTTAGATTGGTCATGTGGATGAATTGGTATTTGATAGAAACCACTCAACCCATTTAAGTAGCAAAAGTAAGAAAAATTAGCCAATCGTTTAATAACTTGATCAATAAATGGTAAAGGAAAATGGTCCTTTCTTGTAGCCTTATTTAACTTCCTATAGTCCACACACATACGCCAACCCGTGATAGTCCTAGTAGGAATTAAATCATTGCTATCATTACGAATTACAATCAAACCACCCTTCTTACGGACAACTTGAATTGGGCTCACCCACTTGCTATCACTTATAGAATAAATTATACCATTATCAAGCAATTTAATTATTTCCTTCCTCACAACCTCTTTAAAAGTTGGATTAAGCCTTCTTTGACCTTCAATAGACGGCTTAGAATCCTCCTCCAACAAAATTATATGCATGCAAACATGAGGTGCAATCCCTTTTAAATCACTAATTGAATATCCCATAGCATTTCGATGAGCAAGTAAAATACCACATAAAGCATCCACATTATGCTTAGCAATTGATGAATTAACAATGAATGGTAATTGAGAATTTGCATCTAGAAATTCATACCTTAAGCTTGTTGGTAGTGGCTTGAGTTCAAGCTTGATTTAGGTGAGTTAAAGCCTACTAATATGTGCTTATCAATGGCGAATAAGTCTATTTCACACCCTATAGGCATATTAGAAAATATTCCAACCAAAGTGGGTAAATTTGTGATTCTTGCTGATTTTGTTGTGTTAGAAATGGATGAAGATCCTGAAATTCCCATTTTGTTTGGTAGGCCATTCTTAATTACTCCATCGAATAATTTCATTAATATATTGGTTAAAGATTTTAATTTTTGCTTAAACATGTGATATATGTAATCGATTAATTCCCAACATGCTTTATAATCTGCACTTTCTCTTTGATATCTTTAACAATCTCTAGGCCAATCATCTTATACTCTAATAGCTCTATCCAATTTATGAGATTTCTAAATTTTTAGCCATACAATGCCTTGTAAGGTACCATACCTATACTATTTTTGTGACTGGTATTATAGGCAAATTTCATATAAAAGTAAGATACTTATCCGAGCTTCCTGAAAAATCTAAAACACAACCCTAAAACATATCTTCTAACACTTGTATCATCCTTTCATATTGTTAGTCTATCTATGGATGGAATGCCATTCTAAAATAAAGCTTAGCAACTAGTGCTATTTATAGACTTTTCCAAAATCTTGATGTAAATATCGAGTCTCGATTAGAAACTATAAAAAACAGCACTCCATTGAACAATTTCATTAATATATAGTTTTGCTAACTTATCCATTAGGTAAGCTAGTCGAATTGGAATAAAATGAGCTAACTTTATAAGCTTATCAACAATCATCCACTCAACATCATACTTTCTTTGTGTAAGAGGTAGATTATAGCAAAATCCTTGGTAACATTGTCCTATTTCCATTATGGTATTGGATTGGGATTCAACAATCCTGATAGGAGTTTATGTTCAACTTTCACTTGTTGATATGTCAAGCATTTGGAAAAATATACCATGACATGTCTTTTCATTCCTGGACACCAATAGAGCTACTTTAGATCCTAGTACACTTGTTACCACCAAGATACATAAGGAAGGTTTATGGTGTGCTTCATGCAGCAATTTCTTCTTCAATTCTCTATCATCCGATACACAGAGCCAATTGTGATAATCTAAACCTCCATCTTCTTTTATCTTATACTCGAATTCTCCTCCATGAATAACATATACTATTTGTCTTATCTATTTATCACCTTTTTAAACATCAATTATAGCTTTTCTCAAGTTAGGTCATGCCTTTAATTAAGCTATCAAAGCTTTGCTAGTGTGAATCTCCATTTGCACTATTGCAAAGTTAAGGTTGCTATCATCTTCTGACTCAAAGCATTAGCCACCATATCAGCTTTCATCGGATGGTAATCAACTATGCAGTCATAATCTTTAAACAATTCTAACCATCTCAGTTGCCTAAAATTAAGTTATTTTTTAATGAGTTGATACTTGAGACTCTTATGATCTATATATACCCTATATCTCTACATAAGTAGTGTCACCAAATTTTTAATGCAAAAACTACTGCTACAAGTTTTAAGTTATGTGTAAGGTAATTTTGTTCACAAGGTTTCAATTGTATGGATTTATAAGCCACAAACTTGCCATCCTACATTACAACATAACCTAGACCATTCCTCAAAGCATCACTATACGTAGCATACTCCTTGCCTGAATTTGGTTGTGTGAGAACTAGAGCTTTTATAATCATCATCTTTAAATATTTATAACTTTCATGGCATTTACAAGTCCATTCATACTTAACATATTTTTTGAGCAATCTAATGAGTGGAGAAGTAATAATTTAGAATCCTTTCATAAAGCAAGGGTAATAACTTGTTAGGCCTAGAAAACTCTTTACTTTTGTTACATTTTGAGGCAGCTTCTAGTTAACAATGGCCTCAATCTTACTAGAGTTCACTCTAATACCTTCTAACGATATCACCTGCCCAATGAAGGAAACTTCTTTAAGCTAAAAGTCACATTTACTTAGCTTGGCATATAATTGCTTTTCTCTTAGAATTTGTAACATAAATCTAAAATACTTAGCATTCTCTAATTCATCTCTAGAATATACCAATATATCACCGATAAAAACTATAAAAAACTGGTCTAAATAAGGTTTAAACACCCATTCATAAATTTATCGGTACATTAGTCAATGTAAAAGGCATGACGAAGAATTCATAGTGGCCATATTATGTTTTAAATGTAGTTTTTGAGACATCTTCATCCTTAACTCAAAGTTGGAAGTATCCTGAGTGCAAGTCGATCTTTGAAAACATACCTACACCCTTTAATTGATCAAATAAAACTTCTATTCTTGGCAAGGGATACTTGTTTTTCACTATCACCTTGTTGAGTTATCGGTAATCTATGTATACTCTCAGAGTACAATCCTTTTTCTTGATAAATAAAATTGGTGTATCCAAAGATGACACACTAGGTTTAATAAAACCCTTATCTAACAACTCCTGCAATCAGATTTTCAACTCCTTTAATATAGATGGTGCCATTCTATATGGTGTTCTAGAAATACAATTTATGCTAGGTAGCACTTTTACTAACAACTCCACTTCTTTCTCAGGTGGTCGACCATGTAGCTCTTCTAGAAATACATCCGAAAATTCTCTAACAACCATTATATCATGGAGATGTGTTTTTTCTCTTTTGGAACCTAGCACTCGGGCTAAAAAATCCTTATATCCCTTTCTAAGTAAATGCCTAGCTTGCATAGTTGATATGACATTTGCTAGGGGTTTAGATTGAATACCCTACACTACTATTTCTCTACCATCAGGACTCATAAGTATTACTACCTTATTTCCATAATTTAGTATTGTCTGATGCTTAGTTAGCCAATCCATACCCAGAATCACATCAAACTTATTGAATGGTAAGTCAATCAAATCAACAAAATATTCATTTTCTTATATCATGATGGAACTACTCTTACATAATCTATTAACCAAACACTATAACCCAAGGGACTAATCATATATATATCATATTCTAATCAATCACATATATGAGTGTGCAAAACCCAGATCTTTAGGTTCATGAACACCAGTATTAAAGAGAGAGAAAATACCTGCTATCACTTCTAAGGCATCTAGATCCTTACAAGCCTTTATAGTATATGCCCATCCAAGAGCTATTGTGGCTATGGGTCGATCCACTATCTCTAATGCAACTCTACATGGAGGCCTATATTGACTCGATCCACCACATCCTCTATCGAGATCACTTAGTACTTAAGGTGCATTAGAATCTCCTATGCAACCTTACTATATGGATCCACTTACTCTTGCTTCATTGTCCAATTGGCCATAAAGTGATCATTACCACTACATCAGAAATAGGCACTATTAATAATCTGTAAGTGCCTTAATGCCTTTTGGCATAATATGAACACTCTGATGGCGATCCTCCACTCTATCCCACTGTTGCATCCCTGCCTAGTTTGGATGTTATAGGTGGCCTCTGATATCTACCCTTAGTGGCAGGACTATTGAACAACTCAACTGGTTGATTTCCTGGTGTACCACATGGCTTCTTTCCCGACAATGGATCCATTTTAGAAAAGCTTTTTCTTTGCTCTCTTTCTTCTTTGCCATTTAAAATTTCTCCACCAATATTGTAACTTGAACAAAATTTTGATAATTCACTAGCTGCAAAGATGTAGCTCCTACCAAGTAATGTTTAATTTGATCATTCAAGCCTTCTTCAAATTGTCGGCACCTAAAAACTTCAATCAAAATCGATTTCAGTGCATACTTGCTCAAACTATCGAACTCTTTCTCATATGTAGCCACTGACATACCCCTTTGCTTTATGCTTAAAAATTACCTCAATTTCATCTTTTTATAAGCTTCAGTAACATATCTCTATTTAAATTCTTGAGCACCAACTTCGCAAATTATATGTTGCTCCTTGAAGCAAGGAAATAACACAAGTCATCTTATAATCTATAGGACATTGAATTTCATCAAATACCCTTTTAACTTTTTCTAGCCAAAACTCTACCTTATCTAATTCCTCCAAAGTGGTACCCGAGCACTCTTCCACCTCATGCATTTTAATTTCTTTGATGGAGGCTTTAGGTATAGTCATTCTCTGCAAAAGTTTAGCCATACACTGTAAAATTTTTAACAATACCTTCTAGATACAATAGTAGGCATATCCCCTTTAACTAAATACTAACAACTTTGAAATTGATTGTGTCGGTAAAATACTTCAGCAGTTTCCTCTATTGCTTCTCTTAATTCCTCCATAATTTACTAGCTACAAGAAATAGGGACATTTGTATTAGGCCAACACAAGAAACAACCTATATTCACATACTTCTAGTCTCCTATTGGACAAAATTGCCTAAATCAAGCTCTAATACCATAAAATGTAACACTCCTTCTATAAAGGCTGAGTAATACTATACGTGCTTACAATAAACTATATTTATTAGCATACATACATGTCTAAGATCATAATCCAAACAAGTTCATGTCATACCACATTATCATACATTATATTATTCACAATACTAGTGTCCTCATGATTACAAAATTCAATGGTTAGAAAATAATTACATTAGAATACTCTTTAACAAAATACTATGTGCATATACAAAAACATGGAAAGACTCATACTTCAAGATCTTTTATTCTTTATGTTGGCCTTCCTTCAAAAAATCTTGTCACCATGCTAGATCTCTATCCAAAGTACCTATATGATTAAATAGTCATGCTGAGCTATATATCTTAGTGTGGAACATTAATTTGGAACAACCACTCACAATGGTCATTCCAAAACATACAAGTATACAAGTAAATAATTTGACAAATAAATAAAATGATAATAAGCAATTAATTAAGTATTCCCTTGGTTAGTTCATAGTATGACTTCGCATATATATATATATATATATATATATAACAACTACACAATCTTATTTGTCATCATACAATAAATCATTTAACATATTGTTCCTTCATTCACATATTCCTATAATTGCCTACCTAAGCTCTCTACGTGTGGATAATGAGTGTTATGGAGACCTAAAAGTATTGATCGTATGGATACCCATAGGTATCAAACTTATGGATATCTGAAGGTATCAAACCTATGGACCGAATGGGGTCAAAACTATGATCCTAATGGAGATTAAATTATGGATCCAAATAGGGTTAAGATTATGGCAACTATAACTTTAACCTATAGAATTGCCTATTAATCCATAATCATGCTCTATATGCAGGCATTAAATCATCTTTCATATTAGTTCATTCTTCATGTTCAATTTTTTCCATTGTACACTTATGTAAATACAAGCATCCGCATGTAATCATTATAATGAAACATTGATTATTGTAGCATATTAATGTAAATATAAGCATTTATATATAATCATCTTCATGGAATATCATCAATTATGGATATTATTATATTGATGCATGATCATATATATATTCTTAATTGTACTCTTATTATCTAATTACATTGTTATACATGTATGGAATTGATATGTAAACCTAGCAATTACATAAACTAAATTAGGTGCATATAATTTCTTATTTTTAGTTTATTTTGCATTCATATCTTAATGTACAATCATGCATTACTTGTATTTTATGTCATGTTCTATCCCTATACATGTATTTATAAAGTTCTAAAAGTGTTCAAGGAAGTCTAGTAAATTTTTTGTAACATTTCTATATCTAAAACTTGCAGATATTTGGCGTAAGGGAAATACCAAACTAACTTAAAGTTAATTCAGATAGTGGGTTGCATTGTATCGAGTCCATAATGTATCTACGCCATTGGATTGGAAACCAATCCAGTAGGGTTAGCTTATATACACAATTTTGTATAGGTAATTTGACATAGAAAATGATATTTTTAGGGAAAGGTTCATTATAATAAAATTTTATACTATTTTTTTGCTGTGTATAATCAAAAATTAAGTCATTTATACTTCAAAATGTTGAGATATTCATAAAATAGTACAAGCTCCTCTAAATAAGAGGGCAGTAGCCATCACACAATTTTAAGCTAAAATTCAAAAATCTTAAAGGCAAAATTGATTATTAGTTTATGCATAAAATATTTAGACCTATGTGTCTAGTTTATGCTATAATTATAATCACTTTATTTGGAGCACTATAACTCAACTTATGCTCAAAAAAATCTTGATAGATAAAGTGAATGTTATGACAAATTCTACTAATTTAGCTATACTTCTTTTGATTAATCTTTCCAGCTTGGAAAAATAATAAAACCATATCCTCACATCTTTTACTTAGTTAATACAACATTTCTATCAAATTTTATTCAACAAACACATGCAAGAAAAATTATAAGTTCTCATATCGTCGATTACTCCAACCACTTCCTCAATCCTTCACCACCTCCTTCTCTTTCTTTCTATTTGTCTCTCCTGACATATAAGTAACAACACTTATCAATGTTCATTTATCACACTCATTCCAACTTATTACATAAGAAAACAGAAAGGAGTGGAAAAGAGTGAGAAATATTTCTTTAAACCCCCAAACCTTAATTTCTCTCTCCTCATAAAAGAAGTGGCTAAAGTATGAAGGATTTGAGTGAGTTAAATGGTAGAGATTATTAGGTGGAAATTTTTGGAATTGGCAAAAGGAAGTACTAACTGCTACCTCCCCTTTTGCATGAATTTTCTTTAGTCTTCTAGAGTTAGCAGAGATTATTAAGCAAAAATTGTTGGAATTTGGATTGGGGAGGGGCCACCTACTACTTCCACTTTTGCAAGAATTGTTGTTAGTCTTTTAGAGTTGGCAAGATGGCGCTTTCCTATTGGTCCAATTATTGCCACTAGGAAAATTCCATCTTGCTGCCTTTATTTCTTATTAATCTTACAATTACCCTCTAATTCCTTTTTAATGTTTTCAATTTAAATCATGTTCTTTGTCTCTTTAAATATGCATTTGCATGCTTTCATATCAAATTTCCATAATGCCCTTATATTTTGAATTAATTCCATCCATATCTTATTCCACCACTTATGGCTAGACAATTCATGTTACATATAATTTCTCCTAGGGAATAAGTTATGACCTCACAGAAGTACGTGAGGAGCTGGACCTTTATAAATCATTTTGTCATCTTCTTTATATTTTGCTCTCTTTTATTTTTGTGATTTATTTTATAGCTAATCTATAGAACTACTTATACACTACCTATTTACTACTATGTGATTACATTAGATATTTTTACAAATTAATTTTGCAAAATTTTATTTGGTCTTTACTCAAGGGAAAATTTTATCTAAATAAATAATAAGCATTAATAAAAGGTTTGAGTGAAAAAATCGTGAGTATAATATTTCAAAATGATTAAATTGGTTTTAAAGCTCTACTTCATATATGCATCTATTTTACTTTTGTTTTAGTTCATAAAATTTAGTGTACTTCATTCACCCTATTCTAGATTATATTTGGGACTGACACTTGGTATGGGTTACAAGATAATTCAAGAAAGGTTTCAACATTCGAGTGACAATTGATAATCTGTCCTAGTTGTGATTTTAACTTTTATTCCAACTATTGGTACATAAGTCATACTCGTGTAATTGAAATGAATTTTGACTTAAACAGCTATCTAACAAATTTCATGACTCCCTTTACAGTTTGGGGTGTGATGTCAATTCACACTCTAGTCCATTAAGATAGTTTATGATTTTAGTTATAGGGTGAGTCTTACAATATAATTTACATACTCAAACTTAGTTTTTATCTAAGATAGGCCATTTTGAGATAGTTGATCTCAAAATTAGAGTCACCACTCTGTACAATTGAGGACTGAACAAAATAGAATGAGTGTTTTAACCTAAAATATAAACTGAACTATTAGTTATTTGATAATTGGGTTTGTTGGTGTCACTTAATAATTTCTATGTCGGATAAATCAAAATATTATTTTCATTATTAACATTAAATCCCAATATGTATGAATGCAGTGCTCAAAATGTAAGTCACATGTAACTTACATTATATAAGTAAATAAACATATAAAGTTCATATATGTGCAATAAAAATAAACACTTAAGAAAATAAACTCATTGGTATTCTCCTTTGTGGTATGAATGAATTAAACTAATAAAAAGCATAAACTAAATATAAACATATAATATTGTCAGTTAATATTCAAATTAAATTCTATGTTATGCCAATTTCAATTCTATGCAAAATCCTTAAATTACATGTTATACCTCAATAATTAAACCTAAAACATGCAATTAAATAATAAATTGCAGCATTTAAATTAACCACTAGAAATTAGTGCATATTAAGCCTAAATTTCTATATCTTTTCTAATTATAATTATCTCTTATTTATAATGACAAAATTTAATACAATATGACTATGATTACCAATTAATCACATCTTATTATATGATTAATAATTGAGTAAATTAGCAAATCGAACAAAACTAATCTATAGTAATTTAAAAGAAAAAGATAAAGATTCAAACAGAGAATAAAAGAAAAGTAATAAAAGATTTTAAATTGACTTGAATATTACCTTCACTATTAGTCCTTTGTTTGATATTTTAGGCTTAGCAATTCTCATCCAGTAGTATCTAGTCCTCTAAAATCCTCGATTCTTTCTATTGATCTTTTCAAAATTTCAGTAGAACCTCTATTAGAATTCTTTAATTTTGAGTCTTTTATTGAAGACTAACACTATAATCTTAATTCCCTTCCTCTACTATATTCATACTATAATCTCACTAATATTTTCTCATAATTTCTCTCTAATTATTACTCAAAAGATTTAGGATTTCATGCAAAAATTTTTGTTATTAATTGTGAAGATGAAGAACATCTATTGATCGGTAAAAACATTGAGTGGAGTGCACTCTAAGGCTTGGAAATGTGCCCTTTTGGGCATGATTCTTATTTTAGGGTGTTCTCTTATGTGGAAAGAAAATTTGCAAAATTTCTCAAAGACTAAAAAGGTAATTTCGGTTAGAATCTAGCAGAAAAAATTTTCCAAAATGGAGAAAAAAGCAAAATCCAAGAGACTTTTGAACAAAACTACACTACTGAGAATTGAACAAAACTGAATGAGCATTTTAATTCTAAATATAAATCAATTTGTTAGATATTTGACAATTGGGTTTTTTGGCAATACTTAATAATATCTATGCTCGATAAATCCAAATATGCACTACAAAAAATTGCAAAATTAGCAACAGAATTAATTTCCATTGCTAATTTGTATTTCTATTGCTAATTACCAACATAAATAAAATTTTGTTGCTAAAATCGGTGGGGAATTTTTGCTTTAGCAATAAAAATGGAAAATCATTGTCTTTCATTGCTAACGATAAAGGAAACTTTAGCACCAAAATTTTGCAATGGAATAATGACGATGTTGTTAAATAAGAAGCCAGTGAAGTGTGTAAAAATTTTGCAATGAAATATAACAATGAAAACAAAAATCGTTGCTAATTTAGCAATGGAAACCACATCATTTGCTAATTTAGTAACAAAAACCACATTTCATTTGTAAAATACCAATGAAAATCATTTATGTTGCTAAATTAGCAATCGATTGATTCTTCCATTGCTAAATTACCAATGGAAACCACATTCCATTGCTAATTTAGCAATGGAATTGCATTTTCGTTACTAAATGAATTTTTGCCCTTGGTTTAAATTGTTCTACTCTTCCTTTTGCAACTAAAATTTATTCTCCTTCTCTCCCTACCTCGCCCGCTATTCTATCCCTCTTCTTAGCCCTGGACCTCACCCTTGCCCTTGCACTCTCCCTCTCCCTAGCCCTGGACCTCACTCTCGCCCTTTCATTTGCTCTCACCCTCTTCGTCTGTACCTACTTCTAATTAGCAATGTGTACTATATAAATATGGATAGTTTTGATCCATTTTATGTATTCCAGATAACTAGTTCTTAAAAGCTTATTCTTAGTTACACACAAAAAAGTAAAAAAAAAAATACCAAAATTCCTCTTATCAAGGTTGTTTTTATTTCTTCACCTAATTAATGATCTTGTTGAAGGTGGAGATGGGTAAGTCTTGGTGTTGGTTTTATTTAACTAACTAGAGCTTGCGTCTTTAGCTCATGTGTTCATTAATTATGTATTGTCGGAGCATTTTGGGGTAGTTTGCTTATGTAATGCCACAGGTAGTAACAGTCACACTTGAGGAATGTAAAGCTATAGAACGTGTAAGTTTTTTTATGCCTTTAAGTTTATCTCTTAGGGCATGTACATAATTTTTAAAAGACTATAAATTCTAATTTGTTGTTGACTTTAATTCATTACTCTGTTATTTGCATATGAGCAATGGTTTCGGGGTAGAGATTTCGATCTTAAGCTTCTTGCATTGCATAATAAATAGTGAGATGCTTTTATGCATATGATTTTTAAAGACAATCTTATCGATATAATTAATATTGATATTTATTCTTTTGGGCACAAGTTTTATTGCAATTTTTTTCTTTTTGTTGTTGTTATCTATTCAATTTCTATCTCTGTGGTTGCTTAACTAGAGTTATAATCTTACTAGATATTCCATAGTGCAATTACATCATAAATTTATGAATCTCTTTTCTCCTTTGAATACTTCTTTGACTTAAATTAAGTTAAGTAGGGAATGAAGTTGTTAAATGCTTCATGTAGGAATGCATTGATTTGTAGAAACACTTTGAGAAATGTAGCAGCAAGAAGCAACTTTCACATCTATCATTAAGAATGACACAAAAATTTGTAGAAACATATAGGATTTGTAGTTCTTTACTAAACCAAGGTTTGAATTGCTTGTTGAATTGTAGTTGGAGTTGAGGCTAATGACGACAGGATTGAGCTACTATTGTCTCAAGTTATAGGAAAAGATGTCACAGAGTTTATTGTAGCCAATAGGGAGAAATTGGCTTCGGTGCAAAGTGGTAGTGGTGTAGCTGTTGCTACTGCAACAGCTGCTGCTGAGACAAAAAAGGAAGATAAGGTTGAGGAGAAAGAAGAATCTGATGATGTAAGTTAATAACTTGCAAAATTTATATTTTTAATAGGCACTTGATCATGAATTTGAAAAAATTTGTATTTTCCCATTATTTACCTTACTTGAACGTGAATTCTTCTACTGGATATAGGCTTTAGCCTCTTTGACTAAGTAGATGTTGCTTCTGGATTCCTCTGTATCGAAGCCCTTTCATCTTTATGCTTAGTTTTTTAGTTGAAAATTACAAGTTTTTGGTTTGTAGTTGAATATGATTTTAAAACTTGCTTGTGTTTCTTGAATTTTGGATTATTATATAATAGAGATCAAAATTTGCAAATCGTGTTTTGTGATTTGGTTATTGGATTGCTTGCACCAATTCACGATGTTGATTGTCATACATTACCATTTTCATATTAGACTATCAATCAAAATATTTTCTTAAATTACATCATGAATTTGGATTACATTTATTTATAAACAATAAATTTTGACTAAAACTAAAACATTATGCGAAGCTTCAAAAATTTTACCTAGCTAAACCAATTATGTAATTTTCGTTGGTAATTTTGATCAATTCACGGAATCTTACATTTAGTCGAACATGCAATAAAGTAATAAATTGCAATATTTAAATTAATCCCTAAAAATAACTATATATTAGTCCTAAATTTCTGCATGTTTTCTAATTATAATTTTCATTTAATTATAATTAAAAATTTTAATGCGATATGACGATGATTATCAATTAATCACACCATATTGTATCATTAAGAATTTTCTAAAACAGTAAATCGAACAAAACTAATCCACATGAAATCAAAAGAAAAAGATGGAGATGCAAACAGAGAATAGAAGAAAAGTAATAAAAGATTTTAAATCGACATTAATATTACCATCAAGATTAGTCCTTTGTAAGATATTTTGAGCTTTGAGATTCTCGTACAGTAGTCTCGAGTCCATAAGAATCCTCAATTCTTATGATGGCTATTTTCGAAATTTTAGCAGAACCTCCGTTGGAAATCTTTGATTTCGAATCTTTTATTAATGATCAACACTCCAATCTCGATTCCCTCTCTCTACTACTTCATTTTTTTTTATCAATCACATTTGTATTTTTATTAATATTAAAAAATAATAAATAAATTTAAAATTAGTATTAAATTACGCAATTAAAATTAAATTATCAAATCTGATTAGTTCTAATTTTATTGAAAAAAATAAATAAATAAATAAAATAAATTAAATTACATTGAAATTTTAAAAGTAATTAATAAATATAATTTAAATTTTATTCAAAATTGACAGATAAAAAAGAACGAAAAGAGTAATATATTCTTACTATAATCTCACAAATATTACATCACAATTTATCTCTAATTATTACACAAAATTTTTAGGATAAAAAAGAACGAATTAAGCAAAAAAAATCTTCCAAAATGGTGACCAGAGCAAAATCCAAGAGACTTTTGAACGCCGCCTGTGCCACCAAGGATTGAACAAAATAGAATATGAACGTTTTAACTCTAACTATGAACCGATCTGTTACTCATTTGAGAATTGAGTTCGTTGGTGGCACTTAATAATATCTATGCCCTATAAATCAAAATATGATTGTCATTATTGACATTAAATCCCGATATGCATGAATGCAGTGCTCATAATGTAAAACACATGCAACTTACATTATATAAGCAAATAAACATGCAAAGTTCATATATGTGCAATAAAAATAAACACTCAAAAAAATAAACTCATTAGTGTTCTCCTTTGTGGCATGAATGAACTAAACTAATAAAAAGCATAAACTAAACATAAACCCATAAATACTGTCAATTAAATCCTATATTATGCCAATCTCAATTATATGCAAAATCCTTAAATTACATGTTATATCTCGATAATTATACCTAGAACACGCAATTAACTGATAAATTGCAGCATTTAAATTAATCCCTAAAAATTACTATATATTAGTCCTAAATTTTTGCATCTTTTCTAATTATAATTATCACTTAATTATAATTACAATTTTTAATACAATATGACTATGATTGCCAATTAATCACATCTTATTGTATCATTAAGAATTTTCCAAAACAATAAATCGAACTAAACTAATCAACATGAATTTAAAAGAAAAAAGATGGAGATGCAAACGGAGAATAGAAGAAAAGTAATGAAAGATTTTATATCAATTTGAATATTACCTTCAAGATTAGTCTTTTTTTGATATTTTAAGCTTCGAGATTCTCGTCCGGCAGTATCTAGGCCGCCAGTAGGATTGACGCAAGCGCTAGGACTTCGTGACTGCCACCTCTTTTTGGGTTTGTGCAACGAAAAAGAGAAGTTTCAAGTATCCCTGGGCCTTGCTATATGTCTGCATTAAATTTCACAAAAAACAAAAATACACCTTCCTATCTTTAGCCATTTTTCGGGAATTTCAAGCATGTAAAAGGCATGTTTCAGTTAGTTTAAATTCCATTATAATCTATTTTATATCAAATTCATCTCTTTTAATGGACCGTGCTAATTACTCAAATTGAATTATTTAAATTTGCTTGATCAATATACCCTCAAATCATTTAACCATTCATTAAAATTAAATTAAATTTGAGTTCAATTTGGATAATTGAAAAAGTGAATATAGTATAATCAGTTTGGTTTAATTTGCCAACTTCTTTCATCTTCCTTCAATTAAAACTGAAAGAATACAATGTATTACTTTCAATTCCCCATTCAGCTCTAAGAACTTTGAAAATTACAGTAGAGCGATAATGGAGAGAAATGAAAGAATAAAATCTTGGGATACTGTTTACCACTGATCCAACTAAAAACAATTGAAGATCTTGGGATACTGTTTACCACTGATCCAACCAAAATAAATTCTCTTGTTATGAGTGGTCACATTTCTATTTTGGATTCTAGTCTTCATCCTTGTTTTAGTTGTCGGTTAGGCAAGTTGACTCGTGTGCCTTTGGCCTCCAAAGAACACACCAGTTTTAGTCCTTTTGATATTATATTTTCTGATGTTTAGGGCCTTGCTCTTGTTACTTCTAGTATGGGTCATAAATATTTTGTTGTTTTCGTCGATGATTTTATTTGGTTTACTTGGATCTATTTCTTAAACAATAAAAGTGATATTTTCTCTACATTTTTAATGTTTGAAAAACTTATTGATCATCGGTTTCATGCTAAGATTCGTGCTTTCCACTTCGATTGGGGTGTGAAAACCAAAAACTCCACTTTTATTTCAAACAAATTGGTATTCACCATCGTATCGCATGCCCTTATACACATGACCAAAATGGCATAGCAGAACGCAAAATCCGCCATCTTGTTGACATTGCCCTTACCTTACTTGCACACGCCAACCTCCCTCCCAAATACTGGAATTATGCACTAGAATAGAGTGCTATGTTGATAAACATAATACCTTCAGATGTTCTTCAACAAAAATCTTCTTTTCAAAAACTATTTTCCAAAGACCCAAATTACTTGGCCTTTTAGCCTTTTGGGTGTACATTGTTTCCTTTATTGCATCCCTACAATAAACATAAATTCTCCTTTCGATCTTCTCAATGCATTTACCTTGGTCAGAGTCCTTTACATGTTGCGTATAGGTGTTTAGATCCCCTTGGTGGTTGTATTTAATTGGCCAAGCATGTCAAATTTCACTTTAAATTTTTTCCTCTCTGCACATCTGATCATTCATCAGCACCGACAGTACTTCACTCTCTATGGCTGCTGTTAACTAGATAGACTCTCCTCACTTGGATCCTCCTATATCTTCAGGTATTTATCCTACTTCCTCTTCTCTTTCTTTACCTCTCTCACATAATTCTTCTTCGCCAAACACTTCTCAGTATATGCCTTTATCCCCTGATCCCACCACATCTGTGCCTTCCACGTCACCCATAAGTCTACCCTCCTCCTTTTCCCGACTAGTATCACCTCTCAGCTCTCCTTCCTCTCCTGGCCTTCAGCTTGTCATTGACCTTACTCAGTACCTTTCCTTATTGCTGTTAGTGTAAGCCCTAGCCCCAATGTATTGTAACAAAACACTTGAAATTAATAAAATGAGGCATTTGTTTTATCTTTTGTATTCTTGTGCATATCAATTGATAAAACTATCCAAGAATGTCATTTCGGCTTAAGTTATCATGTGTGAGGCACATGGTTGTAAGACCTTGAAATAAATGAGACTTCATTCTAAACATCCCTAGTCAGTCATTGTTATGGGAATAAAAATGAATTAAGACCAGTATGCTCTCTCTGATATTATGAGTTCTATCTTACAGATCATTAGGACAAGAGTGTCAATCAGAGATCATAGATACATGTTAAAATACATGGTATCTGAATACGATCCGCTCATGAGAACACTACATAGTACAAGTCATAAGTGTTTCTCATATGCAAGTTTTGTATCGGAGTTCTTAGACCTGAAACCTCTATGAAACTCTTTATGAATTACTGTGTACTTTGACATACACCCAACGTGCTCGTAACAGAGTGACAAGTACGGGTATGATTGGGAATGCATTGATTCATGCTAGAGAGCATGAGAGAAGTGAAGGGATTACCCCTCTCAATAAGAGAGAAAATATCATCGGCCACTTGATCAGTGAACTGAGAAGTGTATGGCCATACCGAGATGAAATAATGAGTAATCATTATTTATCTGAGAGTTCAGTGTCACTGGAATATCAAGAAAGGAATTAATATATATAAGGATGACTAGTTCCATGCCTTATATTAATTCTGATATTTATAGGTAAAGGACTATGCAAAATTGCATTAGGTCACTAAATGCCATATGCATTTTCATTTAATTTGGATTGCTATAATATCTTGCTAGAGAATATATATATATAGCCTTTGAATTAATTTATTAATTCATTGCCAACATTAAATGGACCTATAGGATCACACACAAAGCATTGGGCTTAAAATATTTAAATTAAGTATTGGACATTAATTTGGGCTTTTAATTAAAGTCAAATTAATGTGTGTAATGGGTTATTAGATTGCTATTGGACCTTGGCCCATGAGAGAGAGAAATTCAGCCCATAAGGTTTAATTTCAATTAATTAAATGTCATGTATTAATTTAATTAATTGAGTATTAAAGCCTAAAGACATATTTATCTAATTAAATCATCTAAATGAAATTTGATGTGGCCGAAATTCCTAGAGAAATAACAAGGAATTTCGGCACATGTATAGTTTTATTTAAGTGGTTTATTAGATTTAAATGACTTATCTTTTATCCTAAATTAAGTGATATTATTTGATCAAATGTCTTTTGTTTTTATCTTGGATAAATTAAAAGAGTTTTTATCAATAAATATTACTTATTTTAATTAAGTGATAAAGGCAAATATTAATTATCTTAAGGTAGTATATTTGAGATCTATCACTTAAAGGAAAAAGAGATATATATATTTTTTGTGGGAAAAACGAAAAACCCTAGGATTTTTCTTCTATGTTTTGCGTGAACTCTCTCTCTCTCTCACAAAGAATTTCTTTTAGCCAATTTTCACAAGGAGAAAGGATAGTTCCTCATTCTCTTGTGATCTTGGGTAGTAATAGCAACCTAAGAGAAGTACAAAATCAAATTTTGTAGCTTCAAACCATAGCCATTACACAATACTTTAAAAGAGAGCTAGCAATCTCGATTTTAAGCCGTCGGTGCAATTGTGTGTGTGAGAATAGAGGGAGTGGCCTAATAGGCTGTTCCTTGGCATTGGTGATCGAGATCTAAGGCGGATAGAGTCATCTTAGTTGCTGGCCATCACCAAACTCAATATTTAAAAGGCATCAAAAGTTGTAAGTTCTACAACCCTAAAATTTCATGTTTCGTTTCTTGCTTTGGAATTGTATGGTATGTATGATAAAAATTTTTCTTTTTCTGCTGTGCTATCATCACATTCATACCATTTCATATTCCTTCAGTGGTATCAGAGCCTAAAAATGCTTATTTTAGTGCTTTAGATGCATGAAAAAATTAATTAAAATCGTCATTATGAAAACATGCAAGTCTGAAATTTTCTGTTTTGAGTTTTTTGCATTGTTTTGGTGTAAAAACGATTTTAATTGATTAGATAGGATTATAATTAATATGACATGTTAATATACTTTCCTAAGATGTTATTAGGGCTGGTAATGGTCGGATTTAATTATTTATACCTGATGGTACATGTTAATTATGAAACTAGGTGCTAGTTGGCATGTAAATTGCTAGTTTAACAACTAGTTTTCAAAATTAAATGTAAAATTGATTTTGGTATGTTTGTAAGTGATTTTTAAAGATTAAATATCAGGTCTGGACATATTTTAATTTGGTTTTAATTCTGGTCCATGACAATTTAATTGATTAATTTTAAAATCACTTAAAACCATGACTAGTTTGTTACATCTTTAATCAACATTGTTTGTTTTGTTTTGATTAAAATGGTAAAAACACATTTAGATTAAAATGGTACAGAATATTAAATCAATATTTATGGACATATTTAGATTATTAAATGACTTATAAAATTGATTTAAATGTTTGTGCATTTTATGGCATTACATAAGCATTAAACAACTAATTTTTGTTGTTTGTTTGTTTTTGCATGAATGCCGTGTACTATATATGTGTTTTTCATGATTTTATTTTTAATTCATGTTAGCACATATTATATGTATTTTTAATGTTTATGGGCTGTATGACATAAAATTAAAAATGGCAAAATTGAAAATTATACTAGAGTTGATTTCTGGCACAAATCTAACTAGTTTGTGTTTTGGACTTTTAAGAGAACTTATTCAATAAGAGAATTTAGTCCATTGAGCTTTGGCCCAGGCCCATCATAGGGTCATCTCTTAAAGGTTCAAGTACACAATTTCCATTAATGGGCTTGGCTAAATTAAATAAAATTGGACTTTGTTTTATCCATGAATGTTATGTATATTTATTTGCTAGTTTGGTGTGATGAATGGATATGCATGGTGCATTCATGGGCCCTGGGTTTTGTAATTAAATATGGCTTGCAAGCCATTATGTTTTATTATAAAAGTTTCATTTATTTCTTAGAATAGAATATACTTGAAGACTTTGTAAATCAAGACGAAGCCCACCGGAGTGGAGAAGCCCAACTCGAAGATTCTTATGTAATAGTATAGAATCTTAGTTGTAGGTTTTTGGGCCCATGTTTGTCACGCTTTACTTTATGCAATTATATATATATGCATGCTATGTATGGATGACAAAGCGTATGCCATGTAAGCCGTAATAAAATGAATCCCTAAAAATAGTAAGTCACAAAGTTGCCTTCCTAATTCGAAACATGTCAAGGCATCAATCATCGGTCACGTAGACTAGGAGTCCTAGATGCACCCGATTATCTTTGTGAGGCATGGGTTGTGAATGTAGGTTGGACTTAACATGGAAAGGGATGCCCGGACCTAGGCAACTAATAAATGGGTTGTGCTATAACATCTTAAGATGTTAACCCATTTGATCCAAGAGTCTTGTACGAGACATGATTGGAGTTTTCCTACCTAAGTAACTTAACTTATTATGTGTATAGGCTTAGCTTGACTAATAAGTTGTTGTGAAAAGTGGATCTTGGCCCACATCAAATCACTAATGCGAATTATTTAAAGGGATGTTAATTCGGTTTGTGGGATCATAAATAAGACCTCACTTAATCTTGCTAAATTTTATTGTAGATTGAAAATGGCATCTTCAAACAACAATTTCTCATTGCGATCGGTCCTTGAAAAGGACAAATTGAATGGTACCAATTTCATAGACTGGTCTCGAAACTTAAGAATAGTTCTTAAGCAAGAGAAGAAGTCGTATGTTTTGGATGCACCCTTGCCTGAAGAACCAGGAAGGAACGCCTCTGTGGTTCAAAAGGAAACTTTTGAGACCAAGAAGAGAGACTCCAATGATGTGACCTGTCTGATGCTGGCCACTATGGTGCCTGACTTGCAAAAGCAATTTATGGACCAAGAGGCTTATGCGATCATGGTGCACCTCAAGGAGATGTTCCAAGAGCAAGCTCGTCACGAAAGGTTAGTGAAAACAAAGGCTTTGATTTCTTGTAAGATGGCTGAGGGTACTCCTGTTAGTACCCATGTACTCAAGATGAAAAGGTATCTTGATACTCTTGAGAAGCTTGAGGTACTTGTGCCAAAGGAATTGGCCACTGACTTGATCTTAGGATCATTGCCTGCTGCTTATGATCCATTTGTGATGAATTATAACATGCATGCAATGAACAAGTCAATCATTGAGCTTCATGGGATGCTTAAGAATGCTGAAGAGAACATTCGAAAGACCAATCCCGTACTAATGGTTCAAAAGGGAATTAAGAAGGGACCCGCTAAGGGAAAGGGAAAGGGAAAGGGAAAACCCAAGTTAGTTGGGAGTGCACCTCAGGTCCAATCCAAGCCCAAGGAGCCAAAACTCAAAGAGAGTGAGAGCATTTGCTTCTATTGCAACAAGATAGGGCATTGGAGGAAGAATTGCGCTCTCTTCAAGGAAGAACAAAAGAAGAATGGAGCCAAGGCGTCCAGTTCTGGTATTTTTGTTGTTGAAATTAACCTTTCTATTTCTACCACTTGGGTATTGGATACCGGTTGTGGTTCTCACATTTGTTCAAATGTGCAGGGGCTAAGAAATAGGCGGTTACTTGGGAAGAATGAAGTGGACCTCCGTGTGGGGAATGGAGCACGAGTTGCTGCCATGGAGATAGGCGACTATCACCTCACTTTACCTTTCGGACTTTGTATTGTTTTGAATAATTGTTATTATGTGCCTGCTATGAGCAGAAACATTATTTTAGTTTCATGTTTGGATAATGATGAATTTGATTTTGTTATTGAAAATGGCAATGCTCATATTCGTCGCCAAGGCATTTCTTATGGCAATGCCATGTTGCAAAATGGCCTTTATATCCTTGATTTACAAAATAGAGAGTCCATATACAACATTAATACAAAGAGGGTTAAATCAAACGAATTGAACCCTACTTACTTCTGGCATTGTCGTTTAGGACATGCAAACGAAAAATGCATTTCAAGACTCTACAAAACTGGAGTGCTTGGGTCATTCGACTTAGAGTCTTATGATACATGCGAGCCATGTTTGCATGGAAAAATGACAAAGAGTCCTTTTAATAAAAAAGGTGAAAGGACTAATGGCTTATTGGAACTAATACATACCGATGTATGTGGACCTTTAAGTACACATGCTAGAGGTGGTTTTAGCTACTTCGTGACATTCACAGATGACTTCAGTAGATATGGCTATGTCTATCTAATGAAGTATAAGTCTGAAACTTTTGAGAAATTCAAAGAGTTTAAGAACGAAGTAGAAAACCAACTTGGCAAAAGTATAAAAGCCATTCGATCAGATCGAGGTGGCAAAAACTTAAGCCAAGAGTTTGATAGTCATCTAAAGGAGTGTGGTATTATTTCACAGCTCACTCCTCCTGGAACACCTCAATGGAATGGTGTGTCCGAAAGGAGAAATCAAACTCTGTTGGACATGGTTCGATCTATGATGAGTCAAGCTAATCTTTCTATCTCTTTTTGGGGTTATGCATTAGAAACTGCTGCGTTTCTATTGAACCGTACTCCAACTAAAGCAGTTGAGAAGACACCATACGAGGTATGGACTGGGAAAGAACCCAATATGTCTTTTCTCAGGATTTGGGGCTGTGAAGTACATGTTAAGAAATTAACATATGACAAACTAAAGTCCAAATCCAGTGTCTGCTTGTTTGTAGGTTATCCTAAAGAAACAAAGGGATACTACTTTTACTCACAAGCTGAGAACAAAGTATTTGTTGCTCACAAGGCTGTTTTCTTGGAAAAGGAGTTCCTTCTCAAGAAAGACAGTGGGAGTAAAGTTCAACTTGGAGAAATTCAAGCACCACAAACTCCTATAGAGGATGAGTTGAAAATGGGATCAAGTTCACAACCAGTTGTGGAACAAGAACCCATTACACAAGAACCTAGAAGGTCCGGTAGGGTACGTCAGGAGATTGAGAGATATGGATTTCTAATCACTAACAGTGACACTATTGAGTTAGTAGATCATGAGGATCCTACTACCTACCGAGAAGCTATTGAGAGCCCAGACTCGGAAAATTGGCTTGAAGCCATGAAATTCGAGATGCAATCAATGTACGATAACCAGGTTTGGACCTTGGTTGATCCACCGACAGGTGCTAAGGTAATTGAATGCAAGTGGCTATTCAAACTCAAAGCTGATAAGACCTACAAAGGTAGACTAGTAGCAAAAGGTTTTCAACAAACTCATGGTGTAGACTATGATGAGACCTTTTCGCTTGTAGTCATGCTCAAGTCCATTAGGATTTTGCTTGCCATAGCTGCATATCATGATTATGAGATATGGCAAATGGATGTCAAAACTGCTTTCCTCAACGAAAATTTACTTGAGGATGTGTATATGACACAGCCTGAAGGTTTTGTCAATCCCAAGCATCCTAAGAAGGTTTGTAAGCTTCAAAAATCCATTTATGGATTAAAGCAAGCATCCCAAAGTTGGAATCTTCGTTTTGATGAGGTAGTCAAAGAATTTAACTTCATCAAGAACGAAGATGAGCCTTGTGTGTACAAGAAGGTTAGTGGAAGCATAGTAGTATTTCTGGTCCTATATGTGGATGTCATCCTTCTCATTGGGAATGACATTCCAACATTGCAAAAGGTTAAGCAATGGTTGGGAAAATGTTTCTCAATGAAAGACTTAGGTGAAGCCGAGATAATACTTGGTATTCGAATCTATAGAGATAGATCGAATCGGCTTTTGGGACTAAGTCAAGAAAAGTACATAGACAAAGTACTAAAGCATTTTAGTATGGGAGACTCAAAGAAAGGGTATATACCTTTGGCTTTGGGAGTTCCTTTGACTAAAGAACAGTGCCCTAAAACCAAAGAGGAAAGGGACAACATAAGTAGAATCCCATATGCATATGCTATTGGATCTATCATGTACGTTATGTTATGTACTAGGTTGGATGTTGCTCATGCACTGAGTATAACCAGTAGGTTTCAGCAAGACCCTAGTGAGAAGCACTGGTCTGCTGTAAAGGGATTCTGAAGTACCTGCGAAGGACTAAGGATCACTTCTTGGTGTATGGTGGTCAAAAAGAGCTCGTCATACAAGGTTATGCCGATGCTGCTTTTCAGACCAGTACTCAAGATTCTAGATCGCAATCTGGGTTTGTTTTTGTTTTAAACGGTGGTGCTATCAGCTGGAGAAGCTCAAAGCAAGAGATCGTTTCCGACTCAACTACAGAATCTGAGTATATTACAGCAAGTGAGGCTGCAAAAGAGGCTATTTGGATTAAAAATTTCATTATTGGATTAGGAGTGGTCCCAAGCATCCTAGATCCATTAGAAATTTTATGTGACAACAACGGGGCCATCGCACAGGCAAAGGAGCCTCGGTCACACCAGAAATCCAAACACATACTCAGGAGGTACCACCTGATCAGAGAAATCATTGATCGTGGGGACGTCAAGGTTAGCAAGATAGCAAGTGAAGACAATGTAGCAGATCCTTTGACGAAACAGTTACGTCCAAATCTACACGAAGCTCATTTGAGAGCGTTCGGTCTTAGGGCTATGCCCAATTGGGACTAGTGCTAGTGGGAGATTGTTAGTGTAAGCCCTAGCCCCAATGCATTGTAACAAAACACTTGAAATTAATAAAATGAGGCATTTGTTTTATCTTTTGTATTCCTGTGCATATCAATTGATAAAACTATCCAAGAATGTCGTTTCGGTTTAAGTTATCATGTGTGAGCCACATGGTTGTAAGACCTTGAAACAAATGAGACTTTAATCTAAACATCCCTAGTCAGTCATTGTTATAGGAATAACAATGAATTAAGACTACTATGCTCTCTCTGATATTATGAGTTTTGTCTTACAAATCATTAGGACAAGAGTGTCAATTAGAGATCAAAGATACATGTTAAAGTACATGGTATCTGGATACGATCCACTCATGAGAACACTACATGGTACAAGTCATAAGTGTTTCTCATATGCAAGTTTTGTATCGGAGTTTTTAGACCTGAAACCTCTATAAAACTCTTTATGAATTACTGTGTACTTTGACATACACCCAACGTGCTCGTAACAGAGTGACAAGTACGGGTATGATTGGGAATGCATTGATTCATGCTAGAGAGCATGAGAGAAGTAAAGGGATTACCCCTCTCAATAAGAGAGAAAATATCATCGGCCACTTGATCAGTGAACTGAGAAGTGTATGGCCATACCGAGATGAAATAATGAGTAATCATTATTTATCTGAGAGTTCAGTGTCACTGGAATATCAAGAAAGAAATTAATATATATAAGGATGACTAGTTCCATGCCTTATATTAATTCTGATATTTATGGGTAAGGGACTATGCAAAATTGCATTAGGTCACTAAATGCCATATGCATTTTCATTTAATTTGGATTGCTATAATATCTTGTTAGAGAATATATATAGCCTTTGAATTAATTTATTAATTCATTGCCAACATTAAATGGACCTATAGGATCGCACACAAAGCATTGGGCTTAAAATATTTAAATTAAGTATTGGACATTAATTTGGGCTTTTAATTAAAGTCAAATTAATGTGTGTAATGGGTTATTAGATTGCTATTGGACTTTGGCCCATGAGAGAAAGAAATTCAGCCCACAATGTTTAATTTCAATTAATTAAATGTCATGTATTAATTTAATTAATTGAGTATTAAAGCCTAAAGACATATTTATCTAATTAAATCATCTAAATAAAATTTGATGTGGCCGAAATTCCTAGAGAAATAACAAGGAATTTCGGCACATGTATAGTTTTATTTAAGTGGTTTATTAGATTTAAATGACTTATCTTTTATCCTAAATTAAGTGATATTATTTGATCAAATGTCTTTTGTTTTTATCTTGGATAAATTAAAAGAGTTCTTATCAATAAATATTACTTATTTTAATTAAGTGATAAAGGCAAATATTAATTATCTTAAGGTAGTATATTTGAGATCTATCACTTAAAGGAAAAAGAGATATATATATTTTTTGTGGGCAAAACGAAAAACCCTAGGATTTTTCTTCTATGTTTTGCGTGAACTCTCTCTCTCTCACAAAGAATTTCTTTTAGCCAATTTTCACAAGGAGAAAGGATAGTTCCTCATTCTCTTATGATCTTGGGTAGTAATAGCAACCTAAGAGAAGTACAAAATCAAATTTTGTAGCTTCAAACCATAGCCATTACACAATACTTTAAAAGAGAGCTAGCAATCTCGATTTTAAGCCGTCGGTGCAATTGTGTGTGTGAGAATAGAGGGAGTGGCATAAAAGGCTGTTCCTTGGCATTGGTGATCGAGATCTAAGGCGGATAGAGTCATCTTAGTTGCTGGCCATCACCAAACTCAATATTTAAAAGGCATCAAAAGTTGTAAGTTCTACAACCCTAAAATTTCATGTTTCGTTTCTTGCTTTGGAATTGTATGGTATGTATGATAAAAATTTTTGTTTTTCTGCTGTGCTATCATCACATTCATACCATGTCATATTCCTTCAATTGCCCACCTCTCTTACTCACCCTAATCCCATGCATCTTCACCTCTCTACCATGCACCGCCGTCAAACTCATGCTATCACTGTCAGCTTATCACAATAGCCCAAAACCTTTGCTCAAGCAAACAAATGCCTGCAATGGAGAGCTGCTATGCAACATGAGATTGATGCATTATTGCACAAACAGACTTGGAATTTGGTTCCTAGGCCCCCTAATGTTAATGTTATTAGCAATAAGTGGATATTTAGAATCAAGCAAAAATTGGATGGGTCCATTGAGCGATATAAAGCTTGTTTGGTGGATAAAGGGTACACTCAACAATCTGGTATTGACTAATTGGAAACCTTCTCTACGATGGTTAAATTTACCATTGTCCGTACTATTTTATCTCTTGCTACTGTCAATAATTGGTTTACTCGTCCGCTGGATATTTCTAATGTATTTTTGCATGGGTTTTTGGATACTAATTTGTACATGGAACAACCGGTTGGCTTTATTAATTCCTCTCATCCGAATCATATTTGCAAGCTGCGGCGTTCCTTATGTGGTCTTAAATAGGCTTCTCAGGCATGGTTTCAACGATTGTTTACATTTATACTTTGCCTTGATTTTCGGGCTTCACAAGCTGACCATTCTTTATTCATTCTCCATCGAGGTACTCATAAACTCTTTGTTTTAATTTATGTGGATGACATTCTTGTTACTTGTTCCAGCTCCGAAGTGTTATCCTGGTTTATGACTGACATTTAGAAGGCTTTTCCTGTTTGGGATCTTGGAGATATTAGTTTCTTCCTTGGTATTGAGATCTCCAAGGTCGCTGATGGTCTTCTTTTATCTCAAACCAAGTATATTGATGATGTGCTTCACGCCAACTTCATGAGTGATTCTAAAGGTTGCTCTACACCTATGTCTGTCTCTCCTAATCTCAGTAAACTAATGGGCATGCCTCTTCCTTCAGCTGAGGAATATAGATAAGTTATTAGCACTCTTTAGTACATCACTCTTAGTCGGCCCGACATCTCTTTCATTGTTAATAAACTAGCTAAGTTCATACACTGCTCAAGTGATGTGTATCGGCAAGCTTGCAAGCGCCTTCTTCGCTACTTAAAGGCCACACGCACTATTGGTCTCCATATCTCCTAAACTTTTGATTGTTCCATCCACTGCTACTCTGACAATGATTGGGCAGGGTGTCTAGATGACAGGCATTCCACCAGTGGCTATCTTATTTATTTGGGAAAAAATTTGGTTTCTTAGTCTTCCAAGAAGCAACCTATGGTTGCTCGATCCTCCACCAAAAATGAATATAAAGCACTTGCTAATACTATTGCTGAAATTATGTGGTTGAGCACCCTACTTCGAGAACTTGGCTATTATTCATCTCAACCTGCTACCTTATGGTGTGATAATGTCAGTGCAATTTATCTGTGTTTAAACTTGGTCTAGTTCACATTCGATTCATCAAAAGTTCAAATCAAATTGTTGATATTATGACCAAGGTTTTGGGTCATGCCACATTCAAGACCCACTGTGAAAAGCTTCGCCTTTGCAGTCCATCGGCTCAGCTTAAGGGAAGGTGTTAATGTATAAATATTTTATTTAATGTTTTACTCTTATCATATAGTTAGCAGAGACATGTATCTTACTCTTATCATGTAGTTCTCGACGTGTTTATCTTGTAAATCCTTAGCTATTGTGTTTATCTGATAAGGAGTAGTCTCCTTGTACACAATTACTACTCATGATTGTACTTATATAAGGCACTGCCTTTTACTTTTCAATACACGTGAATTACAACCCACCTTTCTCTATTTTATTTATTTTACATGTATACCCTTACTCCGATATCTTTAATTAATTAATGAATAATGTATACTCTTACCCCAATATGTTAAACTAATTAATGAGATTGGCATCGTTTGGCAAGTAAAGTATATTCGTCACGCCAATAAGTTTGACGAGAAAATATATTAGTTCCGTTTTTTTATGCATATTAAAATGATTATTAATTTTTTAATTTATTAAAATGTACTTTAAAATAATTATAATATTACTTTTTTATTTAATAAAAATAAAAAAACAGCATAAATACAAATGTTAATGAAGATATTAATGTGAGATTGATATCAATAAAAAAATTAAAATATAAATAATTCTTATTATTTTGATGCATTACATTAATTAATGCAGCAGAATTAAATTCTTAGTGCTAAAGTGGAAGAAATTATCAGTGATGCTTTACATTAATTAATATAGTCAAATGATCATTAATCAGTATTTATTTTTAATTAATGATATGGCGGCCATTAAGACATGTGTAATACTTCCTAAGTTTTAAATTGTAAATTTTTTATTTTATTTTTTTTTACTATACACTTGATAATCATTTATGACTGCAAGAATGGAATCCACGGCTAACATGTTTTAAAGCATATTTCATCAAATCATTTGTTATTGGAAATATTTTTCATGCAATCATTGTAATCGCTTCCTTCTAATCCAAATTCAGGAGATCGTGTATTGTTATACTAGATGTTGAAACACTAAAATAATGACAAAAACCTTACAACTGGAAAAAAAATAATTAAGGAAAACTATGAACTTATCAATCTTTTTCATTAATTTAGGGATTGAACATCTTTATTAAAAAAAAAGAAAGTTTGAGTCAGATTCATGTTCAAATACTGTGCATGATTAAGATTTTTCTTCTACTTAAGTAGAAGTTCAGAATTTCCTATTTTTTCTTATAATTATTCTCTATATTAAACACATATTTTATAAATACTCGTAATTGATATTTCTTTCAATTAAACAAAATAGGAACAGATATTGCGTAAACCCAATATATATTTGATCATCTGGTGTATTTTGTGAGATATTTTTATGTTTTATAAGCTTATAGCATAATTTGTAATTCTATATGTAATTTTTAATTATATAAGATGGCAAGGTTTTTGAGTAAAATGGGCTTTTAAGATTGAAGTATTATACGACCTTATCAAGTATCTCTTTTACATTTAGTGAACTTTTACTTCCCCTTTGAATTGAATACGGATGTAGACTTTATATGGAACCACGTCAACTTATGTCAGTTATGTGTGTTTCTCACATTTAATTTATTTTCCTGTTTGCATTCGGTTTCTCCTACAAAAATATTTTTTACTTTATTCATAAGTAGCAAGTTAGGTTAAAAACAATGCTGCTTCAAGGAATATTTATTAATTGATAGGTTTAATAATCAGTTAATTTTAATCCTTATTAACAGTTAATTTCCCCATAATAAATTATTATAGTATTCAATTAAAATCGTATTAGTTGATTAAATCCAATTGAAATTAAGTTTAAAATTTCAGTTTCAATTAAAATAAGATTGAATATGAGTTTAATTTAGATAATTAAATATAATTTATTCAGTTTGCGCAAAAGTGAATTCAGTGTAAAAATATATAAAGTGAATCCAGTTTATATAGTTTATTTAATTAGTAAAGTGGATTAAGTGAATAAATATATAAAGTGAATCCAACGTGTATAGTTTATACAATTTATTCATTTTCAATAAGAATTATTATGGCTTACTAGTTTGTATGTAAAATAATGAGTTAATTTATAGTTTGTATGTAAAACAATTGATTTAAGATGACTTCAACTATCTTCCTTTCATAAAGATTATTTTTGTCCTGAATAAAACTAAAAAATGAACATTTACATTATTATCCCTATTTGAGTGATTCAATTTGAGCTACTAAGCGTGCTTTTACTTACAGAAAATAGTTTTCTGTTTTCTATTTTATTAGAAAATTGAAATATTTATTTTCTATAGAAAATTTAGAAAACGCATTCATTTATCAACAAATAAAAAACTGAAGTATTTATTTTCTATATATATGTATGTATATACATATATAAATATGTATATAAGCAAACACACACACACACACGTGTGTGTACATACATACACATATACATGTATATATATGTGTATGCATGCATATATGTATATGTATATGCATGTGTACACATGTATATGTATATACATATGTATGTGAATATATGTACATATATACACATACATACACATGTATGTATACATACATACATATGTACATGTAGGTGTGTGCGTATGCATGTACAAACATATATATACATATTCATATGTATATATATGCATGTGCATACATTCGCATATATATACATATGTATGTATGATGCATGCACATATAGATATCTATCTATGTGTTTGTGTGTGCATATGTATGTGTATATACACGCGCGCGCACACACACAGATATATATATATATATATATACATACATACATACATACATACATACACACATACTCATGCATATACTTATGTATGTATGCACTTACAAATATATATGTATGTGTGTGTGTGTATATATATATGTACTTATGTATGCATGTACTACATATACATACACATGCATATACTTATATATGTATGCACTTACAAACACATACATATGTATGTATGTATGTATGTATGTATGTGTGTGTGTGTGTGTGTGTGTATATATATATATGTGTGTGTGTGTGTGTGTATATATATATATATATGTGTGTGTGTGTGTGTGTTAAGATTATTTAGAAAATTTGAAAAATATTTTTTATTAATTTTTTAATTTCTTCTTTATTTTGAAAAATTAAAAAATTTATTTTCTGTTTTCTACTTTAAAAAATTGATCAAAATAAACATGATCTTTATTTTCTGTTTTATGTGAAAAATTTTTCTGAAAATTAAAGCAGTTTTTTGTAAGGAAATAGACCCTAACCTTTTATGTTAGTTTTATACCCATTTTTACTATTTATATGCCATTTCAAACCCTTTCTGAGAAACTACCATTTTATGCCTTCGATATTTACTATTAGGACACATGTTTAATCAAGCATATTTTAGCATACTAACAGTTACTTTTTATGCGAAAAGAATCAAATATGTTGCCTTCGAGTACTGATTTTTCCTGTCATTAGAAAGGTAATTCACGCATATTTTTGTCGTTGTCATCGTACACATTCCTAAGCATTTGAGTTCAACATAAAATACATGATACTTTTGCATGAAATTCAATTGACAATTATTATTATCTTTTACCAATTGTTCACACTTTCATTTACGAATTCATGTTATGAGTTACGATGATCATGGCATGATCAAGGTTTTATATACAATCCTTTTACCAGTGATTCCTTTCAGCTTCCCAAACCAAATCAGTTTCTTACACAGCTCCATTAGCATCGGGGTTTGGTTTTTGCTCTGTTTGTTTGAGCTACTGTATATGGTAATTGTGTAAGTTTGATTTTTCTGAGGACTGCTGTCCTCATCCTCGCCTTGTAATTGTTTGGCAATAAGTAATTTATCTTGGCTTATATAAAAAAAAAAAAAAAGAAAAAGCACAACGCAGATCATAAGTATTACAAGATGCTCAATATTTTTGTGAAGCTTTTTCAAGAACTGGGAAGATGAAATTATTTTAAGAATTCTTGAAAAAATCTGCATATTCTTCCAATTCCTCTAAACTCTGCATAATCCAATAATGATTGCCTATCTTTGATGACTTTCGTTTGGAAAATTTACAATTTTTTATGGAATATATATATATATATATATATATATAAAAGCTTATGATTTCATATAGAAAATACACCATCTAATTCTAAAATCAATTCGGCTTAGAAGACATTAAACCATAGATTTGCAGTGAATTTCTAAGACGACAAGCAAGGGATAGAGGTAATTGATCTTTGTTTTCCGCATTTGATTTTTATGTGTAAAAATCATATTATTCATATGTATTTCACAAAGAAATATGAAATAACCAAGATCATAATGCATGGAAAATATACAATCACATCAATAAATGACAAACCATAAGGAAAAAGGTTCACAACATAAATACCATTTGTAGAAAACCAAGCTTTAGTCTTTAAGAATCGAATAACCAATCTTTAAGAAGAGAAAAAAATTCCACGGAGAGAGAGAACTTTTTTTTTTCTTTTCCACATTTTATTCCTTCCTGTCACTTTAAGTTGCAACCGAACACTAGGATACTTAGGGATGTACATGGATCTGATTCTTCTTTTATCGAGTTAAAATATCGAAAAAAAATCAAAATTAAGCTGTATAGTTGACTTTTTGACTAGAATCGAATCAAATTGTACTGTTAATTTTATTTAAAATAGATCTGAATATTTTATCTACAATCGGATCGAGAACCATATTAAACTATATCGAATTATCTTGTACCGGATTTTACACAAAAAATCAATATTTATTAATTATTATATATAATACTAATAATTTATATATAAATATTACTTATAATTTTTATTTTATATGTATTGCAAAATTTAATTTCATAATTATTTACATTATATATTTTGATACACAAAATTAAGATAATAATTAGTTAATAAATTAAACTAAATATTTTAATTATTAAGACTAGAAATTTAATTATAATAATAATTATTCTGTCTACATAAATATTAATATATAACTAAAATAATTTATCTTTAATTTAATCTATCTTTAATATCACTTAACTACTTTTAATTTTTTTATAAATATCTAAGGTTGATTACAAATTAAGATTCAGACTATAATATAATTTACAATTTTGGACCCCATCTTTAAATCTTGCAAAAAAGGATGTCAACTAGAGGATATCTTGCAATTTTATTCTCCATCGTTATTGAAGGAAAAATTACCGAATAGCGATGGAGCACCAAAATTGTAAGGTACCCTATAGTTGATGCACTTTTTTGTAAGATTTAAAGATGAAGCCAAAAATTATAAAGTATCCTATAGTTGAGATTTTTTTTTTTTGTAACTAACCCAAATATCTATATAGATATGTAAGTTAAGCAATTTATCACATAAATACTTTATCGATTAATTTCATTTGCTCTAATTATCAATTAACTAACACTTGTATATTTTTAGGACAATATCTACATGAATATCTAAATTAATAATGTAATTAAATATATTTATTATCTATAACGAAATTTTATCAATTAATGTATTATATGAGTGTATAATCATTTTAGCAATTAATTTAATTTATTTTTTGTTTCATTCAACTAATATTTATATACTTCGCATAATACCTATATTAGTAATGGAGTTGCAAATGAATAATGTGATTATATATAGTTATTATTTATAATAAAATTTTATCAGTTGATATAATTATGTGAGTATGTAATTATCTTATCAATTAATTTTATTTACTTTTATATCATGAATGATTGAATGTACTTATATGAGTACATAATCATCTTATCAATTAATTTTATTTATTTTTAGTATCATTCAAATAGTATTCATTTATTTTTAGCTCAAGGAATAAATAAATATACAGATTAATAATTTAATTAAATAGTGTAGAAATAAAATAAAATTATTTATTGTATTATATGCATGTATAACATGATTTAATATTATACTAAATGCATGATTTTTTTGGAATATGAAATTCAATTAATTATTTTTCACTATAACAATTGAATTCAAGTATTCAACTATGCCAATAAAATGACTAGATTACCTAATTAAAATGTTTGATAAACAACTTGAATATTAAGGAATACATAAAAATGCGACATAAAGATTTCTTAAATTACAATGAAAGTTATATTTTTATTTTGTTCCCTAACGATTTTTTGAAATATATGTCTTCCTTTTAACAGACAAAATAAAAAATTAACATTGGCTTATAGAATACTTCATTTTATAAATTATTTTATTAATAGTCATTTAAAAAAAGTATTTTATATTTACTCTCATCTTTATAAATAATGATAAATATAAATTATTTATCTAATGGTAAAAAAATGAAATTAGGGTTAAAAATAAAAATTTAATTTTTTAATTTTGGATTTTTGGAGAGAGTAAAAAACTTAATTAAGTAGTTAATAATTTCAAAAATATTAGAAATAGAATTATTTGAGGTGACAGAGAAATTAGGTTTAGGTTTCTCTACCTTCACTCTTTCCTTCTTTCTATCTCCTGTCTACCTTCATGTAAATTAGGTTTAGGTGATAGAGAAATTTGAATTGGGTAATTATTATATTCGCATAAATTTTTTTTTTAATTTTTTATTTAATATATATAGTTTTTGGTGATCTAATTATTTAAAATCTGTGTTATTTTTTGTTATTGCTTAAGATTTTGAAATCAGTGTTAGCATAGTGCAGAGAAAGACTATCGAATGCTAATTTTTAAGTATTGTATTTTGACTTAAATTTTAATTATATTTGTTAAAATATTTTAATTGTATTTGTATTTATTATTGTGTGAATTTATTTTGGAAAATTTTAAAAATATCGAATTATCCAAAGTTCCAGATTGTATTGCATTTTATTTTTTAGTACTCAAAGAACCGAAGAACCATAACAAATTATCTCGAATATTTAAAGAACTGTACCGAATTATCCCAATTTTTAAAATAATACCAATACTTGATTTTTAAAATATCAAAAATTTTAAGATAATATGGAGATTTATAAATATTTGAATTGTATGTACCATATCGTGTACACTCCTAAGGATAGCTAAAAAGGAATGTGGTAAGTACCTTCATAAAAAATAATTAAATATAATTTAATTTATTTATTTTAGGATAAATCAAATCGGATCAGGTATGATCTTGAGTGACCCAACTGGTTTTTTAACATTCAATGGCCTGTTCATCATATGAACGATTATTGGGAGCTTTTGCCCAAAGTGTTATTTTAAAGAAGAAAACCCAATACTTATTAAAAATCTCATATGCTCATTGAATGGGCAATAGGGCATCAATGCTTATTAAATGGATTCAACAAAACATGAATGTCTATTGATGAATCTCTAATGTCCATTGAAGGGCTGAATTTCCATTCAACAACCATTGTTGTATTACCCTTACTACACAAGGTTAAACTATTCTATACAAACATATAGTTTAGTTACGATCAATTAATTTACCTAACTAAAATCATATTGAGTTTGTCTTATTATAACTTATATAATATAATCGTATATCAGTTTATCCATTCATATAATCTCACGCATATCATATGTACATAATTACTCATAATTTGGTTAATTTACAAAATTGTGTCATCATACATATAGACCAATATATCTCAGACTAAGTTTACCTTTCTTCCCAAATCTCAGTACTTTCTTCCAAGTAGACACTTTCAAAAATACTTTATCACCAACTTGGTACTCTATATCATTCCTCTTCAAATTTACATAAGATTTTTGTGTGTCACTTGCTGCTTTCAATCTTTGTTTAATAGTCCGGACCTTTTTTTCTGTATCCTTAACAATGTTAGGACAAATTAGTTTATATTTAGCCAACTTAGTCCAACAAACTGGAGTTCTACATTTTTAACCATAAAGAGCTTTATATGGTGCCATACCAATGCTAGATTGATAATTGTTATTGTATGCGAACTCCATTAAAACAAGATATTTTTCCTAACTTCCTAGAAAATCCAAAACACATCCTCTTAACATATCTTCTAATACCTGTATAACGCTTTTCGATTGCCCATCTATTTGAGGATGAAAAGTTATGCTGTAACGAAGCTGTGTTTCTAAAGTTTGCTGTAGAATTTGCCAAAATTTGGATGTAAACCTTGGATCCCAATTGTAAATTATAAATACTGGTATTCTATGTAACCATACAATCTCATTTACATAAAGTTCAGCCAATTTATCTATAGAATAGTCAATTTGAATTGATGTGAAATGAGCTATTTTAGTCAACTTATCAATAACTACCTAAACTGCATCATATTTCCTTTGCATGAGAGGCAAACCTACAAAAAAATCCATAGTGATATCTTCCCATTTCAATTATGGAATGGGATGGGATTCGGCAATCCAAAACGAAGTTGATGTTTTGCTTTCACCCATTAACAAGTTAAACATTTAGAAACATACTCCATAACATCATTCTTCATACCAGGCCACCAATAGAATTGCTTCAAATCCTAAAACATCTTAATATTGCCAGGATACATAGTGAATATGATGTTGTGCACTTCATGCAGCAATAGTCTTTTCAATTCTTGTCATCTGGAACATATAGCCTTTTTTTTTAATAATGTACAACTCATTTACCTTAATTGAATACTCAGATGAATTTCTTTCATATAATGATTACATAACCTGCTGTAACCTTCCATCATTCTTTTAAACATCTATCATTGCTTGCCTCACATTAAGTTGAGCCTTTAACCGAGCAATCAATACACCATCTGATGTAAATTTCCATCTACACCACTATAACATTATAACTACCATCATCTTTTGACTTAGAGCATCCGCTACATCATTCTCTTTACCTGAGTGATAATTAACTATACAATCATAATCTTTAAATAACTCTAACCATTTACATTGTCTTAAGTTAAGTTCCTTCTGAGAAAGTAGATACTTAAGACTCTTATAACCTATATAAATTTTGTATCTTTCTCCATTCAAATAATACAACCAAATCTTTAAGGCAAACACTACTATTACCAAATCTAAATCAAGTGTAGGGTAGTTTTGCTCATGCAATTTCAATCGTCAGGATGCATAAGCTACCACTCTGCTAACTAGCATCATAAAATAACAATCATGTATAGTAGGCTTGATAATATTTTGAGTTCATATTATTGTTGGGTTGGTAGTTTAGAAATAGTAAGGGATTTCTTTAGGGGAAAAGGAGAAAAATGAGAAAGCTTTTCAAGCTTAGGTCGTGATCATGATAAGGATCATAAGCATGATAGAGGAGGCTTACATGTGAAGGAAGAAATAGAAGAAAGAAATCGTGGGGAAACTAGTGGGCTTTATCAAGCACAATAAGATTACGGACATAATAGTATTAGGCTTATTTTCTCTGCTCACAAATTTTAATAGCACAATCCCATAATATTAATCTCGCATGATTATAATTTTTTGCTCAAAATGTACTTGCTATTCATTATACTTTAAGCACTATGTCTCTACATAGAGTTCATCAATAAATCACACCAAAATACATTTAATTCAAACTTTAAATTCCAAGTTCTATACATATCAAAGCCATTTGCTCTACTGCACATTTTAACATAAGTTCCTGTCACTTTAATGGTCCCTCAAATTTTTGGTATACTTAGTTTAAACTAAAATCTATCAAATTATATAATATACCTTTAAAATAAATTCCCCATTCAAATTTCATCTTGCATGCATTATTTTTCTTATACTTTATTTTAAGGATTTAACTTCATTTTTTGAATACATCTATATAAATGAACATATGCAAAAATTATCGTCTAATATCTCAATTTAGCTTTGATTTCATAACAAGCCATTATAATCACACACATGCATTTTAAGATTCATATAAAGTTCCCATACTTTAGCTGGAATCCCAAAATCCTCATTCAATATTTCATCACCTCTTTCCCTTTATTCCTGATCACTTATTCTTCTAGATTAAACATACATTTCTAAATACCTAGAATCTCTCCTTTAATGCAATTACTTTAACTTCACAAAGAAAAAGATGAAAATAAAAAAAATACAGAAGAAGATATTACTAATAACTCCAATTTAGTGTCCATTTTAGTGTATTTTTATTTGTGTATACATCTCATTTTGCATATTTTTTCTATTTTAAGTGTCAAAATTCTCTTTTTATGCCAAATAAGACTATTTTGAGATTTATGATGTTTTAAAGTGATTAATGGTGTAGCACCCTTATCCTATACTTAGCTATATACTTTATCCTGTAGTCATATAAACATACTTTACCATAATTTATTGATATCTTATAAGATAACTGAAATTATCAACTAAAACTTAACATTTAAATACTTCACTTACATGACAGTTTCTTTCAATATTCCAAGATTTACATGTACAAAACATCTATAATATTACAAAATATTCAACACAAATAATCTTTGGGCAAATAGAACCCCAAAGGAAAATTATATACTTTCCAACAATCTCTTAGACTCATGTTAGCCGTCCTATAGCAGATATCAATCTTGGGAAGAAAACCTATCCCTGCCACCTATACCGATGAAACATCCGTGCTAAGCTATAAAGCTTAGTGAAGAACACAAAATATGACAAATGACCACTCACAGTGATCGTCAACAATGCACACATCATGCTTCAATTATAATAAATGAATAAAATTCAACATTCATATCAACTTATGAAAATCATAAAATTCAACGGTAACATTTACATTGATGCTTCATTCACCATGTATAATAATGTAAGCTCTAACATCCATTGGCCTTAAATTTAACCTTATATCATATGATTAGTTTAATTAATATTATTTAATCTTAAAAAGAAGCTTATCAATCAAGTATACCAATTATATATTATAAACATACTATACTTACAAACCAAGGTCATAGGTCTTTGATTTGTATACATCAGATCACAATGACAAATACACATTAATAGGTGTGCATATACAAACATTGTGAACACACATATATATAATCATAAGAAAAATATTTCAAAAACAATGGGTGTTATAGTACAACTCTTATAACCTTTAGTATGGATTATGCTTATGCAATTATGACAATTATTTCGTTCATTTAATAATATACTACCCTTTACCCTAATATAAGTTTCTTCATAAAACATAAATTGTAAACAAAGCATTAATACAATGCAAGTTCATTATTTAACAAGATAGCATGTATTTTTGATACTAATAATATTGTTTACATATTTTTACTGTGTGGTCTTCTTGTAGATGCACATTCTAATCACAATAAAATGAATTCTACGCATTAAATGAATTCTACGCATTTGTACTTAACCTTTGTACTTAAGCCTACACTAATCTAAAAAGGTGGATAACGGGTTATACGGTAGCACCCGAAGGTACAAAATTGTTAATTATAATGGTGGGACCCGAAGGTACAAATAAGATACCTAGAGGTATTAAACAGTGATCCCTTATAGGGACAAAACTATATGATAAATTGGTAAAGTGGACCCAAACAGGATCAAACAAATAACATGGACCCAAACAGGTTCAAACAAATAACATGGACCTGTTAAGCGGACCCAAACGAGGTCGACTATAACCTAAACGGGGTTGTTCAAATCAACTGTAACTTTTAAACCCAAACAGGGTCACTGTAACTTTTAATTTCAAGTGGACCTAAATAGGCCAAAACTATTAAGAAGCAGTTGCAAGGTACCCTTATAAGCATGCCTATCTATCCACTTTCTAGACTCAACGCAGACAGTATAATCTCTTTACTTTATCTTTTCTTTATTCATTCATATACATGTATACACATGTATATTCTTATATAATTATGTACAAGGTAATCATATACATGCTCAAGTGTAACTTTCTGTAAACATGTGTTCATATGCACTATTGGGTATTGCTATTATGTACTTTGCTATTTTCTCATCATATACATATTAATGTTTATACATATATTCATGTATATATATGAGCATGGTGTCATAGATATATAAACATATAAATTTTCTATAAACATGTTATCTTGAGCACAATTAAGTAGTACTATTTTTTACTTGTAATCCCTTCAAATCAAGTAGCTATTTCACATATTTAATATGATGATACATAATATCATGCTCTATTGGGTTTCTTTAATCAATGATGTGTATGATCATGTTCACAACAGGTTAACCTATATGCGTACATACATGTATGATTATATATATACAATCACTTATAGTTATACAAATAACTATAAATATTCAATATGCACATATATGTAAATATATGTTCATATAAGATGATAAGGAATATCTGATAGTATACACATGAATACGAGTATAATCAGCACAATACAATTAGCTGTGAATGAACATATGTCACTGTCTTCATATACTCTTTGCATAGTAGCATATAAGCATAACATATAAGTATATACATGTAAGCATAATTTCATGTAATAAACCATGTACATAAGTTTGAACTTATATGATTATACATTTCTTTATTGTCAATCATATTACATGCTATTTATGATTCAATGTGTAATCATAACATATTTAACATAACTATATTTAAACCAAATATAGAAAACAAATTAAAATTCTTCCTACACAAATCTGCATAGGGGCAACATTCTGGATCCAAATTATGTGCCCTTTTTGGCCTAGCAAATGTTAATTTTAGGCCATATGGCCTTCTAAAATTTCGTTCCCCTATATGTCTAGTTTCTAAACATCAAAATTAGTCACAATATCACATCTATAATTCAAGATATTCAAGAAACACCATTGGCTGTTCATAAATTCAAAAATAGTTATTGTAACCACATGTAAAATTTTTTAGAATAAAATGGAGAATGAATCAGCCTAACTTTCCTTCAACAAAGTCATGCTCCTAGGTTTCTAGTTTACCCATAATTTTACATCATAGAATTTTGACTCTCCTACTAAGATTTATGTCCAAAATACCACAATCTATTCCTTAATAGTGCAACCAGTTTTCACGAATTTCAAGCTAACATTAAGAATTCATGCAAACATAATTAAACAAAGCTTCCTTCATAAAAAATGTTTATTTATAAGTTTATTTTACATAGGATTTGACCTCATAGTATTCTAAGCAATATACACAAAGATACATCATTTTTACTTCAACCTATTCCAGAACCGAAATTAACAGCTTATAGAAAATTCAATTAATTATTTGGATGTCTTAAAGGCAATTTCAATGCTAGGTTCCTTCTAAACTTTTGTAGGCATATATGTAATGTAACCTTAAAAATTAGAATGATCTAGATTTAAGTTTTTTTTGACTCAAATTATGCTGAAACTAAAACCATTAGTTCATAATGCTTTATGTATTTTCCTTTTGGAATAATATTAATACAAAATGCACATTTGTTATCTTTACTATGCATAAACTTCATGTATTATGTATATATACACTCTTAACTATTATACATATATAAATAAGCACATTTATTATGCTTGCACTCTTCATCACTGAGCTTATGAAATAGGTTCATAAGAGCTATTCCCATACATGTCACTCATATGTCAAGATTTGATCTCATTCATGTATGATCATTTTTTTTATTCATGTCTATACATTCCCATATACTTATGTTATCTCAAATAAGCAATACACATACTTGTATGATATTAATCATACACATGCTTTCTCTTAAATAAATAAATATTGTTGACATACCTGATCTTGTCATTCCTATAAACATGCTTCATCATTTAATCATACCTATTGCTTTACAATATGATATCATCACATACTCCATGTACTTATCTCTCTCTTATGTTCACTTATATAACAAAGATTCTATAAAACATTCAATAATGTATAAATAAGCTTTACTATCATTTTGAGACATTATAGTAAATTTTATGTCAAACAAGGGAGCCATGACAAACATTTTGTACAGTGGCAGATTTTAAATTTCATTTTTTTACCAAAATTAAAAATATAAAACATCATTTTTAGGCCAAGTGATCTTAATAAAACTTATTCCACTATGTTTCTATTTTCTATAACATTTAAAATCATCTTAATATCATCTCTTTAACTCAAGTTATTGACAAATCACATCACTCAAGACTGCTCCAATGACCCATCAACTGAAAAAGGGCTACTATTTTGGACATTTTTGAGGGCCTTAGAGGCAAAATTTCATTATTGGTATTTCTATAACATTTGTAGGCACAGATGTCCCGGTTCTCTCCTAACTAGAATCATCAAATTTGGAGTTCAAAAACTCAATGTATGATCAAAATGGTTACTGGAGGTCAATTCGAATTTTCTGGATAGCATTGCCTAACATTTTAATTCCTTTACTTGCAAAATCATTTAATGATCTACACATGCATGACCTGCCATTCATAATATCTACCTCATCACTATAAACACATACAAGATTAAAATAATTCCCATACCTTATAGTTGAAAAATGTCACATATATGCAAATTAATTTCAAAGTTCAAATCCCATACCTCTATCAAACATCTACTCTTCTTACTAGTCAAAATGCCTTTGCCCTTTCCTCCTTCTTCTTCTTCCCTTATTTTGATTCACTAATATTCTTGATTAAGCAACATGCATAAATTCCTCTTTAAGAACACTTAGCTAGACTTTAAGAGATCAAAGAAAATGAGGAAGAGAGAAACCAAATTCTAGAATTCTCATGGAAAATCCAGCCCTCTCCACTCAAAATAACATATATATAGTGTCATGTATAATTCCTTTCTTAGTCCTTTAACTTTTTGCATGTCCAACATTTAACCTTCACCTTTTTGCATGCTTGAAATTGACCCCTCTATTAAATCCTTCTCTTAAATTAACCTTTTAATTATTCTTTTATTCATATTTGCCCCTAAAAATGCTATAATTACAAATTTACCCCAAATTAATGCTTTATACTCCAATTACACCCTTGAATATTATTAAACCAATATAAATAAATTAATTATGACCTTATAAAATTCATACCATATAATTTACACATTTATCACGTAATTAATTATAACTTAATAACATTTTTACCCCAATCAATATCTTAACTCTTAATAATTCATCTAATAATATTCAATAGACTTTAATAACATTTAATTGCCCTTGAATTCTACTAGGGCCTATTTTGGGTCTTTACAAATGGTGTATTCTTGAATTTTGTGTAGAAAAAATGGCTAGCACTCGGCTAATACCATTTATCTCAGTTGTGTGCCATGTAGATCCTCAAAAGTTAGTATTTCACTACGGGACTCAGTTGAGACCAATTGTCTCTACCATGTCCAGTGCAAACTTTGAGGTTTATTTAGTCCATAAGGCATGCACAGCTGAGATAAAAGTGTCTCAGTTATGTGCTGCTGCTATAATACTCTTTTAACTGATTGGACTTGATTGAGACAAATCATTTTTATTGTGTCCTACTTTGGATCATTATATAAGTTGCATTCTATAAGGCTTTAAAGGAAATTATTTTAGGTTTTTGTATTTTAGGGTTTTTTTTTCTGTAGTTTCAGCTTGTAGTTTTTCATACTTTAGGGTTCTTATATTAAGTTTCTATAGATTTACTTGTAAAAATTACACTTTCAATATAGTTTTAAATCAAAAATATAAAAATACATAGTTATAGTCTTGTTTATAGATTGAAGTTACATTTTTCAATCGAGCTCAACTTGGAGAAGAAAAAGAGAAACTACTGCAACTTTAGATCCACATCTTCAAATTGGTTCAAGAGTTTATTCTTAGCTTTTTCTTACTGTTTTCATTATGAGTAGTGTGCATTCATTTTGTTGTTTAGGATTTATCTAAATCCCCTAACCCATGTAAAAAATATGAACTTATTTGTTTAATATATATTTCAGATGTTTCTTTTCCCTTCTGCTTATCTTGGCATGGATGTTATTCAAATATTTATATTATTAATCTTATTCAAGTTAATGGATTTATGCTTGTTTAATGTTTATATCATGCACGCTTTATTGTTCTTCACATATTCTATAGTTTTTATGGTGCTTTCGGAAGGGGAGCTATTAGATTTAGGGTTTGTATGTTGAAAAATTAGAAAAAGAGAGGAAAATAAATAGGTATTGAAATAGTAAGCTCTAGAATGGTATACTAGTTCATACTTAGGTCTTAGGACCTCCGTTTATGCTGGTTATCAAGTAAGTTTTGAAATGGGATATTGGGTAGTTAGATTAATAGGCTCTGAAATTGGATACTAGTGGTATAGATAGGTTGTCCACATCTAAAATGTATGAATGTTTTGTAAAAATAAACCTTGTATGGGAAAGGGAAGGATTAGATTCCTGTACAACATCTTTAGCCATTGTTAATTTATCCAGTTTATATTTTATGCTTTTAATTACCTTGTTAATTCATACTTTGCATTTTATTTATTTTTATGCTAATAGTATTTATCACAAACACAACAAAATTCACAACAATTGGGTAATTCTTTAAGTACATATCACTAATTGATCAATTATTCTTACACTAATCTTGTTTCTTAAGGGTTCAATATTTGTGGGTCTTAAAATACCTCATTTTATTACTTGTTGATTCAACACACTTGCCAAAACCCGACCAAGTTGTTGTCGGTGAAAACATTAGCGTGTTTAATTGCATATGTGATTGATTATTTTATGTGTTTTTCTTTTACTTATTTTTGTTTATCTATGCTTTTTAGGTGAATTTGGTGTATGAACAAATATCACCAAAATCATTTATCACCTTTTGACCTTAAAATCGAGAGGATCTTGCACCAAAAAAAAGAGACAAATTCAGATAAAATATATGAATTAATCACCAAATCTAGAAGTTCCTCTTGTTAATAAAGAAGTAGAAGGGCAACAACATGAGAGAAATCATAATGGTTCAAAACCAAAGACTATTCATGATTATACCATTCTAAGAAGAACGAGGAGCTTTAAACATTGGTGCTTCCTCAATAATAGTATTTTGAGATAAAATCTATGATGATCATCATGGTTCAATGGAACCAATTTTCTAGATAAAAAATAAAGTACCCCACACAATATTTAGATATCCTCTTGGAGATAAGTGATACAATCCAAATACAAAGTGTGTCGATGTATGCAATTAGATTGAAGTTTTTTCCTTCCACACTCATAGGGAAAGCTAGAGATTGGTTATCAATGCTATCGAGTTAATCTATCAATTCATGGAAGTAAATGTAGGATAAATTTCTTATGTGGTTTTTTCTACCCACCAAGACGGTAAGCATTTGAAATAAAATCTACAATCACCAACAATTGAATGATGGGACTTTACAAGAAGCTTGGGAGAGGTTTAGAAGATTGTTAAAGAGCTATCCACATCATGAAATTTTAATACATCAGTTAATATCCACATTTTATGCAGCATGCAATCAAACTACGTGGTTTTTATTGGATGTCGCATCTGGGGGAAGCTTTATGAATATTATTCTATGGGAAGCATTCTTACTGCTTGATGAAATGGCTATGAAAGATGCTCAGTGGTCTAGTTTAAGAGCATTGATGAAGGTATGAGGAGTCCATAATATAGATGAAATGGCGATGCTAAAAGCTTAAATTGAGTTACTGAAAAGGAAATCGAATGGCATAAAAGCATAGATCATTTCAACAATAAGCAAAGAGGGAAGCGCCTTTGAAGGAGGAAATTTGTAAGGTGATGCAATGGCAATAGAGCCATACACCCAATGGATGGGAGAAGTAAATGCCTTTTAAGAATATAAAAAAATGATCCATTCAGCAAGCACTACAATCCCGAGTGGAGGAATCATCTAAATTTTTCATGGAGGGATAGAAATCAAACCTTAACCTCAAAAACCAACCTAAGAGCCCTATTTAACCCATCTACACAAAACCAAGCCAATCATAACCATAGTTACAATCAACAACACCAACTACAAGCAGTAAATACTCATTTTCAAGCACCATATCAAGCACCTCAATCTCACCCACTACACTTCTAACCTTATGGTTTACAACCTATGCAACCCTCACTATAAGAAAAGATGCCAAACCTTAAGGTTATGTTTGCTAGTTTCATGATAAGGTAAAATCAGTTTATAACAAGTCAAGAGGCAAAGTGGAAGGCTCAAGAGTAATGGAATAGGAACCCAAATGCAACTAAGGAATTTAGAGACCTAAGTGGGCCAAATAGCCAATTCCATCTCAACAAGGCTGATAACTCCAATTTTATTGTTTAATTTCAGTATATTTTTGTTTGTGTCTATGTTTTATTTTGCATGATTTTTAGTGTTTTGTGTAATAACTTTCTCTTTTTATGCCAAATGAAATTATATTGATATTTACAATGTTTTGGTGTGTTTAATGGGATAAATTTGACTCTTGTGCAGAAAAATAGGGAAGAGCACGACTGAGAAAAAATGGTCCCAGCTGTGCCCATTGAAGAATCCCCAATCCATACCATTTCATTTTTTGGAATGCTCTACAAACATCAGAATCCAATCTCCACCGTTGCAAATGTAGATCAAGATGTTAAAATTCTAGGGTTAAAATTTCAGCTCGATCGAACGGTGACATATTCAGAACTTGATAAATTAATAGGACTAGTTTTTCTTCTCTTAGGGGCCGCGGTTGAGACATTTTGTCCCGGCCGTGGCCAATGCAAAATTCGAGCTGTTTTAGTCTAGAAGGTGGCCACGACTGAGAAAAAAATGTTCCAATCGTGCCTAACATGACTGGCCATGGCTGGGACACTTTTGTCTCAACTGTGGCCATCTGCAGATCTATAAAAACTGCATTTTTTTGGCAGAAAACGAAGGAGGGATGATTGGAGGAGAGCCGTCACACTTAGATTTATGGCTTTTTCCTCCATTTTTCTTATGTTTTCCCTTCATTTTATATTGTAGGTTATATTTAATTCAATGTAAACCTTAAATTAGATTTATTTTCTAATGTAAGTTAGGGTTAGATTAAATTTTTTGCATTCCCTTCAAGCTGTGTTCCTCATTTTGCTTGGAGCTTTGAAGGAGGAGACTTGGATTCGGATTGGAGCTTCACAAGCTACAAATGGCTTCATGGGTTTCCTCTTTCCTCTCTCTTTTTAATTTATTTATGTTTAATATGTAGTTTTGTTGCTTGGGAATCTTTGAATCCCCTACCCACAATGCGGATCTTGAACTAAAATTTATTTTTACATGAATAATTGGTCTATTTCACTATTAGTTATTTGTATCTCATGGTTTTTCGATCTATTAAGTTATTTTCCATGCATGATTTAATGGTTTTTATCATATGTCTTGGATGGGTATTGAGCCTAGTGGATTGGATTCTATGAATGATTTTGCTAAGTTTTTCTTTCATTAATGCTGTATTATTTTAGACGGCTCCGGAATGGAATTCTAAATGTGCAGTAATTGTGATTTTAGGACTAGAGTGTGGAGTAAAATGGATAAAATTTGGGTTGTTTGGCTCCGAAATGGGAAGACAAACCAAACTTAGGATGTTAGACCCGTGCATAGGCTAGTTGTTGGGCTGGCTCTGGAATGGGAAGTTTAGCAACTAGAATAGCTGGCTCTGGAATGGAATGCTTAGGTTAAGAGGGTTATCCCAAATTCGTTCATGTATGCTTTTAGATAAAATTAATTCACATTGGGTATGGGGTGGATGAGTGAACCTGAGCAATGTTTTAAATAATATTTTAATCCCTAGTTTAATTAGCTTATCTTCTTTATTTATTTATTTTGTTAATTTGATTTATAACGCTCTCTCAATAAAAAAACTTGGAAATTTATCTCAGATTAACTCGCTCAACTCTAGATATCTAGCTTAAAATAGCCCTTATCCCTTGGGTTCGATATTTACGGGTCCTAACTATACCCCACTTTATTACTTGTCGATCTAGTGCACTTGCTAGGATCACAACAAATTTTTGGCACCGTTGCCGGGGATAGCGGTGTTGTTTGTTTTATATCTTTATTTGAGCTTAGTTTGAGATTTTATTTTATTTTTCTTTGTCTTTGATTTGGTGTTATTCTTAGCAGGAAGATTATGATGCACTATCAAATGATGCATAGTTCTCTCCAAGATGATGAAATGGTTCTATTGAGAGCACAAATGGAGGAGTTGAGGAGGGAAATGTGGGAAATGTAGTACTCACATCAGCCTTCAACATTATGCTCATTACCATTTTTTAATGATCTTGGTTCACAATGGGTATCGCAAGAGTCATGTGCCTCCAAAGTTCAAGTCCTTATTGAATTGCTTGAATGTAAGGATTGGCAATTAAGAGTTGAAAGAGAAGAATGGATGGCCACAATCAATTCTCAAAAGAAAAAGATCAAAAATCAAGAGGCTTTATTGCAAAATCATGAGAACTTGTTGAAGACTCAAGAGCATCTACTGAGAGATCAAGAATTGGGACTTAAAAGCCTGGAATCTAAGTTAGAATTCTTGAGTAATTCTATGGAGAATCGAGGTAATGGTGATAAGGAGAAATTGAGTCATGCACAACCAGTAGATAATGAAGAAATCAAGTATGGGATGCATGCATTGGAGAAGGGACCAATCATTGTTGAAGACAAGAGCTGCAGCTTAGAGAATGAATTCCAATCTTTTGTGAAGGATGTTTCACCATATGAGCAAGAATTGTTTAACTCTCAACTGGAAGCACTAAATTCAATCCACTTAAAGAGTTTATTAAGGCTAGAAGAGCCAGAGGAATGCATGTATGAACAACCCGAGGTGGAGGGGTACTTCTTTGAAGACATGGTGTTGCCTACCTTGGTGAATTTTGATAGGTTTCTCCTACTGATGGGGGAAAATGAGGAGTAGAGTTCGGAGAGACCAACATTTGGGTCACAAACTCAGCCGTCTGGCAGTAACATGAGTCAAGCTCGAACTCATTAAACCAGAACTATTTCTCTCTCTACTTTTTAATTAGTTTGTTTATTTTGCTTGCTTTTATTTTAAGTTTCTAGTTTTTGTGTGTGTTTTTGTTTGTTACTGTTATTGCATGCTTTTGCACCTTAGTTAGCTTACCCTCGTAGTTGTTCCTATTGTGAACAATCTTGAACTTAGAATAAGAAAGCCTTATTTAGATTAGTTAGAATAGCAAGAGAGTGGTTGATTGTTGAACGGATTTTTTCTTTTTCGGTAGGTTTCAATTAGACCAATACCAGTTTGTCTCTTAATAAATGTACACTTTGGCCCTTTTTCTTAAAAAAAATAAAAAATAAAAACCAGTGTATGAAGTTGATTGAGTTGGAATTTTATAGCGCTAGAACCTTCTTCATCACCCTTCAAAGCAATAAAATGACTCAAAAATGAGATTAGAAATGACTTAGACAATATATTTTTTAATCGAATTTTGAAAAGGCCTTTGACCAACCTTTGTTTTATAATATCCCTTGCAAGCCCCATTGAGTCTATTTGAGCATGCTAAATGCGCGTTTATTTTATATTTGTTGCTTATACTTGCATTTTGATCCATTAAGCCTAAAAAGCCTTTGTCTTACCCTTTTTGAACTAACCATTCTAGAAGTAGGTGAGATAAGTTTTTCTTGGAAAGTGCTAGTAAGTAAAGGGTTGTTCTTCAAATATTAGATTCTAGTATTGGGGATACATTGCTAATATCAAGTGAGATTGAAAAATTTCAGAATGTAGTTCCTCTTTAAGAAGAATTTTTGTGAGTTCCTACTTATCAATTATAAAATCAATTGTTTTAGCTATTAGAAAAAAGGAAAAATTAAAGAAAAAAAAGAAAAAAAAAAGAAGAATAAAGCTAGCAATCTTGGTTTCATCTAAGTGTGGGGTACTCTATGTATAGAGTAGAAGGATTCTAAGCTCTTTAAATGTTAATCGAGCTAAAATCTTGGTAAAATAGTTAGAGAGGATTCTTCTTCTTCCTTGTGTTATTTCCTTGAGAAATGTTCTACATTTTTGATACCTAAAGCTTGGCAATGATGATGAGTGAGTAAATATAGAGTTGAAGTTTATTTTTAAAAGAAAAAGGGTGAGTTGAGGTAGAAATGGCAGTTCAAACTTGTGTACCTTAATCTTTTTTGTTGATAGCCATACCTTAGCAACATTATAACCTTTAAAATCCTATCTTTTCTTATTAAGAGTTATGTGTGGAGATGAACTTTGGGTTTCGGTGCTAAAGGAGAGGCTTATGGCGTCTCTTGAGTTTCGAGAGCGAAATCGCGTGTGCAATCTTTTGTACACAAATTCTTTTCTCAATTATTGGATTGCACTGGAAATTTTTGGTTTTAAAAGTTGTTTTAATTTTTTTTTTATTTTGGCCTAGCACACACATACAAAGAGATTTGCTAGTATGGTCTAGTTGAGTCTTTTTGATTTAAGACTTCGTTTAGTGACTTCTGCTAAAGTGTTTTTCCACTTTTTCTAAATTTGTGTTTTCTTTCTTTGAGTTTGAGTATATAGAAATGTGGTTGGTTCTTTTGCTCGAGGGCGAGCAAAAGCTAAGTGTGGGGTATTTGTTAACTCCAATTTTATTGTTTAATTTCAGTATATTTTTGTTTGTGTCTATGTTTTATTTTGCATTATTTTTAGTGTTTTGTGTAATAACTTTCTCTTTTTATGCCAAATGAAATTATATTTATATTTACAATGTTTTGGTGTGTTTAATGGGATAAATTTGACTCTTGTGCAGAAAAATAGGCAAGAGCATGGTTGAGACAAAATGGTCCTAGCTGTGCCCATTGAAGAATCCCCAATCGGCACCATTTCATTTTTCAAAATGATCTACAAACATCAGAATCCAATCTCAACCATTGAAAATGTAGATCAAGAGGTTAAAAAGCTATAGTTAAAAGTTTAGCTCGATCCAACGGTGAAATATTTAGAAACTAATAAATTAATGGGACTGGTTTTTCTTCTCTTAGGGGCCGCGGTCGAGAGATTTTGTCCCGGCTGTGGCCAATGCAGAATTCGAGCTATTTTAGTCCAGAAGGTGGCCACGGCTGAGACAAAAATGTTCCAACCGTACCTAACCTAACTGGCCATGGCTGGGACACTTTTGTCTCAGCTGTGACTATCTGCAGATCTATAAAAATTATATTTTCTTTGGCAAAAAATGGAGGAGGGACGATGGGGGAGAGCTGCCACACTTAGATTTAGGGCTTTTTTCTCCATTTTTCTTAAATTTTCCCTTCATTTTATGTTGTAGGTTAGATTTAATTCATTATAAACCTTAAATTAGATTTATTTTCCAATGTAAGTTAGGGTTAGATTAAATTTTTTGCATTCCCTTTAAGTTGTGTTCTTCGTTTTGCTTGGAGCTTTGAAGGAGGAGACTTGGATTCGGATTGGAGCTTCACAAGCTACAAACGGCTTCATGGGTTTCCTCTTTCCTCTCTCTTTTTACTTTATTTATGTTTAATTTGTAGTTTTGTTGCTTGGGGATCTTTGAATCCCCTACCCACAATGCAGATCTTGAACTAAATTTGATTTTTACATGAATAATTGGTCTATTTCACTGTTAGTTATTTGTATCTCATGTTTTTTTTATCTATTAAGTTATTTTCCATGCATGAATGAATGGTTTTTATCATATGTCTTGGATGGGTATTGAGCCTAGTGGATTGGATTCTATAAATGATTTTGCTATGTTTTTCTTTCATTAATGCTGTATTATTTTAGACAGCTCCGGAATGGGTTTCTAAATGTACAGTAATTGTGATTTTAGGACTAGAGTGTGGAGTGAAATGGATGAGATTTGGGTTGTTATGCTTCGGAATGGGAAGGCAAACCAAACTTAAGATGTTAGACCCGTGCATAGGCTAGTTATTAGGCTGGCTCCGGAATAGGAAGTTTAGCAACTAGAATAGCTGGCTCTGGAATGGGACGCTTGGGTTAATAAGGTTATCCCGAATTCGTTCATGTATGCTTTTAGATAAAATTAGTTCACATTGGGTATGGGGTGGATGAGTGAACCCGAGCAATGTTTTAACTAATGTTTTAATCCCTAGTTTAATTAGCTTATCTTATTTATTTATTTATTTTGTTAATTAGATTTAGAATGCTCTCCCAATCAAAAACTTGAAAATTTATCTCAGATTAACTCGCTCAACTCTAGATATCTAGCTTAAAACAGCCTTTATCCCTTGAGTTCAATATTTATGGGTCTTAAATATATCCCACTTTATTACTTATTGATCTAGTACATTTGCTAGGGTCGCAACATAGGCCACTGAGTTCTTTTCCATTAAATGTCAATTGGAATCCTAAGAAGGAAGCTAAAACCATCTTATTATGGAGTGGTAAGCAAATTCAAGAGGCTAAGCAAGGTAACAATCCTTCATTTTCTTTCAAAATTATGGAATAGACATTGAAGGTATGTGATTCTAACTCTAAGATTATAGAAAAGGTTGTTGATTAGTTACCAAAGTTAAAAGGAAAAGGTAAAGGAATTACTAATTTTTATTTACCATTTGATGCATCATACTTACCATGTCCTTAAATAGTTAGGAAAGAGAGAAATAATAAGCAGGTAGAAAAATTTTTAAACATGTTTAAGAAGTTTCACGTTAACTTGCCATTTGCTGAGGCTTGCTTCACATGCCAAAATATGCTAACTTTTTGAAGGATTTATGCTCACATAAAAAAAGTTAGAAGAGATAGGTACTATCCAATTATCTAAAAATTGTAGTGTCATTCTCAACAATAAAATTCCAGCTAAGCTTAAGGATCATTGTAGTTTCATGCTACCTTATGAATTAGAGGGGAATTACGCTGAAAATGCACTATATGATTTAGGAACCAGCATTAATTTGATGCCATATTCTATATACGGGAAGTTAAATTTGGGAGATATCAAGGAGATAAGGATGACACTTTAAATAGTGGACTATTCAGTCAAACACCCTTAGGGGATCATAGAAGACTTGCTAGTTAAAGTAGGAAACTTCATCTTCTCGATGGACTTCATTGTTATGGATATAGATGAGGATAGGAAAATCCTATTGATTGTGGGAAGGACATTCTTAAATATTGCAAAAGAACTTATAGACATGTATGGGCATATAGTGACTCTAAGGTTTAATGACGAGGAGATGGTGTTTGATGTCAACAAGGTAATGAAGCACCCATCGTGTGAATTTAAGGAGTCACTATGTTTCATGGATACCATAGAGGAATGTAAGGAAGAAATGCAAGAGAATATTTTGATGGATGCCCTACTAAGGAATTGTTTGATGCATGTGGATAAGGAAGAGGATTTGACAAGAACTAAAAAATAAATTGTGAAGAAGTTTGAAAAGGAGTATGAAGAGGGAGATTCCAATGAAAATAGGGTTAAGCTACAAAAGGGAGATTCTAAAACTTAAATCAAACCCCTTTCTTTTCATTTAAATTATGTATTTTTAGATGATAAAGCTAAACCAATAATCATATCTTCTATTTTGACAGGTATTAAAGAGGAGTTGCTAATTAAAGTGTTAAAAAAGCATAAATGGGCCATCAGATGGGAGTCTTTGAATCTAAAAAGGATCAATCCAAGTTACTGCAATTATTGAATCCTGATAGAAAAAGATTGAAAGTTAGTTGTGCAACCCTAAAGGAGATTGAATCTGGAAATGCAAGAGGTGGTAAAGAAGGAAGTTTTGAAATTGCTGGACGTAGGCACAATCTTTCCTATCTTTGATAGTAGTTGGGTAAGTTAAATTCATTATGTTCTTAAGAAAGGGGGATGATAGTGATAAAAAATGAGCAAAATGAACTTATCCATACTCGTACAATTATGGGGTGGAGGATATACATCAAATATAAGATACTTAATAGTGCAACTAGGAAAGACTACTTCCTTTTACCATTCATTGATTAAATGCTTGAGAGATTGATAGGCAACATGTTTTACTATTTTTTAGACGGGTATTCTAGGTTCTTGTAAATTCTTATAATCTTTGAGGACTAAGAGAAACCACCTTTCACTTGCCCTTATGGTACTTTTACCTATAGAAGGATGCCCTTCGGATTATGTAATGCACTGGCTAAGTTTTAGCTGTGTATGTTATCTAAATTCTATGATTTCACTGAGAAATTTATAGAGGTATTTATGGATGATTTCACCATTTATGAGGGAGATCTTGAGAGCTATTTAAAGAATCTTGATTTAATGCTAGAGAGGTGTGAGAAGACAAACTTGGTGTTGAATTAGGAGAAATGCCATTTTATGGTAAATAAGGGCGTTGTTTTAGGAAATAAGGTCTCAAAAAAAGGGATGAAAGTGGATAGAGCTAAGGTGGAATTAATCTAGAAACTCCTTCCTCCAACTAATGTTAAGGATGTTAGGAGATTTCTAGGGCATATAGGATTTTATTGTAGATCTATTAAAGACTTCTCCAATATCACTAAACTTTTTCAAATTTGTTAATGAAAAATGCTCCATTTGATTTTACAAAAGAGTGCTTGCAAGCATTCAACACATTGAAAAAAAGGTTTATTTCAGCTCTGGTAATAATTTCTCCATATTGGAATCTTCCATTTGAATTAATGTGTGATGAAAGTGATTTTGCAGTGGGAACCATGCTAGGACAAAAGAGAGAAAGTATTTTACACAATCTACTATACGAGCCACCCCTTGAAAGAAGTATAAGTCAATTATACAACTAAAAAGGAACATTTTACAATAGTTTATGCATTTGATGAATTTAGACCTTATCTTCTTTGCTTTAAAGTAATTGCATGCTTTGATTATGCATCATTGAAACATTTATTAGCAAAGAAGGAGATAAATCCAAGGTTGATTCGGTGGGTGTTGTTGTTGTAATACCTCATACTTCCTTTTCACTTATGGAAATTGTTGAATGTTTTCTTAGATGCATCTTTAATATTGTTAATGAAGGTATCAATTGCAAGAAAGGGTTGTTTATTTTCAAAAAGTTATATGGAATTCTTAGGTAGTATGGGTGATTTTAATTTGTTGGCTTTATCTTTTCTTTGGAGCCAATACCTCAAAATTTCATTACAACCTCAAAATAAGACCTAGTGATCTTATTTTTGCTTTGAATTGTTTAGCGGAGATGATTAATGTGATTCCAATGCTAAAGTAGAGGCCTATAGCTATCCTAAGTTTCAAGTGCAAAACCTTTGCACAATATTTTTGCATATTCTTATTTTTCCTCGTTCACTAGAACTCATTGGTGGTTTTGTGTTTTGAAAAAAGTGATAAAATTATTTTGGCCTAGCACACACATAAGAAAATTGATCGATAAAAATTATTTTAAGTCTTTGGTTAAATATTTCGATTAAGTGTCTTCTACTGAATATTATTTTAGTTTGTCTGAACTCTCTTATTCTGAATTAGACTTTGAATTTTTCAAAAATGTGATTAATTCATTTGCTTAAGGGGAAGCAAAGTTTAAGTGTGGGGTCTTTTGATAACTCCAATTTATTATATAGTTTTTAGTCATTTTTAGTCTAGTTTTAGCATCTTTTATGTGTTTGTTTTGTTGTTTTAGGTTATTTTCAATAAGTTCTATCAAATCTAGTAAATTCTATCTTTCACAAACTTTTAAGAAAATTTAAAGGTGAGTTGTGCATAATTGTAGAATTTTTAGGAACCTCACGGTGATAACCAAATGGTTGTGACCATGACCTAGTGTATTTTTGTCAAAACATATAGTTTCATCACCTCATGGTCATAAAGAAATCATTGTCACTATGACATAGGGCATTTTAGTATATAAACAAGATAAAAAACATCAAACGATCAGCAAAAATTCATTATCACCATGAGGTATTCAATTTTAAATATAGAATGGAATTTAGGCACACCTTACGACCAGCAAAAATTTTTTACGACCATGACCCATTCAATCCATAAGCAATTATTCAAGTATGTCATGGTTACTAGGAATTCATTGTGATTGTGAAGGATAAGAAAATACAGATTTGTAATTTGGCAAAGGGACTCAAATTTTTCAAATTTAGTTTTTCTCATTTTTTTGCTATTTTTTTCTTGAGTTTTTTTGGACAATTTCATAGGTCTATGCTTTCAAATAGATTGGATTTACATTGTTTTTGAGATTAGATTTCCTATTTTTCAATAGGAGCTCATCTTTCATTGGAGATTTGGACAAAAAGAACTTTGGAACCAGCTGGAGTTCATTTCAATGTGAATTTCTAAGTTTACTCTTTGCTCTTTCCTTTCCCTTTTTTAATTGATTGTGAGAAGTTAATTATTTGTTTTGAGGATCTTTGAATCCCCAGTACTTGATGTGAATATTGAGATTATTTGATGACTTATATATAGATGAATTGTTCATTTTACTGGATCTTGAATGTTATTCATGCTTGTTGATATTTTGATCATTTTATCTGATGTTGATGGATGATTTTATCATGTTATCTATGTTGGGTGTTAACTTAAATGTTTGAATGCCAAAGATGTATCTATGCTCTATTATTCAATCATTATTGTTGTAACTTTAAGATTGTTTCGGGATGGGACTCAATAAGTTATAGTTGTTACAGTATTAGGACTAGAGATTGAAGTAAAATGGATGTGATATGGGGTTGTTTAGCTCAAGGATGGGAAAGCAATCAAAACCTAAGATGTTGGACCTGTACGTATGCTAATTATAAGACTTTCTTGGGAAAGGACTTTTTTTATTAGAATAGTTTGCTCCAGTATAGAGGGTTACCCCAATTCAATCTATATAGATTAAAAATAATTTAATTCACATTTTGGGTATGTGGAGGATAAGTGAACTTGAGGAATGTTTTAGTTATATAAACTTTCATCTTATCTCTATTTTTTTTGCTTGAATTATTGTTAATTTTTGTAAGTTTTCTTTTAATTATTCTTTTTCTACGTTTTTAATAGTTTATATAACATATCATTAAATTTTAACAACCTATATTACCTACCAATCTAGTACACTTGTTAGGATCCGGTTAGTAACTAGTTGGCCCAGTCTTTATAGGTTTTCACCTTAGTGGATAAGATCTTCTTCAGATTCTTATTTATGTCTTAGTTGTCGTATTAGCTTATGGCATATACGAAGAAAACTTGTAATGTTGGATTCAATACTTCCATAGCAATTGCTTTTTTTAATCTAAAATCCAACTCCATTGTCTGATATTATGTGATAGGGGTATGCAAATGGTCGGTTCAATTTTGAACTGAAAATATTGAACACAAAAATTTTAAATTTTATAGAATTAAATTGAAGTTCAATGCAAAATTGAATTGAAACAAAATAAAATATTTTGATTCAATCAAATAAGTTCTTGGGCCTTTAAAGTGTATATTAGGTAGTGGATTTGATTGTGAGGTAGGCTTGGCATTTATTAGCTTCATTTGTAACTTGTTTTGGTTCTTTCCAATTTCCTAAGGCACTAATGAAATGATTCTTCCTTTTCTTATATTTTGAGAATCTTTAATATTTTCTAATAAAAAAAGTACTTTTCCAATAAAATACATGAAAACATAATATCCATAAAGATAAGGAAGTATCAATACTCATAAGAAAAAAAATGTCTTTAAGAGCAAAATAAAGAAAATAATCAAAATGGAGTTCATAGGAACTTATTTAGGTTGTGCCATTGGATCTCTACCTAATGGTATGTTCCCTAAGAATATTGCATCATTGTCACCTCCACCATCATGAAACTCCCTTAATTCTTCTAATTTTACTTTTGATTTTAAAGTCCCTCACTTGATTTATTCATAACTTTGCTTCTAATATTTTCATATTGTATATATGCTTTCTTTCCCATGAAATCAATGTTCTCTCTATTTCATAATTTGAGATATTGAGCTTGAAAGTTAGGCAATTAGAGTTTTAATGCTAGAAGGAGAAATATCTTGATATTATATTATATATTTTTATTTTTAATTATTGAAAAACTTTAATTTGTTTGATTACTATGATTTTGACATTTCGAGAGTTAAACCGAACTATAAAAATTAAAATTGCAACTTAAAATTCCACTCAAAATATTAAAAACCAAAACATCAATTTAAACACACCAAATTGTTTATTATTTAGTTCGCTTTTACACGACCTTAATATATGGTATGGGATCCCATATCTACAAATAAAATTTTCTTTAACAAAACATGCCATTTTCTTTGCCCTAATTTCTCAAAAGATATTCTTTCTACCAACTTTGTGAAATATCTATGGTAACCATTACAAATCTCTGTTGGTTATAATGTGATGGGTGGATCTCCCTAATGATATATATTCCCCATGCTACAAATGGTTATAGAGAAGAATGATTATGCAATTTCAAAACTGGTAGATGGCTAAAGTCACCATATTGCTAGCACTTTTTAACATACTAGGTGTAATCACAATCCTTGGTTAACCAAAAATATCCTCATCATATGATCTTTCTAGCTAATGATAATCAAGTCATATGGGTTCTATAAGGTCTAGCGTGTTTACTTCCTTCTCATCTAAACTTATAAGCTAAAGTCCATTTACTTACTTTTCACGTCAAATTTCAACCATATTGATGAACTAAGTTGATAACTTCTATATCATCTTTCTACCTCTATTTGTAGCTTTTTGTAAAAACTCTGCTTTCTCCAAATAGTTTTAGATGTCAAGCGACTATCGCTCTTAATCCTTTACTCTTACTTATGTTGCTTGATTAATCTCGAAACATAATGTAAACACTAGAACTTAGGGGTTTCTTAGCTTAGGAGAAAAATCTAACAATGAAAACTTAGACTTTATCAAATAGAGGTATAGTAGAAATGATGAGTTCTAATTAAAGAACCTTTTTATCCAAACTTATTGTTTAGGAAAATTGGACCCTAGTGGTTGCCATAATAAGTAAGCCGATCCATAAATATATCTTTTTTTTTCTTATTTATATGGAAAACTTTATTTGATCTCTTATATGTAAGTACATCTTATCCAATCCATACAAATATGATCAAGGGTACTCTTGTTTGTATGGAAAAGTTACGTAGTTTTATAGATATAAGCTCTCTGTGCTGCATTACATGGCTTTTTAGGGAAAAGCTATCCTAAATCTATATATACCCCTTTACAAAATACAAAAAGGGTTCCTTTAGTTTCTTTCTTGGTTCCTTAAGCCAAAAACTATGATTTTAGAAGAAAGCCATCTTCTTCTCCAACCTTGTAAAACCCTAACCTAAAAATTAACCAAGCATATTTTGGTTCTTGTTATCAAGCCTAAAAATCTCAACTTGTACTCCAAGCTTAAGGTAAAATATTAGGATCAATCTATAAGTGTAGACACTAAGTTCTAAGTAGGATCTTATTAGGGTTACTTATTAGGGAAGATAGCTCTTTGAAAGATGATGAACTAAGGATTCTAGGATCTTTTTGTGTTTAGTATACTTTACAAAAATATTTTGGAGTGTTTTATGCTTATTTTGGGCCCTTAAAGAAAGAAAAAAGTTAAATAATGAAGAATATTCCTAAAAATGTACTTAAAGGTCATTTTCATGAATTTTTGCATTGCACTCTTATCTAAAAACTCTGCATTTTCTTGCAAAGTGTTGCACACCCAAGCAATCAAGGAATATTTGCATTATTTTGCCTATTTACCAACTTGTTTACCTTTTTCTAACTGCACTTAGAGGAAATCCCCTTATATGGCCATGTAAGTCAAGGAATATGCTTTTCTATATCAAATTGGTGACATAACTGAAACACTTGAGTTGTATACCAGTGCAAAGAGCTTTGTAAGCCCGTGCAAGAGAAAAACACAAACTTTAGACGATTAAATTACCAATTTGTCTAACTTATTTAATTCGCACACTTGTACATAGTGGTTTGCACACCCTTGTAACACCACTATAAATAATTTTGGATGATAAACTTTAAAGAGGTTGTTCGATTGATTGGTAAGTTGGCCAATTAGTTGGAAAATCTAAATGTTTTCTTTGAGATTTCTTCTTTTAAAAAGCTTATTTTCAACTATTTTAACATGAAAAACATCTAAGAATTTGACATGTTACATTTTGTTTGAGAAATACACTGAGGGTAATATAAAATGTCTTTTTTTTTCATTCAGTTATTGCCAATATAAAATTTATATATTTATATTGAATTGATATAGGTTTTATTGTCTATTTATTTATAAGTTTTTGATATTTTCAGTATCTTTGTTTGGCTTAAGGTTGAAAAGCCACTTTGTAAAGGGTATTTTATCGTGTGGTAGAATAAGATTATTGCATTCTTATCCTTTTTGGTTTATTTTAATTTTATCTCTTTTGAAAAGTTTTTCTTCATAAATATTTTTACAGCACTTTGCGAGTCCTATTTTTTATACTTTTTTAACCCATTTGCTTAAAAGAACATTAATTTAAATCGGAAAAAAGTTACTCATTTGATAGTGAGCACGACTATGCATCATTTGATGTGCACCCATGCATCATTTGATGCACAGAAAAAAAATATGATTTTCTTTTCTTTTAAAAATAAATGAGTTAACCATTTGTCACTTAATGGATGCTTATGTATTTCTTGACATACATCCAAGTTTATCTCTTTTATTTAATTTAATTTTCTTTTACTATTATTACTATTGTTATTATTATTGCAACTACTACTACTACTACTACTACTACTACTACTACTACTACTACTACTTTTATTATTATTATTATTATTATTATTATTATTATTGTTGTTGTTGTTGTTGTTGTTGTTGTTGTTGTTGTTGTTGATAATCCTTTTATTAGTGCAGCAGGGTAAGCACTAAAGGTAAGTCCACATCTCCTTCATTTATTAGAAAAAGGCTTTTTTGATTGTTAAAGGAAATGTCACAAAAATATTTATATTAAATAATGCAGACTTTTGCTAATACAACTAGACCAATGTCTTGTTTCTCCCTCTAAAAATTACATGAAATTATAAAATTTTAAAATGTAAGAGATTTTGTATATAAATAAATAACATAGGTGTTGACATCGAGCCTCAAGGTAGCTTACATTAGGGTTACATAATGAGGAAGAACTATTCTTATTTCATATGGAAAGCATAAACTTAAGTTCTATCCTTGAAGTTTTGTTTTCTAGAAAGTTGAAAATGAGTTTTAAAATTTTGATTTTAGCCCTTTTCCTATGATAGACGGTCATTTATCCTAAATAGATTCCCATCTGTGGTTGTTTTGTAATTGGCTATCTCTCTATAGATAGGTTGCTTTAGCCTTTTTAGCTTATTCATGGCTTAATGATAAATGCCTACTATAATGAGTCATGGCCACAAGTCACTAAGTCTATATTTTATATGCACTTTTGAGATTTTAAAATCTATTTTCTAGTACAAGCAGCTTGTAATCAATAGATGCTTATCGATGGGTGTTTTCCAGCAATTTGCACATTTTCTAGCAGCTCATAAAAACCTAGTCAAAATCTATTTTGGAAGTAGATTTTTTTGGGTAGATTTCTAAGGGGATTTTAGGGCATATTTGAATGAATCGAGTTTTGAAAAAAATTGAAATCTCTTTCCATATTTAAAAACTAAACCCCTAGGGTTTTAGGGGGAAACATTCTTAATTTAGAGAGAGAGGTAGCCATGCTTGCGATAGAAAATTCAATTTCTACTTTTAAGAATAATAGGTCTCCAGCGTTCATTATTTTCATACAAAAGCACTTTTATTATTTTCAAACATAGAAATGAACTAATTAGAATTCGAGGTGAGATTTCAAGAGTTACAAATATTCTTTTAAGATTAATATTTTGGGCCCAATTCCCTCATTTTTTTATGGCATAAAACATGTATGTTGGATGTGATCATATATTTATTTGATATTATGATGCCAAGGTCACATAATTTATTGTTATTTCATTTGTTTTAATGCCTCTATAATTTTTATAATGACATGAATGTCTAAGTAGTAATTAAGACCTGTAGAAAGGCATGTTTTAGGATTTTTTCACAATTAATGCATGTTTATGTTTCTTGGTTAACATTATATTTTTATGGTAATTTAATCAAATTTTTAGTCTTTATATCTACATATGGCATGATTAGAAGACCAAAATATACATGTTTAGGTCAAAATCAGGATTTAATTTTACTTTATATGTTTATTGTACTTGTTATTCCGCTCTGCATGTGAAAAACGAGAAGAAAGCCTATATACCCATTGGTCACACCAAGCAATGGCACGTCACAAAGCTTTCTTTTCATCCCATCCCTTGCTTTATGCTAGCCATTTATCCCATTGGTTAGCCATATGTTGCCTCCGTTTGGTGTCATATTAATGTTTTATGTTCATTTTTATGTTTTAAATCAATCTGTATGCTTTTTTAATTTTCCAAATGTTGATTTTTATTTATACTAATGCTTATATTCATGTTCTACATGTTTAATTTGAGTTCCACAATACATATTTACTGCATTTTATTTTTAATATTTATTTTCATCTTTGTCATATATTGATTATTTATTTTCCTTATGTCTTTTGAGCAATTAATTTTATTTGCATGAGCTTTTTGAGTTTGAGGCCGATATGCCTTTGAGGATTTCCCCTAGATAATTTATCTTTATGCCTTAATTATTTGTTTTCTCTTCTTGACTTATTTCCAATAATTTATTTTTCACTTGCTTTATTGGATTTATTTGGGTTTGTAATAGTTAGTAATAAATGATTTTTCTTGCACAATAAGATAAAAATTAACTAAAATAAAATTAGGAGTCTTTGTTTTAAAAAAAATTAAAACCACTCATCCCACTTTTTCTAAAAACTCCCAAGCTATGCATGCGGAAACCAATGTTCCCACTTTAAAGAAATACCCAATTTTATGTATGATATTTCATTTCTTTTTGGAAATTTGCTTATGTAATTTTTATTGTTTTAGTTATTTACTTTACCGTTTTCTTTTATTTGCTTGATGTGTGCTCTTTATTTATTGCAAATTGTGTGAGGAGGAAGATCGAGATTTCATGTTAAAAACTTAATTGTAAAGACAACTAATTGAAGTATAAGTAAGAGTGATGTTCCAAGCTACATTAGGTTAGGGCATCATGAGGTTAGAATCCTTTTCCCAAAGTATTATTTTGTTGTAACTTTATGATATTGACCTTTTGAGCCAACTTCTATGTCTTCATAGGATGATCACCAATAATAAAATTGAGATACCCTGATATGTTATCTCACACCTTTGTTAAGGCTCAAGAATTGGTAAATTAGGTCAAAACCCTCTTTTGTTATGAAATTCCCATTCTTACAAATTTTATAAACCTCTTCCAGTCTCATACCCTAAAAGCAAGCCTTAAAGAATAATCAAGCTTCCACCATGTGGTGTTGAGGGAGTTTGATGCACATCACTATGGTGACTCCATTGCGGACTAAGAGAATGTGCTCTTAAAGTGCTTCGATTAAGTTTTTATAATTGGGTTTTTAGTATTAAATTGTTGTCTCCTTTTGAAAATTGCATTTTTCATTCATGCTAGGGCTTTAGAAATATGTTTGGCATCCTTTACTAGGAGCGGTGTATACTTAAACACACCCTATGTTCACTCAATATGGAAAAGTATCAAGGAGGACCACTAGCCCAAGCTTGTACTATGTGGTATATTAAATTGCGACTTATTAGTCTTTATGCTCATGATGAGTTAGACTTATTGGTAGGGATCCTGCTTGCATAGCCTAAAAGTTTCACCACCTGACTACAAGTCATGTAATGACAATAGCTATTTTTGTTAGGTTATATAACGTTAATCCTTTGCTTGCTATGTAGGCCATTATATATTGAAAAAATTCAAGTAAATTAGGTGGTCACTCATCAAAGGTTGCCTTGCCCCAATAGGCCTAACCCAATTTAGTTTAATTAGTTAAATACATAATTACCAAACCCATATGCCTACACTTTAAATAAGAGAGGTTATGCTATTGGTTTTACACTATACACCATATGCATCTATTGAGTTCCCTATTAAACCATCGGCTAAGTCCTCTTAGGAAAGAGATCGCATAACCTTTTATGTGGGAGTAACAAGGTTGAACTGCTATTGTTGTGCTTGTATGTGGTTGTGGTTGTTACCTAACATATTCATGCCTAATGCATCATATTTATATCACACACATGCTTCATCATCATGCATCATGTTAACTGTTAGACCTTTAAGGCCATCATATATTCATCATGGTGGTTTAGGGGTCCAAACGGTCACCTTATTAGAGAGCCTTTCATCGAGTAGCTAGAAGTAGGGTCAGAGTTAAGGTTAGAGCCTAGTTTAGAGTTTTATTTGACTAATATTTTAGGGAAGGTTCAAATTAATTGCTAAAATTAGAAATGGCAAACATAAATATTATCTCAGAGATGCTAGATAGGATATTGGTAAAGATTGAGATGAGATTATGGGTTATTTTCATTGTACCTCATATAACTTAACCTATAACACCTGCTTGGGGCTAAGATGACTTAAGTAACGTCAGGGATACTCCCTCGACAACTGCTATAGTGCCTTAAGTCTTACCAATGGAAAAAAGAAGAGATAGAGGATATGCTCATGAGGAGGACTATATGAAGGAGGAAAAAGATTAACCAGTGATAAAAGTGAGGAATATGATTCTTAAAGAAAATGCCCCATAGGAGCCACTGGACAAGAACAATTTATCAATCTTGAAATCCATTCTAAATTTCTTTAAGTTTGGCTTCATTAAGGTTTTACCCATATTTACTTTGGTGCTATTTGCATTGTTATTACCTACCATGGAAAAAAAAGGACTTCATATCTTTGCTCGACTTACCCTTTTGGATTTTAGATTTTGAAATATAAATAAGAAGTTATCGATACTATCCAAACCTCTCTTAATGCTGGTACTTTTATGTTCATTTTTATCTCAATTTTAACATAAGACTAAAAGATCTTCATGTTTTGAATGCCTTAAAAGTCTAGATTTAGATCAGTGGTGCTAAGCAAGTCCAAACCACTGATGTTGCCAGTTTTCATTACTAGATGATTTATTATGTTCAAAATCATGATATGGATATGTCTCTTCCATATTCTTCTGATGCCTTAATGATTTTTACAGATTCTACTCAAGTTTTTACCTATGTTCGAATTCCCAAGTAGCTTTCTAAAGACCAGTTGATAGAATTCTTTCCTTAGCCATGGCTAACTAGCTACGAGAAGATCCATCAATAGAAGCAACCAGTTCAGCCAATAAAACCTATATTTATATAAAAAAAGATGGTTTGATTGGAACTCAATTTCAATCCCCTTTAGATGACTCTACTGAGTCTTTTACTACTCCTATGTTTCCTACTTAGTTCATGATGCAGCTTATTTCTTTTTTCTAATAGGAATTTATTCTTATTAAAGCTTTTGGTGATGATGGTCGACCTATCTATGCTTTCAAGCATGATGGTCATTATTTTTTAGGAGAATGTGATTATGATGATTATTTGGATGCCTTTCTTTTATGCAGATTACTTCAATAATGATGATCTTTGCTGTCAATGACAAAAATCCAAAAAGAAATACTCTTCTAAAGTTAAATTTTAGGATCATCTTGATGAAGATGATGACCCTTCAATTGGTATTCTTGGCCACACCTCTGGAAAATATGATTATGCTATTCAATATAATCTTCCTCCACATTTTAAACCTTCTACACCACCTTTTTCACCTCCACTTTAACCATGTACACCATCGTATAATTCTTCTTCTCACTCACTTCAATCTTATACTCAATCTCTTCAATGGAAACCTAAAGCTGTTCAAACTCCTCTTCCTATCATTATGTACTATCCAACAACCTCTTACAAAGATGAGTTTTATTCTCTTTGGGAAATAACCAACCCAACCACTAAGATTCGTACCACTCCTTTTGTCAAATCTCCTGGTGTTCCTACTTAAGGAACTCCTAGATCTGTAACTCCTATTCAAGTTGTTCTACATTAGCAATCAAAATTTTTTTTAGCTAAGAATAAAATACTTCACAAAATTGAAACAAAAGTTGGCCATGTTTCTTCTCATTTTAATACTTTGGACTCTAAGATTTCTGATCAAAACTCTGCTACATTTTAGTTGCTCTAGTGACTCAAGAACCAAGTTGTAGAACGTGATAAACAACTTATAGCTTCCATTGCTCAAAGATCTTATGATTTTATTCTTAAGTAAAAAGCCACTGAAGTTAAATGACTCAAAGAAGAGATTACTATTATTAAATAAGATCTTAGTAGAACCTTTAACCCTGTACCTCCTACCTTATTCTTTCCTCTATATAGCTTAGCTCTCACTCCTCATACACACCAGCCTTTCATTCAAGTTCCACCTTATTCTGAACCTTGAGGATAAATCTCAATAGTTAAGCTATTCTCATAAAAATTTTATGCAACAACTCTATAAACATCCTAAAAGATCTACTAAACCAACTTCTATCATCCCTTCCCTCCTTCTAGTCAAATGACTCAATCTACCTCTCAAATAACCACACATACCTCTGTTGACCTTAAATAAAAAGGTATTTAGATTTTTGAACATCCTCGTTCTTCCCACATGATCCAACCATCTGATTCTCTTAATCATTTGATTAAGACCCTTAGGTAAAAAGCTTTGTTGTTTATTCCTATAATTTCACCTACAAATGCTCCTCCTAAACTATCTTCTTCTTTATATGATTTTAAACTCTCAGAAGATGATCCTAATCCAAAATGTTATCCAATGTTTATGGTTGATCCCACAGAAGAAATTACCACCACTTATCAGTTGCCAACCCAATCATATTACACTAATGCTCCTGACGATAATGATCTTAATGATGATGTAGTTGATAGTTGATCTATCCCTCAAAAACCTTTCACTGGATAATTATTTTAGTTCGAAGATATTCCTCCCAACAAATGGAGAGATCATCTTCAAGAATTTTATGCTTGGCTTAAACTTCAATCCAGATGTCCTAAAGCTCCTAATTTTAAACAAATCTTTATGGAATTCACTTTCTATTTTACTAGCAGAATTCATGATTTGTTTGTTAATTTTGATGAATATTCGAAGCTACAATTTCTTCGCACTGACTCTTATAATTATGTTCTCCAGTGAATCCATATTAAATTTCTCGAAACTATTGGTGATTTTGAAGAAGCTATTTATGTTGATTATTTATGAATGAAATGCTATTTTCTGCCCAGTAAACACCTTGATAAGCATTAAAAGTGCATGTCTAAATTTTTTTACATGGTCGATGGTGCTAATGATCCTAATTTGAAATAATGTTTTTTTATCTTCCATTCAAGAATAGTTATCCAATACTACATTATTCTTGATTCGAGAATAGGGTAATCAACTCAATTCTTTGACACTTGGACAAATCTACCAAAAAGTTCTCATAGAACTTTGTCACCTTTGCACTTCTCAGAAGTTTATTAAAGATACTTTATAGAAAGGTAAGGATCCATAGCTGAAAGCTGCTTGTAGATGTCCAAATTTGGAAATTTAATATTTCCTAAGAGGAATTATTCTCGTAAACAATTGAAGCATTCTAAGTTCTTGAAGAAGTCTCGACATATGTTTCCTCCCAAATGATGTAAACGAGGGAAAAAGATCGGATTCTTTCATCAAAAGAAATTTTAACCCAAAGGAGACCGATGCTATATTTGTGGTAAAAAATGACATTTTATGAAAGCCTACCCTAACAAGAGATGCTCCTAGCGACTCATTCAACATATTTAACAAACTTTTCCTGTTAATCTTCAAGATGATGATATTAAATCTCTATTTTCCATTGATGATGTTATAAATCCATACACCCTTTTTGCTATTCAATATTTTAATTCTAAAGTTAACCTAACTGGTAAAGACATCTTATCTGATATAGCTGCTCTCAATGCTATTTCAATTTCTCCAATAGATTTTGCCTATAGCCCTCATACTCTCTATCTTACACATCTTTTTCCATTAGTCCTTGTTCACATTTTCACTGATAAATTTTCAAAACCTATCTTTATGACTGTCTTCATCTATATTGGTGCTCATAATACCATTCTCAATCCCAACATCCTCCCTTTTAAATTTTGGAAACCTTACACTCAACATTTTCAAGTAACCAATCAAGGTATCCATACCATCAAACTCAAAACAAAAGATCCTATTCAAATCAAATTGTTTCCAAATTGTTATGTTTGGATTCATGCATTTGGTTTTGATCTTTCTGGTAAAGATCTCATTTTTGGTTTTGGTGCATTATTCCAGTTACCAAAGTTACATATTTAATCCACTGGCCTTTATTTCAAAAACCAGTTCCAACCTTATACCACACAACTCACCTTCTTTATAGTTTAAAATTCAAACCCATTTCACAACCTTCAAACCTAGCTCAAAACCTATTGTTATACAACCTCTCATTCTGACTTTCACACTAAACATTCCTCACCCTTATAGACCCATTCTGAATTTTTCATTAACTTACACTTCAAAAAATATGAAGACATAAACCCTACCAAAGCTACCTATCCTGAAATATCTCCAGCTAACTTTGCTTTAGCCCAAAAAGAATGTATCCAATTGCTAGCCCAAAAAATCATTGAGCCCGCAACATCAGATTGGGCTTGTCAAGCCTTTTATGTCAATAAACATTTTGAACAAATTTGTGGACATAAAGACTCAAAATAAAGGTAGAAATGAGTAATTTGGTATACATATAATATTTTAAGGGTTAAATGGTAAAGATATAATAGAATTAGATTAAAGTGATAATTAGGTAAACGATTATGATAAAAGGGTTAAAATGGTTTAAAATAAATAAATATGGAATAATAAGAGGATTGTAGTGAATAAGGGTCAAGTTGTAAGAAATTAAAATTATTGGGGTGTAATTACAATTATGCTTATTAATGAGAGAAAAATAAGGTAATTATGGAAAGTAAGAATTTAACTTGTAAAATATGTAATAAGATGAATAAGTGTGGATTAAATGTTAAATTATGTGTAAGTTGTAATTTAGGGACTAGATGGAAATTTTACATGTCAAATAATGAATTAAATATTAATCATGGATAACTAATGGCATAATCATAATTATAATGAAATTGAATGGAAAAATCATAATTTACAAATAACATAAGGATCAAAATGTAAATTGATTTGAAAACTACTTTTATCAGGACTAAAATAAATTCTTACATAACAAATAATGAAATAAATGAAAAAAATAGTTAATGGCATTATTGTAAATAAGTAAAATGAAGGGTGGTATTGTAAATTAGTAAAAGTTTAAGAATTAAATTGTAAAATAGTAATAGCAATGTCAACTAAAGAATTTAAATGTAATTAACTTTAATAAAGCTAATGGAAGAGTTAAATGTGTAAATTGTTTAGATAAATAATCGATAGATGAAATTGTAAAGTTAGTAAGATTTTATGGTATAATGAAATTAAGAAATACTAAGAATTGTAACGATGTCAAATATATGAAAAAATAAATAAAAGTTATTTAAAATAATGTATGTAATTATGATATAAATGGTTAAAACTAATTATGTTATATTTAAATTGTATGTGTATACTATAATTGTATAAGAAAGGATAAAATAATATTAAGAATTATATTAGTGTTAATAAAGGAAATATATATGTATAATTATAATAAGAATGAAGCATGTAAATGAAATTGAATAATATTTATGGAAATATTAATTATGAAAATAAGGATAGCTTAATTAGCTAGAACAAATGACTTAATTTTACATGGCCGTTATTCTTAAAGCATAAAGGTATATGTTTGATTGATGATAAGTTATTAATAGAAATAATAAGTAAGGATTTAAAGTTAACTTATTTGGTTAAAATAAGTTATTATTGTAGTATTAAATAATTGGTCAAAGTTAGTTTAATTGATTAATGTAGGTTAAGTTATTGTAAGTATTAAGATATGAAAATGTATGTATGACCAATTGTTCATAGAATATTAAACATGAAAACAAAAAAAAATATCATAATTAAAAGAAGTTAAAGTAATTCAATTTAAAAATTTGATTGTATTAGTGTAATGAATAATAATATAAAATGTAAAGTAAACATTGGTATATAAATGACATTTAGTAGTAATACAATGTAAAGTATAGGTAAATAATAATAATAATAATAATAATAATAATAATAATAATAATAATAATTTTGAATATGGAAAATTTATATAGAAAGGTAAAAAGAAAAGAAGTAATTTACCAGTTATAAAAGAAGATAAAGGTAGGATTTTTAGGTACGTAAGGATAATAAAATATAAATTAAGGAATGGAAGAGAATTATAGAACAATTGTAAGGCTAGAAGAATGAAATGTAAAGCAGATGTTTAGTCTTACTGAAATAGTAAATGATGAAATTGTAAAATGTAAAAGATAAAGTAATCAATAGTGTAATAAAAATGAAAGAAGGTTGAAATGAAATAAAAATAATGATAGTAAGATAAGAGTAAATAAAAGCTATATACTCTTATATGAATATACATACAATGAATGGTAAAGAAATAGTTATAAAGGCATTTAGTAAGGTAAAGAAAATTAATGTATCAGAAATATAAATTAAGTTACAATTAAGTATAGGCATATAATTGGGTGAGTGTTGATAGATCGAATCTATAATCTACCATAAAAATGATAATAGTTTAAATAGAAGAAAGTAAAGGAAATGTTACCAATAAAAATAATTAAGTTAACAAAGGTAATGATGATAGAAATGAGAATAATGAAAATAATAGTCTGAAAAGAGTTAAATAAGAAGCAAACATTGATAGGTACTAGACTAAATGATTAATAAGTGTAATAAAAGAATTAAGTATTTAAATATTATTAAAACAAGAGTGCTTGTGTTTGTATATATAATGGTAGATGGAAAGTTTAGGATATGTATCCACCGCTAGGTATTTTAATGCTCAACACATAGTGTTATTACTGCATGCAAGTTATAGAAATAGGAAGTTAAAGTGGCCATAGGTTAGTGTTGATCAAGAAGAGTGATCAAGAACAAAGAAGATAGTATAGGCATGGCATGTATATGATTGCAATGGATATAGATTGTAATATGTATGTACAAGTCTTTATAGGTTATATATGTATGTATGGTGTAGGTTATAAACAATTTTATATATGGATTGTTCATTTAATGATGTTTGAATGTTAGAAAAAAATTTACTATGTGATCTAGTATAATGTTAACTTATGACTTTTCAAAGGTGTGTTATCTGTTAATGTTCATAAAATTTAGTGTATAAGAGTGTTACAAGGTGGCAGCTAGACTTGTAGGAAATTAGGTATTTAAGTGTCCTTAATTCAAAATTTAGTTAGACAGTTTTTAGCATAGATGAGACCGAGCTTATGTTCTGAACTTCAATTTGTAAGTAGGAGCTCTTAAGGTTTTCAAGCTTGTTTTCACTACTATTCCTGAAGAAACCAACATCAAGTTTGAAGCTTTATAAGTATAGTATTTAATTTTTCCATTCTTTTATTCGCTTTGATCATAAACAACTAGTAGTTCTCTACTTTTACTAAGGGAAACTTGAACCCTTATTCTTTTATTATAATGACTCTTAATTGAGCTTATTTTTAATGTAAGCTATTATTTCTTAATTCATGTGCCTAACTTTATCTTAGATTATGATTTGATCTATGTTTAATGTTTTGAATAGATGGTTGAATGTTAATTTAAGTTGTGATCGATGATATGCATGTATTGATCTACTTTACTAATGTCAAATCACTACTTTGTTTTAAAAATTAAGATAGAGTTTTAATTTCATAAGTTGATTATATTTAAGAAATTGAATTAAGAATAAGCTGAGGTTAGGTGTTTCAAAAGAAGATTTAACTAAAGTTTAGGAGCATATAACTAGGCTTGTATGCTAGGTATTTGATCATTCTTAATAAGAGGATCTAATATTCTAGAATGATATTTTGAATAAGATATTTGTCTTAAATTGGTTTCCCATAAAAATTTGTATTATTTTAGAATCAAGTCATTATAAGTAAAAGGTGAGGCGGATAGTCCTTTAGTAGAAGTATTTTAGTCATTTATATTTATTATTACTTTAATTTTGCTTTATGTTTAATTAATTTTAGTTCAGACTTATTTTTTAATTTGCTTAATTGTTTAATATAGCTTAGTCAATCAATAATTAACTTCTAAAACTTGGGAAATTCATTCTCACATCATTTACTTTAAAATTCGAAATACACTATCTCTTAGGTATGATATTAAAAGGGCCTTAATTTTATTTACCTATATTTTTAGCTTATCTAGTACACTTGCTAGACATCAGTTAAGTTTTTGATGCAATTGCTGAGGATTGGCATTTATTTTAGATTTTCTAGTGGATTTTGTGTGTTATTCTTATTCTTATTCTTCTTCTTTGTTCCTTTATTTATTTATTTATTCTTTTATTATTTTTAAATGTCAATAGTTCATGGAAAGAGATGAGCTAATTATACCCATTCACCTTGACATTGAGAGGGCATTACATAGAGGGAGGCAACAACAAAGAGAAAACATGAATTCATAGGATATTTTAAAAGATGGCCCACCTCCAATTATCAACCACCACTTCTAGAAGGGTAAGTCATTCAGAATCATATATAGCACAACCCAAATCAAGTCCAAAGGACTGGAATGATACCAAAGACTATTACAGACTATGTCACTTCTAGGTGGAATGAGGAGCGAAGGACTATCATGCTACCATAAAATAGTCATTTTAAGCTAAAACTAGCCACCATCATGATTGTACAAAAAAATCAATTCTGTTGATCGAAAATTGAGGATCCAGCTTAGAATTTTGATATTTTCGTAAAGATAAGTGATATAGTTCAAATTTCAAATATGTTGATGGATGTTATCCAACTAAAGTTATTCCCATTCACATTCATCAATAAGGCATGAAAATAGTTACAAATGTTACCAAGCCAATCTATAAAATCCTGAGAGCAAATGCAAGAAATATTCTTAGTGATGTTCTTCCCACCAACCAAGATAACCACCATTACGAATGACATATACATTTTCTAGCAGCTGTATAAGGAACCATTTCAAGTGGTTTGGAAGAGGTTTATAAGACTTTTAAAGTGTTGCCCTCACCATGAGATTGCTATGCATTAGTTGATGTCTTTTTTATATGGGTGTCAATCAAATAGCACGATATTCCTAGATGTAGCCTTGGATGGAAGTTTTATGAATAAGATATCGGAGGAAGCCTTTATACTTTTAGATGAGATGGCCATAAATGAAGGTTAATGGGCTAATATCAAAATTATACAGACTAAGTAAGGAGTGCATAGTGTAGATAAGGTGGCTATAATAAGGGCTCAAATAGAGCTATTGAATAAGGAATTGAGCATATCGAAGCTATAAAAAGTATAAGCCCTTCAAGGATGTGATACTTATAAAGGTGGATATACCATATTAGAAAACAAGGTTAAAGATACTGGAAGTCAGTTGATTAAAGATGTTAATACTATAAATCTATATGGTAATACCTACAATCCTAGATGGAGGAAGCATCCCAACTTCTCATTGAGAGAGAGGAATAATGCATCCACTTCTAACACTAAACCTAAAGCCCAATTCAACCACAATACTAACAACCACAAAGCCTTTCAAGCACCAACCCTAACAAACTTTCCATCAACCTACCAAACTCCACACTAAAACTAACCTCTACTAACCACTTGATTTTTAGCTAAGTCACGAACCTCCACACGAGAGAAAACCTAATCTAGAGGAGACATTTTCTAACTCATTACCATTTAGTCTATATTTTTTTGTAAGTCAAGATGCTAGATGAAAATCTCAGGATCTGTGGATAAGGAATCAAAATGCATAAATTAGAAATTTGGAACTCAAGTTTGATAACTTGCTAATTCACTCTATAATAGAACCTATGTTACATTTTCATCCAACGTGGATCAAAATCTAAAGGAGGAGGAAAAAGATATCACTTTGAGGAGTGAAAAAGAGGTAAAAGAGGATGAAAAAGGTGGACTTTCTTCAAAAGTGGTGGAACCAACAATAGAGATAAGTATTTCTTAACCTAATATTGTTATTGATGTACTGAAAATAGTTGACAAAGGTAAAGGTGTGGAAAAATCCAATGTGACTAGTATTGCTGAATCTAAGTTACCTTATCCTTCTCTAGATAGTAAAGATAAGCAAAATGAATAATTAGCAAGGTTTGTTGATAAGTTTAAAAAGTTGCATGTAAATTTACCTTTCCCTAAAGCATTATTACATATCCAAATATGAAAAATTTATGAAAGAGCTTTGTTCACATAAAAAAACCTAGAGGGTATGGGTGCATTATAATGATATAAGAATAGAAGTGCAATCTTGATGAATAAAATTCTTGAAAAACTACAAGATCCAAGTAGTTTCACTTTCCCATATGAGCTAGGAGGGAATTTTGTTGGTCATGATCTATGTGATTTAAGTGTTTGTATAAATTTAATGCCTTATTCCATTTGTAGGAAATTAAATTTAGGAGATATTAAGGAAACTCAAGTGACACTGCAATTAGCAGATAGGCCTATGAGGAGAGCTAAATGAATAATTGAAGATCTTTTAGTTAAAGTAGGAAACTTGATCTTCATGGTGGATTTTGTTGTGATAGATATGGAGTAAGATAGGAAAGTGCCATTGATTGTTTAATGACCATTCTTGAATACCGTAAAGGCTTTAATAGATGTTTATGAAAAAATAGTTACTTTAAGATTTAATATAAGGAGATGGTGTTTAATGCCAATATGATGATGCAACATCCCTCGTATGACTTTAAAGAATCAATTTTCTTCATTAAAGGTATCTATGAATGTGTGGAGAAAGCTCAAGAGGAGATCATTATGGAAGATACACTTCAAAACTATTTAATACACTCTAAAGACAAAGATAACATAAATGAAAGGGAGGCGAGGCTGGTCAATGAGTTAGATGAAAAGTATAAGGATGGGGGAATAAAGGAGATAGGTTCTTCCCTTCCAGAGAAAGAAAATAATTTTGAGCTTAAAAATTTACCATCTTATTTGAAATATGTGTTTTTAAAGGATAATTCAAAACCTATAATTATTTCTTCTAATTTGATAGGTTTGGAGGAAGAGATGCTCATTGTAGTGTTAAGGAAGCATGAGGGAGCCATTGAATTTGAAACTTTAGACATCAAAGGAATCAGCTCCAATTTTTATACACATCAAATTCTTATAAAGAGTAATTTTAAGCCTCTAGTGTAGCCCCAACATCAATTAAACCTAGCTATATGAAAGGTTATGAAGGAGGTCCTCAAATTTCTTGATACATGTATAATTTACTCTATTTCTAATAGTAGTTGGGTAAGTTTTGTTTAATGTGTGCCTAAAAAGAGGGGATAACTGTAGTGAGTATTGAAAATAATGAACGTATTGTAACACATATAGTTACAGGTTGGAAAGTATGTATTAACTATAGGAGATTAAATAATGCTATTAGGAAAGACCATTTCCCTTTACCTTTTATTTACCAAATGCTAGAAACATTGGCATGAAAAATATATTTTTATTTTTTGGATGGTTATTCGAGTTGCATGTAAATAGCCATAGCTTCCGATATCAAGAAAACACCATTTTTAAATGTCCATATGGTACCTTGTTTATAGACAAATGCCTTTTGGTATTTGTAATGCATCAACCACATTTGAAAGGTGTATAGTGGCCATATTTTGTAATTTTATTGAGAAATTTATGTATGTTTTCATGGATGATTTTACCTTGTATGATCATAATTTCGATAGTTATCTAGCCAATCATGCTTTAGTGTTAGAGAGATGTGAAGAGACTAACCTTATTCTCAATTAGAAATAGTGAAATTTTATGGTGAGAGAAGAAATAGTCTTAAGGCATAAAAATTTTGAAAGGTGATTGAATTTGATAAAGCCAAAGTTGATGTCATTGATAAAATTCCCTTTACTGGTGTTAACCATATTAGGAGTTTTCTTGGTCATGAAAAATTTTATCATCAGGTCATTAATGATTTTTCTAAGATTGTAAAATTGCTTTCCAATTTGTTGATTAAAAATGTTGTATTCAAGTTTGACGATGAGTGTTTGTCTTTAATTTATTGAAACAAAAATTAATTTTAGCACTAGTAATTGTATCACAAAACTAATGTTTACCTTTTGAGATTATGCGCAACACTAGTGACTATGCAGTCGAGGCAATTTTAGATCAAAGAAAAGAGAAGGTTTTTCATACAATATACTATGCAAGTCACACACTCATAGGTGCAGAAGTGAATTATACCACTACTGAGAAGGAACTTTTGACAATTGTCTTCTCATTTGAAAAATTTAGGCCATATATTTTTGGTACAAAAGTCATAGTTTGGTTTGACCATGCAACCCTTTGGCAACTCTTTGCTAAGAACGACTTTGAACCTCAGTTGATAAGTTGGGTTTTGTTACTTCAAGAGTTTAACATAGAGATCAAAGATAAGAAAGGGGTAGAGAATTTGGTGGTTGACCACTTATCACATTTATACCATACTCATATGGAAAAAGGGGAAATTTTTTATTTATTTCTTGATGAATGAATTTGTGCTATTTATGCTTGTGAAATTTTCATTCCTTGGCATGCTGATATAGCTAATTATGTTGCATGGGATTATCTTTAAAAAGATGACATGTGGTAGCAAAAGAAAAAGCTAAAAGGAGATGCAAGGAATTATTTATTGGATGATCCATACCTATTTAAATTATGTCTAGATTAGGTGCTGTGAAGATGCATTCCTAAGGAGGAGCAAATTGATATTATAAGATCATGCCATAAAGGAGAGGTTAGAGGTTGCTATCAAATATATAGTACAATAGTAAAGATCCTAAAATCAGGTTTCTTTTAGCCTTCTCCCTTTACTGATGTTAAATGATTTATATCTTCATGTGATAGGTGCCAATGTGTTAGTAATATCTGTAAGCATGATGAGATGCCATTGAACAATGTCTTAGAAGTAAAAAAATTTTATGCTTGGAGGATCGACTTTATAGGACCATTTTGAAACTCTTTTGGATTTGAGTACATTCTAGTAGCTGTTGATTATGTTAGCAAGTGGGTAGAGGTTGTAGCTAGTAGGATGTGTGATGAATGAGTAGAGCTTTAATTCCTTAGGTGGAATATTTTTACTCGGTTTGGAGCACCAAAGGCTATTATTAGTGATGGGGGCAAGCATTTTGTCAACCATCAGTTAAAAATATTGCTTAGAAAATTTGGTGCCATACATAAGATCACAACCCCATACAATCCCCAAGCCAATGGGCAAGTTGAGGTGTCTAGTAAGGAATTGAAATCAATAAAAAAAAGACAATCAATAATGCTAAGAAGGATTGGTCTCAGAAGTTAGATGAGGTTCTTAGGCCTATAAAACTACATTTAAGACCCTTATAGGTATGTCTCTATTTAGACTTGTCTTTGGAAATGGATGTCATTTACTTGTCAAATTAGAGCATAAAGTGTATTGGGCTACCATGTTTTTTCTTTTTTAATTTTGATTTGAAATGTGAAGGTGAGAAGTGAAGTCTATAGCTCAATGAAGGAATTTTGACTCTAGTCAGATGAAAATTTTTCCTTGTATAAAGAGAGTACGAAATGTTGGCATGACAAGAAGTTAATTTAGAAGGATTTTATTCCAGGAAAGTTAGCACTACTCTATAATAGTAGACTATAGTTATTCCTAGGAAAATTAAAGTCCAAGTGGCTTGGACCATATCAAGTGGTTGAAAGTAATGAGTTCAAAGTGGTCACTATTAAAATCCACAGGATGACTATGAGTACAAGGTAAACCGGCACCAGTTGAAGCCATTTATTGCATCCTAGGTAGCGGTTACTGAGGCAACCTTAAATTTTTATGAAAAGTAAGCCTATTTCAAAAATTATAGCTAAAGACTTTATAAATTCAGAACTAGATTCTTTAACCCTTATCTATTTTTAAATTTGTAGTTTATTCTAGTTTGTTATTGTTTGGTGTTCTTTTGTTCATTTTGTATGTGGTTTAAAAATTCATGAATTTAAGGTGGTGTTTTGTACATGGTTGCTTGGATCGAAAATTCATAGTTATATAATTTAGGCATGGTTTTCATTTTTCTATTCACTATGGTTATCCAATAAATTTGGTGATTATAAAAGCTTAATGTGTTGCCTTAGAAGTGTCATGACCTAATATTGGCCTACAAGAAGCTATACTTCCTAATTTCATGCTTAATAATTTTTATTGGATTGGAATGTGTTTTATGTATTATTAAGGTAGTCATATGAAATTTAGGATGCCAATTAGAGGGGACATAAATTTGAGTTAAGCATATAAGTGATTTTTTTGTATTGAAACACTGTCTAATTGAAGCTCTAAATGTTCTAAGGAAAATCAACCTGATGGGACTGTTCAACATTCCTATTGGTGCTTTTGACAATTAATACAGAACCAAGGAACCTGGCAAGAACATATAAGATCCCTACCGGGTTCTTTAAATGTAAAAGAGGTAGAAGGAAACTATCCCATTGTGTTCTTCTTTCTCTAGATTGGGTTCCTTTTATTTTAAATGGTCTTCTCTTTCCTTTTTCATTTCGCCACTCCTCTTTACTTTCACTTTCACTCGTTAGATTTCCTCTAGTTTTCTCCCAACTCTTCTCTTCACTTACTCATAAAATTGACATCATCCAAGTAAGTGTTTCTCCTTTATCTTCATCTCAAGTTTAATAGTGCTTTTAATTTCTTGCTTTTGCCATGATATATTAAAGACTTATTCTTCTTTTATCTCTAGGTATATATTTTTTAGGGTTGTATGGAAAAGAAAAAGAAAAAGAAAAAGAAAAGAAAAAAAGAAAAAGAAAAGGAAAATAAAAAGAAAAGAAAAAAAGAAAAAGAGAAAAGAAAAAGAAAAAAAGTTCAAATCAGTAAGCTACCAAATTATAGCAAATTTTTAAGTGTGGGGTGTTTATAAGAGAGAGAAAGGTTTTGAGCTCCCAAATTTGGTTGAGTATGTGAGAAAATCATAGGAAAGTTTAAGTAATATTTCTTTTTAGTTCTTTGATATGTTTCATTCTTATAGAATTAAAAGTTGATGATCTGGGTAACATTAGTGGGGTGAAGTCAATCTGTAGAAATTACGATTTGTACAATCAGATAGTGGCTATTCTTGTTGTTTACCTTTAACCACTCTTTGGTTAGCTTGTACCATGACCACATTACAACCATAATGAAGTCCTAATGATTCTATTTTGTTTTGAGTTGTTTAGCAAAGATAACCTTAGGGTTTCGATGCTAAAAGAGAGGCCTATGGCCTTTTTAGAGCTTCAAGTGCAAAATTGCATGTGCATTTCGATGTATATTAATTTTGTAGCTTGGTTACTAGATTGCACTAGTTTTTTTTTTATTTTTAAAAGTATTTAAAATATTTTGATCTTGTGCACACATATGAAAACTTACTTATAATCTCTTATTTGAATCAAGTTTAGTTAGGATTTCATGTACTGCTATTAATTATTGATCATGATTTTGAACTGCATAATTCTTAATTTGGAGTTTTATTATTTTAAGAATGTGGTTTGTTCAAATTTACTTGAGGACAAGTAAAGTCTAGGTGTGGGGTGTTTGAGTTTTGATTTGCATCTATGTTTTTAGGTAGTTTTAGGTTTGCTTTGTAGTATTATTGTTGTTAATTTGCTTGATTTTACATTTAAAGTTTAAGAGCTTTGATTTTTGAGTGATTGAGTTTGATTTTTAGTTGGTTTGTAGATTTCTCTATTAAAATGAGTTAAATCAACTCGATAAGAAAAAGAGATATTTTTGCTTGGTTCTTAAGTGCTTTTTCTCTTTTTTATCCATTAGGTTAAAACTTGATAGGGACAAAATCATCCCCACTAAGTTCCTTTAAAGATGTTAATTAAAAGTGATGAACCGAATAGGAAAAAAAAAGGTTCCCATTGGGCCATTCAAGCTCCCATGCAAAATTATTCAACCCGATAGGAACACAAAGGCATCCTTATCAGGTTTTTTAGTAGTAAAACACGATTTAAAAAGTTTTTTCTATAGTTTAAGAGTTTTGATGGTAATTGAACTTCTAGGAAATTAGGTATTTAAGTGCCCTTAAGTTAGAATTTAGTTAGTTAATTTTATTGTAGATTAGACTTAGCTTATGTTCTAAACTTAAATTTGTATGTAAAAGCTCTTAAATTTTTCAAGCTCATTTTCTCTGCTATTCTTGAAGACACCAAGATTAGGTTTGAATCTCTATGAGTATAGTATTTAATTTTTCCATTCTTTAACTTGTTTCGATCATGAATAGTAAGCAGTTCTCTACTTTTACTGAGGGATGCTTGAACCCTCACTCTTTTATTGTAATGACTCTTAATTGACCATATTTTTAACTCAAGCTGTTATTTCTTAATTCATGTGCTTAACTTTATCTTTGATTATGATTTGATCTATTTTCACTATTTTGAATAGTTGGTTAATTTATGTTGTGATTGATGATATGCATGTTCTTGATCTACTTTACTTATGTCAATTCACTGCTATGTTTTGAAAATTATGATAGAGGTTTTAAGATCATGAGTTAATTAATTTTAAGAAATTAAATTAAAATTAAGCTAAGGTTAGGTGTTTTGAAAGAAGATTTAATGGAATTTTAAGAGCATAAAATTAGGCTTGTATGCTAGGTATTTAATTGTTCTTAATCAGAGGATCTAATATTCTAGAATGGTATTTTGAATAAGATGTCTATCTTAAACTAGTTTTCCATAACACCTAGTATTAGTTTAGAATTGAGTCATTATCTGTAAAAGGTGAGCCAGATCCCTTAGCAGAAGTATTTAGTCATTGATTTTTATTATCACTTTAATTTTTCTTTTTGTTTAATTAATTTTAGTTCAGACTTAGTTTTTAATTTGCTCAATTTTTTAATTTAGCTCAGTCTAACCTATAATTTCCTAAGAAAACTTAGGAAATTATTTCACACATTATTTACTTAAAAAATATAAAATACACAATCTCTTGGGTATAATATTAATGGGAATTAATTTTATTTTCCTATATTACCAACTGATCTAGTACACTTGCTTGACATCAATCAGTTTCCTCTACTTTCATTCTAAGGTGTATTGGTCATTGATGTTATTTGAATAATAGCTTTAGTTATAAATTTTAGCTCTAAGCCTGTGACTATAATGGAGGCTGGAACTAGGCTGTTGGGCCTCTAAATTTCTTCCTTGAAGTACTGGGGGGTCCTGATTGTGATGGCCTCCTTTTCTGTTGTGAGTGGGCTTATTTATTAACTTAATCTATTAACACTGCTTCAACTCTGATAGCTATGTTGATTAAATATATCATATCTTTATATTTATGTGCTAAAATGGCCTTCCTGATTCTGTTGTGGAGACCCTACTCAAACAACTGGCATCATTTTTCTCATGTCAAGTGGTAATCTTTCATGTATGCACTAAAACACATTCTTGTTCATATTCCAACATTATTCATCTTCCCTATTTCAATCTCTAAAATATGCTTTCCATGGTGTGTTGGTATTCTTACCTAATATATTTATCACCAAAATGCTTCAGGAAGAAATCCCATGTCAACTCAGCTACGAGAATATATCTTCTAACTGTATCCCACCAGGAATTTGTGTGTCTCTAAAATAATGCTAATGTACCCTCAATAATTTTTTTGGTGGGTTATAAGTGATTTCAAATAATCTTTTGATCTAGTTTAACCATTCTTTAGCCTCAGTTGGGGTTATTTGATCTCTCCTATAAAATTCCTTGCACCCTAACTTTTTCAATTGCTTTAGAATGGGCTTTCTAAAAGGAGGTAGAGTTGGCCGCTGCTATTGCTGTAGGGCTAGCAGAGCCTGCATTCTCTGGTAAATAAGGTCAACCATAAATTGCATGAAATTTTGTTGATTTCAAGCTGCAAGTAGTGGTGAAGGTGCTACTAAAGGTGGAGGTGGTATAGGCTACCCATGCTCTTCAGTGGCACCCTTAATCACCCTAGACTATTGAAGCACTACTTTCTGCAACCTCTTCTATCTCCAAGCCTCTTCTGGAGCTCAATGCCATCATTTAAATTAAAAAAAGGATGGATATCAAATAATTATCAAAATCATCTTATGGACATTCATTCAATTATGACATGTATATGTAATTCAAATCATCTAAACTTATATAGACTCCAATCTTAAGACTGCCTAAACCCTGCTCTAATACCACAAAATGTAATGCCATATTCTTTTCTAGGTCCAAATGTTACCAAATTATATTTATGTAACCAATTAGGCTATCATTTGTGCCATCATTAATTATTTCACATTTCATTCCTTTACAATTCGAGGTTAATTTCAAGTATCCATTCATTGGTCCTTTACGTGACAATTTAAGTCATCATCACAAATTTGCTATAATTTTGTAAGAATTTTGACAGCTCAATGGTTGTAGTTTTAACCTATCCCTCTTGCAAAAGTTCAAAAATACACTCTCAATATTCAACCTCCAACTCTAGTACTGTAGTTAACAACATTGGCACTTCTATATTCAATTGCAATAATCACAAACATAAACTATCAACTTGTGCATATACACATGTACTTATGTCTTATTATATCTGTCAGGAGTGGGATGGCATTTTGATGAAGAAATCTCTCACTTTCATTTCCCATCTCCTAATCTAAATTCTTTTATTCATCTCAAAGTCTTGCAAGAGAAATTTTCATTGGATGTTAAGTAATTTAGATGTTTTAAGTGGAATCATCAAGGTATGGTTTAAGATTTTATTTTCTCTCTTTTTTTTTCTACTTCTATCTTGTTATGTTGCTTTTCCAAAAGAGATAATATATTGGAAATTAATGCATGCATGAAATGTAATTTGTAGAGGAAGAAGCTAGGTAGAATAAAGGCAAAGAAGTAGCAAAGAATTAAGGAAAAGGCATGGTTTGGCCAAGGTGTGGGAATGGGTATTTTTGTGTTAATTTTTAATGTAATTAAATGCTGGAAATTTTAGTAAAGATATGTATTATGGCATAAGTGAATGAACCTAAGAGAATTAAATTTAATTTTTCTTAAGATAGGAGTTGTGAGAGACAATGCATGTAAATAATTATTGGAACCAGCTTTTATAATTTTAGTATATCTCGAGCTAAAAACCTTTAATTGACTTGATTCTAGTTGGTAAATAAAACTAATTTGTTTAGCTATAATTTTGTAGAAAAAGATAAACTTGGTTTTTCCTCTAAATAGTTATAATTTTTCATTAAATTTGGAACTGAACTACAGTCTATTATAGTGGATAGTTTGTAGTGTTTTGTGCATAAGTTGTTGTATATAGGTTGAAATGCTATGATTCAAATTCTTGGTAAAAATAGACTTACATGTATACAATTTTTATGAAGAAATCATAGTTTACTTCTAATTCAAAATATGTCAAATTATGGGTTAATTCCAAAACAGTTGGTAGCAAACTTTTCAAGAACAACTCTTCATGTTTTTACCATATCTTTAAATTTAAAAATGTTATTGATGTGATTTTTAATTTTTTTAAAACTAGAAATGTATTTGATCATTTTTGTAGATGATTACTTTAACTATAAATGGCTTTTCATAGGTCAAAATTATCTTTAAAGATAAGTTTAAAAATCTATCTTAATGTATAATTGTTGCAAGAATTTACCAGAATTTTTGTATAAATTTTTTTAGCATTTAAATGAATTTAAGCATCTTTAGAACTTCTTTGTTTTTATTATCTTTATGCAAAAATGATCTTAAGTATATTAAGTACATTTACAACATAAAAATAATACATATAGATGGATAAATTCATGGAATATATGAAATAATGTAACATAGTAAACTATAAGTATGATTACTTATTAAAGCATATTAATGATAAAGGTATGTTATTGTTCACCTTATGGACATATCATAACCATACTTAAATGTTATAGTTTTATGACATGTATCTATATTGAAATATCAATTTATATTAAGATATGACTACCGGGATATAAATGCTTATGTACAAATTGATCATAAGATTTTTCGAGGTAGAGAATATATGAATATATGATAGAGACTATGTGTCTTTTGATATCACATAACTATATGATGAAGCATATGTATAGTGATTGCAATTTAAGGAAAGTTATTATTTACCTATTTGAGATAACATGAATATAGCATTATATGATGACTATGTCATGCCTATATGTTTTATGCCAAAAGATTAGTCACAATAATAAAGTAAAGTAAATGATCACATTGATAAATGAGACTCTATATACATGTATATACACTAGAGATGGAATGACTTTTCATTGATTACTTATATGAGCAAATTGTTTGAATTATGCTACGAGCTACGCATACATACACATGTACTAGAGATGGTATGTCAATTACATGATTATAAACATGTACTAGTTAATAAAATAAATACAACCTAGCCATACATATTGAGTTAGATCACAATATTGCCTACTAGTAGAGTTTAATTGTGGATAGATAGATGCCTATAGGAATAATTGCAGCTACCACCATTTGGCCTAGATGGGTCTAGAGTAAAGTTGATCCCGTTTGGATTATTAGCCAACCACATTTTGGTTGCTTGATCGATTTAAAGTATAGATTGGCCCCATTTGGGTCTACCAATTTGATATCCTCGGATATCCATCATTTTGATACCAAAGTGTATCTACCATTCTCGTTATCCACATTTAGACCTAAGCAGGCTAAAAATTCAAATTATAGTAATGACTACAATATTTGAATTAAAAGCATGACTTGCTCAAATGTTATGGTTGTACTATATGATTTATTTTAACTGCAGAAATTGTATCTCAAGTTTAAATTTTCAAAGTATATTAATCAACCATATGAATTACGTATATTGTGATTGTTTTTATCTTGGTTGCCATAATGCTCATATGTTTAAGATGTTGCCAGAATTACATATTTATTATCAATGATATTTATATAGTATGTTGCATCCGATGCATGTTGATTTTGTATGCCGATGATCACTGTGAGTGGTCATCAATCATGAATTATTTCTCCACTAAGCTTTATAGCTTAACATGAGTTATTTTATCCATGTAGGGCAATTTTGTAATAGTATTTTCAAATATTTTGTATTATGGTTATTAGACATATGAAGATGTATTTAAATATGTGTATATGGAATTGTAACCAACTCACTATATGAATAAACAAGTATATGCATGCACATAGAAAGTAAATTAGCACATATATAACATGATATGCATGATGCTAAACATGAGATAAGCATGTAAATAGTTAAAGTAACACCCATATGAATATATATGACATAGTATGATTTGAGTAATAGTAACATAATGATCTTATGATTAATAACATCAAGCATGGTAGTGATGGAAAGCATGATCAATATGACTAATCGAATATAGTTAATAAGTTAATTGTATGAGGGTGTGGCAATTTTTGTATCAGAGCCTATTTCAACCTTTTCTAGGAAATAAGAACCTAGGATTTTGTAATATGGCATGGAGTCTTATTGGGCTAATGCAGAATTTTATGTTTTTGTTATAGATCATATATGGAGCATTCTATCGATAGGCCAGCTAGAATGAATCTTACTAATCCAAGATCTTTATTAATGATTCAGAATGAGATTCCTATAGCTATTCCTAGAGAAGCATTGCTAAAAATGTCTCAGGACATGGCTTACATACTTCAAAGGATGATAACACCTAAAGCTCCAATATCTGAAATCAGGAAGCATAGTGCAATGGAATTCTTAGGCATTAATTTAGAGTTGTCAGAGGAAGCCAAATTTTGGTTGGAGAAGCTAGAGATAATCTTTGATGAAATTAATTATCCAGTAACTCACAAGGTGTCCTGGGTGTGTCATTACTTCAGGTAGTAGCCTATGACTAGTGGAAATTGGTTTTAAAGCAACCACAATTACTAGATCCCTTTACATTATAATTCTTCATAATTGAATTAAGAAAGAAGTATGTTACTGAGGCATTTAAGCAAGAGAAGAAAAAGCAATTTTTGAAATTAAGATAGAGAGTTGTGTATGTTGCTGAATATGAGAAAAAATTTAGCCACCTATGCAAGTATGCTCTTGATGAGATGCTAACCGATGCTTTTAAGTATAGACAGTTTGAGGATGGATTAAATGATTGGATTAGAGAGAAGTTGATATGACCTACATCTCCATATGTGATGAATTTCCATTAACTTGTTATAACAACTTTGCGAGTGGAAAATAATGAGATAGCTAAAAGAGAAAGAGAACAAAAAAAGTGGGTCAAGAGGTGGATTTTCCACTAGAAAGAGAGTTTGATGAGCTTAGGGAATTAGCCAGCAGAGTCTGGCTATAGCTCTACAAAAATAGATAGAAAACAAAAATCTTTTGCAATGTCCAAGTTTGAGAGAGAAGCTATGGGAAGATAGAGCGGGGGTTAAGCACTAGAATGTCCTCATTATGCTAGGCATCATTAGGGTAATTGTAGGAAACTGGCTAGAGCATGTTTTATATATGATGGTACAAACCATTTTATGGCTAATTGTTCCTTAAGAGGGATGGAGGCTTTTGACAACAGGGTAGGCGAGGAGCATCTAATGCACCCTCTTCTAGTAGAGACAGAGGTAGGGGATATGGGGGATCAAATCATCATGGATCCTAATGGAGAAACATATCTGAATTAGTTGATAGACCGATAACTCTAACTTTTCCTATAAGGACTTATGCAATAAAAGCTCGAGAGGATCATAATGCTTCAGAGGTTATAGCTGGTATTTTTTCACTTTTTGATTTTGATATGTATATTCATTGATCCTGGTTCCACTCATTTTTATATTTTTAATAAGCATATGGGTAGAAATATCACTATTGTACATGAACTGGATTATGATATTTGTGTAACCAACACATTGGATCACAATGTCGTTGTTAACAAAGTGAATAAAAAGTTTCATATTTTAATTCAAGTGAAAGAATTTACTGTTAATCTTATTCAATTACCCTTTCGAGAGTTTGACATTATGCAGGGTATGGATTAGTTATCTAGACATCATATAGTTATTGACTGTTGAGCTAAGAATGTAACTTTTATTGATGCTAATGGTAAAGAAATTTTAATTTCGGGCATTCGAATTAAGCCATTAACCAATGTGAAAATGGCTATGCAAGCTAGGCGATTTCTTAGAAAAGGGTGTGAAGCTTTCTTAGCCTTAGTATATGATTCAATAAGATAGAAAGTAAAGCTTCAGGAGATTCCGATGGGGAATGAATTTCCTGATGTGTTCCCTAAAGACTTGCCTAGTCTTCCCCCTGAGAGGGATGTAGAGTTATTCTATAGAAGTTCCACTGTGTACAACTCATATTTCAAAGGCACCATATAGGATGGCTCCTTTAGAATTGAAAGAATTGAAGATTCAGTTATAGGAATTTCTAGACAAAGGATTCATTAGGCCAAGTGCATCGCCTTGGGGTGCACTGATTTGGTTTGTAAAGAAGAAAGATGGGTCTATAAGGATGTGCATTAACTATAGACAGTTAAACAATGTGACAGTTAAGAACAAGTACCTTTTACCTAGAATTGAAGATTTATTTGATCAGTTGAAAGGTATATGAGTGTTTTTTAAGATCGACTTACAGCCAGGTTACTACCAGCTTTGGGTAAAGGATGTGGATATTCTTAAAATAACATTTAAAACCTGATATGGATATTATGAATTTTTAGTAATTCCATTGGGTTAACAAATGCACCAACTTCCTTTATGGGTCTTATAAATAGGATATTTAGACCCTAATTGGATCCATTTGTGATTGTGTTCATAGATGATAGATTGGTTTATTCAAGAAATGAAGCAGAGCATGTAGAACATTTGAAAATTATGCTACATAATCTGAGGGAGAATAAATTATTTGCTAAGTTAAGCAAGTGTGATTTTTGGCTTAAGAAATATTCTTTCCTTGGGCATATAGTGTCTTCTGAAGGCATTAGAGTGGATTCAGATAAAGTAGAGGATATTATGAACTGGAGGGCACCTAGAAATGTGATTAAAGTGTGAAATTTTCTAGATTTAACATGATATTATCATCACTTTGTGAAAGACTTTTCAGTTTAGCAGTGGTGTTTGCCTTGGAGATTTGACAACATTATTTTTATCGAAAAAGATGCAAAATTTATACAGATCATAAGAGTCTCAATTATTTGCTTACTGAAAAAGAACTTAACTTAAGATAGCATAGATGGTTAGAATTATTTAAGGATTATAATTGTATAGTGGATTATCACCTTGGACAAGCAAATGTAGTAGCTGATGCTTTAAGTGGAAAGATAATGGTAGCTATGATGTTACAATTGCATAGATGGAAATTTTTACCGAATGGTGCTTTGATAGCTCAGTTAAGGGCTAAACCATATTTAAGGCAAACACTGATCGTTGCATAGAAAGATGATGAAAAGTTGCAACAAATTATGAAATCTTCACACAAAAAGGTTTAGTTAGAGTATATAGTGAAAGAAGATAGGGGTGTGTATTATCATAATAGATTATATGTACCAGATGTCAGGGAATTGAAAAGAGTTGTATTACATAAGCTCACAACACAATATTCACTATGCACCCTGGTGGGAATAAGATGTACTAAGATTTGAAACAATTCTATAAGTGGCCTGGAATGAAAAAGAATGTGGTAGAGTATGTCTTTAAGTGTTTAGCTTGTCAACAAGTGAAAGTATAACACCAGTTTCCCTTGAGATTGTTGAACCCCATTTCAATTCCACAATGAATATGGGAAGATATGACCATGGATTTTGAGATAGGATAGCCCCTTACATAGAAAAAGCACAATTTAGTATGGGTTAAAGTAGATAAATTAACTAAATTGGCTTAATTCATACTAGTTTGGATGGATAATTCCATGGATAAATTGGCGGAACTTTATATGAATGATATTGTTAGGTTACATGGTATTCTGATGTCAATAATTTCGGATCATGATCCAAGATTTACATTGAGATTTTGGCAAAGTTTACAATGAACATTTGGAGCATAGCTTTGTTATAGTACAACTTTTCATCATCAACTGGATGGACAATTTAAAAGGGTTATCCAAATTTTAGAGGATATGATGAGAGGATGCGCTTTGGATTTTGCAGGCAATTGGGATAGATATTTGGCTTTAATGGAATTTGGTTACAATAATAGTTATCAAAGGAGTATTGAGATGGCATCATATGAAGACTTATATGGCCAAAAAAGTAGAACTTTAGTTTATTGGACTGAGTTACCAAAATGGATAATAATTGGTTCTAATATTGTTAAAGATATAGAAGAGAAGGTACATGTTATTAACCAAAGATTGAGAGAAGATAGTGATAGATAGAAATCTTATGCTAATTTGAAGAGAAATGATATTGAATATCAAATAGGTGAAAAAGTGTTTTTGAAGGTATCTCCCTAGAGAAAGGTGCTTAGATTCGGGAAAAAGGAAAAACTCAGTCCAAGATTTATTTGTCCATATGAAATTCTTCAAAGAGTTGGATTGGTGGCATATAGGCTAACTCTTCAAATGGAATTAGCTAAACTTGATGATGTATTTAACATGTTTATGCTTTGAAGATACAACTCGAATAAATCTCATATATTACCAATACAAGATATTGAAGTGTAATCATATTTCACATATGATGAAGAACCAAAAGAGATTGTGGCGAGCTAGATTAGACAATTGAGGAATAAGCAAATTCCTTTTGTCAAAGTACTTTGGCAACACCATTGTATGCAAGAAGTAACTTGGGAGCCAGAAGCAGCCATGAAAGAATAATATCCCCAATTGTTTAAAATAGGTATGAATTTCGAGGATGAAATTCTTTAAGGGGGAGAGAATTATAAGACCTTAATTTTTACCCTAGTATAAATGCATGATTAAATGGTATTCATGGTTAATGCTTAATTAATTATGAGAAATTCAATTTTGGGTAAATAGGGCAGAGCGGTAATTTTATTTATGCTCTTTATGTAAGTTATTAAGCATTAACAATTTTAAAAAGTTGTAATTATAATTAAGAAAAATAGATTCAAGGGTTAATTATAAATAAAGAAAATGTGGGGTTGAATTTATGAAAGAATGAAAAGAGAGGGGACATCTTCTTACATGCAAATTAATGGAGGACTAAATGGGAACTTCTCTTCCCATTTAAATAGTCTAAAAGCATGCATGTAAGAGAGAAAAATGAAGGCAATGGGTGTGTTCTTTGAGTGGGATGTCATTTTGATGAAGAAATCTATCTCTTTCATTTATCATCTCCTTCACTAAATTCTTCTATTCATCTCCAAGTTTTGCAAGAAAAATCTCATTGCATGTTAAGAGATTTAGAAGTTTTAAGTGGAATCATCAAGGTATGGGTTTAAGATTTTATTTTCTCTCTTCTTCTTCTCCTTCTATCTTGTTATGTTGCTTTTCCAAAAGAAAGAATATGCTTTAAATTGATTCATGCATGAAATGTAATTTATAGAGCAAGAAGCTAGGAATAACAAAGACAAATAAGTAGCAAAGAATTAAGGAAAAGGTTAGTCAATAAATTAGCTACAAAAATGCTATTCCATAGGGAAATTACTGATGGAATAAGATTCCATCAGAAAATTACCTATGAAAATTTCATTCTGTATGAAAACTGTCGATGAAAATTTCATTTTGTAGGAAAATTGCCGATGAAATATGATTCCTTTGGCAATTTACCTATAAAAATGACATTCCATTGGGAAACTACCAATAGAAATCCAATTTTGTAAGGACATTAATGATGGAATGTTCCATCGATAGTATCCCTACGGAATTCAATTTCCATAGGTAAATTACAGATGAAAATATTTTACATCGGTAATTTATCTATGAAAACACAATTCAATAAGGAATTTACCTACGAAAAAAGGATTCTATCGATAAATTACCAACAAAATAAACTTTCCATTAGTAAATTTCTTATGCAATTTTAGCCACGAAATATTAATGCCAATTTAACAATGGATTTTTTTGTTTCGTCGTTAATTTTCATCAGTAATGTTTGGCGGGAAAATTTCCCTTCATTATTTATGATGGATTTTTTATTCCATCGCAATACACTTTTTTTATAATTTTCCTTGTGAAAATTTTTTTTCCTTTGGAAATTAGCGACAAAAAATTTTCCATAGGTAATTTTCCTTCAAGAACTAGGAATTTTCTTATAGTGATGCCAATATCTCTTTCTTCATAATGGTGTAATTATCCTATGCTCCTGTGAGAGTGTGACTTGCATAGTAAATGGTATGAAAAAGCCTCTACTTTCTCTGGCCTAAAACTACTCCTACTGCATAGTCACTAGCATACACATAATTTCAAAAGATAAACTCCAATCTGGTGATGTTATGACAACTGTTGTAATCAACTTTTACTTTAATTGATTAAAAGCCTGCAAACACTCATCATCAAAGTTAAAGGTAGTATCTTTAAGTAGTAAATTAGAAAGTAATTTTGCAATTTTTGAAAAATTCTTAATAAATCAACGATAAAACTTGGCATGACTAAAGAAACTCCTAATGCCTCTAACACTAGTAAAGGGGGAGGTAATTTGTCAATCACAAAGACCAAATGGTTCTACTTTAGCCCTATCAACTTTAATTACTTTTTTGAAGATCTTATGCCCTATAACTATACCTTTCCTCACCATAAAATGGCATTTTTCCCAACTAAGGACAAGTTTAGTTTCCTCACACTTTTCTAAGACCAATGTAAGGTTAGACAAACAATAATCAAAATCATTACCATATAAAGTAAAATCATCCGTTAAAAAATCCATGAATTACTCAATAAAATCATAAAATATGGCCATCATACACCTTTGAAAAGTGGCAAAGGAATTATAAAGACCAAATGACATTCTCCTATATGCAAAGGTACCATAAAGGCATGTGAATTATTCAACATCTTATAGTCTTGGTCATTTGAGGCTATAAGAATTTGCATATATACCTACTAAACATCTTAAAAATAATAAAATATATTTTCAGCCAACCTTTCTAGCAGTAGATTAATAAAAGATAAAGGAAAATAATCCTTTCTAGTGACATTATTCAATTACCTATAGTCAATACACACTCTTCACCCCATTACTATGCGTGTTGGGATAAGTTCATCATTCTCACGAGTTACCATAGTCATACATTATACTAGATGCACCCATGCTAATAATTGATGGTTTTCTTCTCAATTTGAGTTCGGCGTAGCATTAATAGTTGTAAAAATACAATACATATTATCAAATATTCTCTTAAAATACCTAATTAATGTAACTTTTAGGTAAAAAAAAGGAATAAAAAATAGAATGCTTTAAGCCATTAAAAAGAAATAAAAAACAGAATTATACTGAATTTTTGTAATTATCTAGCAATAAAACAAAGAGCAAATGAGAGAATGATAACAAAATGTTTTAGGTTATCTTTATATCTAAAATAGGCCAAAAACCCACTTTGTTAAGTGCAGCCATCATATCAGCTTTCAGAACCAGAGAGGCAAGAAACAACCAAAGCCAATAATAGTGTGATTCCTTATTTTCTTGCAATAAAGAGAATGTGCAAATACATAGGAATCAGTTTAGGGAAGAAAGATAATAAGATCAAAGGAGAAAGAAGAGACAAGTTATCGGATATATGCTTATTTGAAAAATAACAAAACTAGTATAGTGATAATGCCCCATAAGCTCCTTACCTAAATTTTAATGGAAAAATGTAAAAAAAGAAACTTACTGCTATTTCAACCCAAGTTTAATATGAATTAGTAACTATTTTGAGAACAAGTAGTGAAAATTACCTGATAATTGTATATGTAATTAGATATCTAGGCAAGATGACCACAATCATAGTTAAAATTACCTATTACAAAGCATGAAGCTGAGAAGCCATTCATCTCTCTATCATGTGTACCGTTCAGCAAAAGTACCTAATATAGGCACAAGCTAAAAACTATTTCCTCAGACCAATTACAATGCGCTCAATAAATTGAGAAACATGTACCATAGGGCAGGTTCTTGAAGAGATGATTTCTCCAATGCCACGCAACACCTAAATATAATATAATGACAGTTATAAGTACAGAAAATCTAACATTTACAATAATTAATATTTTTCTCACAAAAATTGAGGTGGTGAAGTTAAACAGCAGTCATACAATAACATCCAAAAAAAACCCCAAGTGCATACTAAAATATAGCACAATAAGCTATCGTGGAAACAAACTAGTAAGCCAAATGTGAACCAGATACTTTGTGGTAGTAAGAAAAAAAAAGTTCATATACAACTGGACCAAATTTACTAATAATTTCTATGCAACTCAGAGCAATTTAAGTTCACCTACTGTCAAGGCCAACTGTTCCTACCTCTATCCAATATGTTGCTATTCATATGCAGAATAACAACTTAAGAACTGTAACCCACAAAGCATGCCATTGCTGACCCATATGTTTCTATTCGCCAAAACATTAGTGTTTTTATTTCTTTTATCATATTCTCAATACAAAAAAAAGGAATTAAAATCAAAGAATTATAGAACCTCAAAAACTATAGAAAAATATCAAAGAATTATTGACACTGTTCACCATATTGATTAACCTCAGAAAAATGATACACCAACTATGTGCTAACATTACATGATTGAATAAATGAAAAGAAAAAGATTCATTAATGAGTTGTATGTGGTGCTTAAATTGGTAGACAACTAGCACTAAAGGTGTCTACTAAAGCGTATAACTAAGCAATTTTAAATTTAATATAACACAAAATTAGAGCAAAAAAAAACTTTATAGATTCAAAGGATTCTATGAAGCCAATTAAACCAATTTTGTATCGGATATATAACAACCTTATTTGAAATTCAAGAAAAGATAAAAGTAACCGATTGACTTACCAATCTTATAAGTTGGGCAGTGCACTAATGAGAAGCTCTATCATCCAAGCTCTTCTCATCCAATCTCTACATCCCTAATCGTTCCTCAAAATCAACATATTTAAAAGCATCATAAAAAAAGATCTTTCAAATTAAAAGATAGAAATCAATAATAATAAACAAACTCACTATAATACACAAACATAGGACAACATGAACATTAAATCAAAAACATCATTTAGAAAACATGCTAATCAAACACTACTGCATATCTTGTTTGAAAAGTTGAGAAAAATATTGAAAGAAGCAGCACTTTTTCTTAGGGCTATCTGCAAAGATACAATAGAACTAATTTTAAACAGCTATTTTCCAGATAACTAAATTGGCAGGATATGATTAAAATTACATAGAAATTAGTGAGAAAATGCAGAATGTAGCTATCCAGTGGGCAAATTATAATAATTTTCCTAACTATTATCAGTTTAATGTACAAATAAATGGCATTAATTCATAAATAAAAGAAAAAAAACATAACAAAGTTATCAAGCATTAGAGTATGAACTCCTCATTACAACAGAAATATCAAGGTATCTGAACTCTGTTTTTCCAAGCATAACAAGGTTCCAACCTGTCTCCCGCCAAGAGATGACCTGCATCTAGATAACAAACCATGATATTGTTTTTCTCAATTTTCATGTTTAAAGAACTAAATCCTTGGGTCACTACTAAATAATCAGCATGAATAAGACATTGCATATTTTGACATTCCCTATGAAAAATGGATAACCTAATACCTACCGAACTTACAAAGATTAAACTACACATGTAACCTATAAAGAAGAGACTTGCACCTGAAAATTTTGATCGCTAATCATTTGATTAAGAAGGTACCAAATGTAGATAACCTTTGGCCACTTAAGTTGGCAAAAAAGGAAACCGTCTAGTACATCCTTCAAAGATAAGAATTTATAACTTCAAAAACTCATTATTGAAATAATAGATCAATAACGTATACCACTAAATTAACATGCACTGCTAATTAAAGTACCAAAATAGCCAAGCTAAAGAACCACATATAGGACAAAAAATAGGACCTTTATAGAAATTGCCAGAAGAGAATGGCAGATTTTATTCCTAACCAATTCACCAAAAAACTTAGAGGACTTTGACAAAGTATTAGATAGTTTTAAGTAGTTACTGAAGCATATAAGCTCGTTCTTAATTTCTTGTGCTATCACATAACCAAAACACAAAACCTGCTATAGTATATCAAATTGCATACTATATATTTTTGTTAAACAAGATGAAATTAGACAAACATGACTACGATTCAAGTACCTATTCGTATGTCAATGGAAGTAAGATCACCAGATCCATTTCCTATATATTGTGTGCCCATCTTGATCTTTAACCACTAATTTAATAGGGATCTCATGAAAATCAAATGAAATTATTGGTCTACGATGAGCAAAAGTATTATGAAGAAAAAACAAATGAACAACTCACTATAGAATGAAGAAAGAATGAATGACTCACTAAAGAATGGCATAAAGTAGAATAACTCACTAAAAATGACTCACTAAAGAATGACTCACAAAAAAAGTATAACAAAGAAAGAATGAAATACTTGTTGGAGAACGATAAGTGATGGTGACTAGTGCTGGATGGTGTGGATAGGCAGAAGGGAAAAGGAGATTGATTTTAGGGATTTGTTGGAAGAGAAACCAAAGAATTGATTTTAGACATAAGTAGATCAGGATTTTAGGAATTTTATGGAGATTGATTTTAGGCACAAGTATACCTAGATTTGATCTCGAAAATCATGCAACATAGTTAAGCTTTTTTTTCCCTTTTTAACACTTTTTACCTATCAAGCAGCTTAACAAAAAAACAAGTTATTCATGTAACCAAATCATGTGAAAGCTTTAACCTGAACTCAAAATTTTATAACTCAACCCAAATAAAATCAACATGGGTAAGGAAAAGAACTTTACTTGAGTAATATCATCGACAATAACGCCCTTCTCATGCGCCATCCTTATATCATATCACTGCACACACATTAAAAATGCTACTCAATCAGCTTGTAGCAAGATTATTCAATAATTAAAAAACTCAATTAAAAATGTCAATAGAAACTTATAATAGCAATTAAATAATTCCAAAACCCATAAATGAGTTTGAGCAACTTGAATTCCAATTTCGTCAAAGAAAAGACTACCAATTTAAAATCAAGAAGTATGCAATAAATAAAAGTTATCCTGAATTACAAGCGACCTATAAGAAAATAAAAAAGGGAATAAATAAGAGAGATGGGGATGGAATTTGATACTTTGGTCTAATTTCTCGCTAAGGCAACAAATAACAAAATTAATTAAATATCCCTAATTTAGAAACCAAAATAGAATTCGGTTCCTAATTTAGCAACCAAATTCTATTTTGGTTGTTAAATTAGCAATGGAACATAAATTCGATTGCTATTTTAAGGAAGGTTATTTAGCAACCGAATTCCAATTTCGTTGTTATTTTTATTTGAAAATGAAAATTAGCAACATAAATTAAATTTTTTTGCTATTTTAGCAATGAAAGTTAAATTCTGTTGGTATTTTTTGACCCAAAGTTATTCCACCTCCTTGGCACCAAAAATACCAACCTAATTAAATTTTTGTTGCTAAAATAGCAACGAAATTTAAATTCCATTGCCATTTTAGCAACACAAAAATATTCCATTGATATTTTAGCAACGAAAAAATAATTCCGTTGCTATTTATATTTGAAATAGTAAATTAGCAACCGAATTCCAATTTCATTGCTATTTTTATTTGAAAATGAAAATTAGCAACGAAAATTTAAATTTCATTTCTATTTTTCATTGAAAAAGTAAATTAGCAACAAAATTCAAATTCTGTTGCTATTTTCATTTGAAAATGAAAATTAGCAACGAAAATTGAATTCGGTTGGTACTTTTAGACCCAAATTATTCCACCTCTTGGGTACCAAAAATACCAATCGAATTCAATTTTTGTTGCAAAAATAACAATAGAATTTTAATTCCATTGCTATTTTAGCAACGAAAAAATATTTCGTTGCAATTTTAGCAATAAAAAAATAATTCCATTGTTATTTTAGCAACTGACAAATAATTTTGTTGCTATTTTTTGTTCCAAAATTTCTTTTCCAATCGTTGGCTTCTTTTTCAGCAATGGTTTGGGGATTTCGTTGCTAGTTTCTGTTGCTAAATTTTGGCGATAATAATTCCCTCCACTTTTAGCAATTGAAACTAACCAAATATATTTCCCTTGTTAAATCTTCAAAGTTTATCCAAATATATTTTTTTTGCTAAATAGCAATGAAATTCATTTTTCGTTGCTAATTTAGCAATGAAATCATTTCCATTGCTATTTTTTTGTTGCTATTTCTAGATTTTCTTATAGTGATGCTTTTATTTCCTAGCTAGAGATGAAAAAGGTAATCTTGACTCATAAATTATAGTAGAAATAAGTTTTTCTTTACCTTTATGTTTCTCAACAACAATAGACACTTCATTATTAACATCGGGTTTACAAATACTTATCTCTATTGTTGGTTCCATCAATTTTGAAGAATTCTTACCATTTTTAGCTTTTTTTACCTCTTTCTCACTTCTTAAGGTGATTGCCTTTGATTTTAGTCCATATTTGATGGAAAATACCTTGGGTCTTATTAGAGAGAGAATTAACAAGTTAACCTACTTAAGTTTCTAAGTTCCTAATTAAGGCATCTTGATTCCTCATCCAAACATCCTAATATTTTCACCTAACATCCTAAATAACTGTAAAGGTGGACTAAGTGGTCATAAAATTAGCAAACATCTCCTTTAAGTTAGGTTTCCTTTCTTGTGAGGGTTAAGATTTAGCTTAAAACCTAGAGGTTGATATGGTGGAGCTTGATATATGAATGGGAAGTGTGGTTGGGCTTGAGCTTAGTATGGTTACTGGATATTGCTATAGGAAGCTACATTTTTACTAGATAGAGTCCTATGTTGAATATTAGATATAGATGCATGATTCCCTTCTCTTCATGCAAAATTAGGGTAATTTCTCCACATAAGATTATAAGTATTACTATAAGGGTTTAACATATTCATCTCTTCTACTGATGTACCTAAGCCTTACTCACTTTTATTTTTAGGTGCTACATGTGTCCCTATATAAGAATCACATGTTTGAGATAAAGATGGCACATTTTGAACCTTTAAACCACTTATCTCATTTTTTAACAACTTTATATGTGCCTTTAGAATACTACCTCATCTACACTATTCACCCCTTATTTTTTCTATGTCGATCTAGTACTTGCCTATTGAGCATCATTGGCAACCATCTTATCAAGCAATTAAAAGCTTCTTCTAGGATTTTATTCATGAAACATCCTCTTAAAGCTACATCTAGGATAGATCTTGTAGCGCTATTCACACCTACATAAAAAGTGGATATTAATTAATGTACAGCAATCTCATGGTATGGGCAACTCTTTAAAAGTCTCCTAAATATTTCCCATGCCTTATAAAATGATTCCTCATAAAACTGCTAGAAATTATTTATATTGTTCCTAATAATAGCTATTTTGGTGGGTGGGATGAATCGAACTAAGAAATTTTCTTGCATTTAGTCCCATGAACTAATGGACTAATTTGGTAGCATTTGCAACTAATCTCTTGCCTTACCAATAAAAGTGAAAGGAAATAACTTAAGTTTAATGGCATCAATCGATACATTTGGTATTTATATCGTATCACTAATTTCTGGGAAAATGTCCAAATGTTAAGCTGGATCATCTATCGCTGATCCTAAAAATTGATTCTTTTGTACCATAGTAAAGGTGGTTGGTTTAAGCTCCTCGTTCAACCTAGGAGTGGTATAATCCCTAATGATTCTAGATCTAAACCCATTTCCTTAAGCTTGATTATTCACTCCTTATGCTCTAAATATAGGTGGATCTTTTTAGGAAAGGTCTTCATATGGAGGATCCATATCAAGTTCACTTTTTAATCTCTTAATCCTTCAAAATGTTCTCTTGATCTTAAGGTTTAATGGTAAAAGTGGGTCACTTTTTACCATAAATTAAAGACATCTACAATAACAAAAGAATATAATGAATAAAAGAATAAAGAATAGAAAGTAGAGAGAAAATAACAAATAAAATTCACTGTCAAAATCTAAAATAAATAAACAAACACCAATTCCCTGACAACGGCTTAAAAAATTTGATCGATATCTAGCGAGTGTAATAAATTAGCTAGTAATAAAGGGAAATATAATTAACGTTCCCAAATATTGAACCCAAGAGAAATGTGTTGTTCTATGTATTCCAAATTTTAAAGTGATCAATGTGTGCAAAGAATCCCCAATTTGAGTATATGATATGTATGGAAGAAATGTGAAAAATATAGATATGTTGGAATGTATATTTTGAATAATGAAACTCAAAATATCATGATGATAAATGTTACTTTTATAAGTTGATGTTGAGATACATATCTTAAACTTATTACAAGTAAAGAATATCAATGTTTAATAGTGAAAGTGATCACATGTTGTTAGAAAACTATTCATGATTAGGTATATGATTACCTTTTCATAGTTACACACAAGTATACATTTTCATAAATGTTTATGTTTGAACGAAGTTAAAACAAAGTAAAGTGAGTTTTACTATAAAGATTTATCTACTTGTATTATGTCTAAGATGTGGATAAATAGACATGCCTATAAAGGTACTTTGCATCTATGATAGAACAATTTCAACCCCATTTTAGTTTTAGTTGACCCCATTTGGGTCACTAAATTGACTTAGTCACATTTAGATCATAACTAACCATGTTTGGGTCATTAAATAGACATGGCCCCATTTATATCATAAACAACCCGTTTGGGTTATAGCTAACCTATTTGGGTCTGCTTGATCGGTTAGATAGTTTCATAACTTCGAGTGCAATCGTATAACTCGTTATCCACTTTTTTAAAATAGTGCAGGTTTAATACAAAAGTAAAGAAAGGTTTGATGTTAAATTTAAAGATTCATAAAGCATGATAGTTTTTAAAATGACTTTATAATGTATTATATGAAATTCCTTTATTGCATATAAAGCATATATTTTATAAGTAAATTACATCATAGTGGCACAAAGTATATTCTAGACTTAAAAATGATGAACTTGCATAGTACTAATGCCTTATCAATATTATTGGTATAAATATGTTCTTTATGGTCATATGCCTTTTTTTTATTATTATACATTACCATGATATATGTCAATGCATGATATATGGAAAAATATGACTTTAAGTAAAGGGTATTATCTTGTTGAATGTATGAAACCATTATCATAATTCTGAAGTGTCTCTATATCAAAGAATACTAGAGTTATGTAGTTACATTTGTATATTGAAATATTTTGCTACAGTATATAGGTTTATATATATTCACAATGTCTACATGTTCTTATTTTAGAGTGTGCATTGTTATATGTGCTTATGCATGGAAACACAAGACTTACGTGTCTCTTTGTATATAAGATTAATCAAGTGATGAATGCATAATTGATGTGCTTGATGGATAGATATGCTACTATGATATACCTAGTTATTGAAACATGAGTAATTATGTGTATGATAAAGTAAATATTTAAGCAATAAAATAATAATATACCGGATTACAATATAAAAATAGCTTAAGGTTGTAATTAACTAAGATATGGAAGAAGAGATATACATAAATCTTAACACCTATTGAGATGAGAATATAAGATTTAGGATAGGTACAAATGTTAAGTGACAAAAGAGTTAATTTGAGATGTGAATCTTAAGAGTACTTGAATAATAGATATAACTATAGTAATTATGCGTTAACTAATTGAATTGTTAATATGTAAGGAAGTAATAAATAAAAGTTTAAAATATTGGTACTTTAGCTTGATATGAGTAATAATAACTTTTAATGTAATGCTTGATTATAGGTCTAAAGTTAATTATGCTTGTATGATTATATGTTGTGATTACTTAGCATTAATGTCAAAGTCATTCTCAATGAATCATATAGTAGGATTGTGGATCATGATGAGTGCTTGTTAGTGATTATTGTGAGTGGTTGTTTGTCATGTTTTTAGTTCCCCACTAAGCTTTATAGCATAATATGGGTTTTCATCCATATGTGTTGCAAGGATAAGACTACTACTGGATGGCCAACATAAATCTTAGAAGATTGAAATGTATATAGTCTTAATTTTGGTTCCTTTTTTGGTTTTTTTGGAGATTTAAATTGCATTGTAATTTTTGTATAAGTACAGTTGTATAGTGTATGTAAACATTGTGATGTTTTAAGGGAAATTTATGTAATTAAAGTGTTACCCATAAGTTCACATGTTTTGGTTTATGTTTTTCTTATAAGATATTAGTATGGTAAAGTTATTGGTTTGATAGCTTAATAAATCATGTTGAAAGGATCCGGTTTAAGTGTTATAACTAGGTTACAGGGTAGCGGTGTTACAACCACATTTTTTGCTCCTCCTCCATTTGATCTATCTCTTATTATTATTATTATTATTATTATTATTATTATTATTATTATTATTATTATTATTATTATTATTATTATTATTAATGGAAAAAGCTTTAAATAATTAAAAAACAAGAAAAATTAGGGAAAAACCAAATGGCACCAAATTATGGTTCTTTGATAGAACGAACACTAAAAGTAATATTGTTGAGTCCCCAAAACCAATAAATCTAATACTTAATTTCAATTTTATCATTTAAATAATCAATTTTTTATTTTTTTAATATAATATATGATTTATCAATTTAATTTTAAAAATTTATTAGTTTAATCTATATAAAAATTTGTTGATTTCCTTTGTGTACTTATTTGTTAGTTAATTGTTGAATAAATTAACTTGTTAACCACATTGGTTGTTAATTAATTTTTTACATAAGTTAATAAATTATTTATTTCATTATATTAATGTGTTAATTCTTTATTTAATATGTTAATTTAATTTGTTTATTTGTTATTTGTTAATTTGTTACTTTTATTTAATTTTAAATATATTTTGACAATATTAGATTTATATATAATTGTGTTATTACATGAACTTTATGTTTGTATTTGTTTATTCAAGCCAAAAATGAATTTCTTGTTTCCTGCGTGAGATTCTTTTTTCAGGTCCTTTAGCGACACTCAGCTTTTCCAATCTGTAAAAGGTTTTTTTTTCAGTCCACCATTCTGCTAGCAAGGGACTTTACTCATGCCATATTCATCTATTTTGCTTTTTTTTTTTTTTTTGTCCTTTTGTGCTTTGGCCCAAATCAATTTAATTGCTTTGCTTTTGTTCCGTTGGTCTCTCCCACGTTTCGAACTTTAAGTTTGTATTGCATTATGTTAATTCCTTTATTTTGATTTATTTATTATTTGCCTATTAAGTGGTTTTCCTACTACTTTTACTATTTAATATTATTTAATTTACCAATATTAAGTTGTTAATATACTTTTAATATTAATATCTTTATTAATACTATATTTTATATTTGCCGTTGTTAATTAACTTAATTAATATTTGTGATAAATTGGTTATGTTAATTTATCATTTTTCTTTTATTTATAATATATTTTAATTATTGCTTATTATATTGATTATATTTTATTTATATGTTTTAATTAGTCCAACCAATTAATATTTGTGATTTAATTGTGAAATAGATTATTTATATATTTATGCAATATTTAATTTATTTAATTCAATCATATTTTTTATTCTTCTTTTCAATTATAATATTTATAATTATTATTATGAATATTATCGTTAATGCTTTTATGATTATTGCTATCACTATTTCATAAGTATTATTACGTTCATTGAATTTATCAGTTTATTTTGTTATATATTCAATTATTTTAATTAATTTTTCATTTAATTCATTACCAACTTTCATTATTTTTCATGCCATATTTTAATATGCGTACTTACATCCCATGTCGAGTTGGAGAATCAAAGCATGTTAGATTAGAATTTCCTTTATTTTCCTATTTTCTTATTATTTTTGGGCTTCTATTAATTAATTTTATACCTTTTATTTAATTATCTGTAATAGCTTAGTAATAAAGGTATTTGATGATAATTGGGAAAACTTCATTAAATATTTTCTACTTAATTAATTGGTTTTTCTCCATAAAATGGACTAATATCCTATTTTATTCCAAAAACCACACTAAATAATTTTATAAATATGCATGAGAGAACCATTATTCTCAATTCAATAAACAGTCTATTTTATGCATATTTTACTTGTATTATTATTCTTTTATGTCTTCAAAGCGATAGGCTAAAAGCTCATTAAATAATTTTATATAAGTTTAAATGGGTTTTTTCTATAATAAAAGGGACTAATGCCTCGATTTTTACCCATAAAATAACACGTAAAAAATAAGACTTTTCCCTATAAACATAAATGATTCTTTTGCCCTTAAATTGACTAACACGATTATTTATTAAAAGCCCTAAGGGATCAATTATCCCTTTTTTTTTATCCAAAATGCACCTAAAATGATGCCTTTTGTAAATACAAATGCAAGGACCAATGTCCTCTTCCAAATGAGCTCAATCAATTCATTGATTTATTTATGAATTCATTCTTACATTTATTTTTATAATACATTCCATGCTTTTATAGCTTTAGATATACATGCTTTCCAACTTTCCAATGTGCATGAATGCACATTTATCTTTCTAGGATGCTATCTTAAGTGAGAAAAGAGATGAAATAAATTAATCATTAAAACTTATTTATACGATATTAACCAAAGGTATAAATAAGATTGAAGTTTAAACTATCTTTAGTTTTTGCTTCATAAGGTTAGAACTCATTTGTCAATATTTTATTAGATGATGACTCTATGATACGTGCCTTGCGATGCTAAGTAAATGCTGTTATAAGTTCATTGCCAGTAAATGAATAGGGATATCTTAAGACACTACCCATGCTTTTTTTAGGCCTAAGGCATTACAGATTGGGTTGAATCTCTATCCAATGCAAAGTGACTGACCTTCAGGAGGTAAATGAACCTTGATCCGATCTTGAGCCCTAAAAATGGGTTTTTGAGAGCAAACCAAATGCCTACGGATTTTGGCATGCATCATAGTGGAAACTTCACTAGGGAATATGAGATTTTCCTCCGAAAGTTTCTTTGATTAATTTAATATAAATGAGTTTAGGGATTAAGATATTTTATCTCTTTTTGAAATAAATTGCATTGCATTCATGCTAAGGCCTTAGAATTAAATTTTAAATCCCTTTATTAACCTCGATGCATTCCCAAGGTATGACCCTACATTCACTCAATGTAAGAAAATGTTAGGCAAGACCACTAGCTCAAGCCTTGGAGCTTTTGATATATCAAATGGTAACCCGATCAATCATTATGCTGGTGATGAGCTAGACTTATTAGTAGGACAACACTTTGGTAGCCATAAAGCTATATCACCATACTAAAGCCCATGTAATGGCATAGATGTTTCCACTAAGGGCATGAGCCATAATGCATTGCTTATGATGTGGGTCTTTATCTATTGAATAAATCCTAATAAATTAAGATGCCAACTCATCAAAGGGTTCCATGCTTTGGTTAGTACATTTCAGTTTATTTGGATAATTTAAATATGTAGTAACCAAAATATATTCACATACGCTTTAAATAAAGAGAGGTTATGTTACCAATTTTTCACTGTACATTACATGCATTCATTAGGTTCCCTATTAACCTATGAGCAAATCCAACCTAGGAAAGAGACTGCACAACCTCTTGTGTGGGGCAATAAGGTTGGAAGGATTTTTTTCTTTCATATGTGTTTATCTATGTTGTATATACAAACATGCATTTATGATAAAATAACAAAAAATGGTAATAATAAATTAAAAATATATGCATAGATTTTTTTTATGAATGTGCATTTCATCTTGTATGTATAATTTCTGAAATCTTGTGTGCATAATTTTGTGCCATAAAAATGTGCATATGCATGCATCTCATTTTGTATGCAAACAAAAAATAATAATATGACAATGTGAAATATGTGTATTCTATATTTGTATTCTCTTTATCATGAAAATGTGTATGTTTTATTTTATGTGCCATAAAATGCACATTTCATATTAGTTCGCATTTCTTGCTTTATGCATAGAATTCTTCCATGCATCATGTGCATGTTATGCTCATGCATCACTTGTATATTACACATCATTGTGTTTCATGCTAACATTTGAGTCATACATTATATGCATGTCATTCATATGCATTAATCCTATGCATCAACATGTAACATATTAACCATGCATCATGTATATAACACATTCATATGTCATGCATCACAGATATGTCATGTGCTATATATACACCTAGCATGCCCATGTGTTACGTTTTTCTTATGCATCACACATTATCACATACGTACACCATGAGCTTAATCATCTGATGCATCATATGTATGCCTAATATGCTCATGTATCATACATAATATATGTGTTAGTTACATGCATCATCATGCAGTAACTCATATCATATGTATTATGCTCACAAATCATTATCATCATTACAGTGATTGACCTATGCATCACATGCATTTCTAATATATTCATCCTTATACATCATTCTATATACATCTTTGCGATGCAAAAAACAATAAAAATAAAATAATAATACATTAACATTACCATTGTATGAACATATATCAAGTGTGCATGTATATATTAATGCATGTCATAACACGTATACATCAGTATGCATCGTAGATGTACTCCTACCTTGTATGTACATAGTAATGCTATTCATGGCATATGTGTATTAATATATAACATGACATGTGCACATAGGTGTTCGCCACAGCATTTATATTAGCTTGTACATGTAAATATTAATTATCACACACATTAACAAGTGTCCAAGCATGCATTATGAAATGCACACATATCCACCATGGTATGAGCATATAGATATGCATTTTGGCATTTGCATAATGACATGTGAGCATACATTGTAACATGTAAATGTTGACATTTTATTTTAACTTGAATGTTTAAACACCTTTTGCTTACTATAACTTGAATGTGTAAACACCTATCGCTTACTATAATTTGTACAAATGCACATATATGAGTCATTGCATGTACACCTAAATATCCATCATATGTTTTAGCATATACATACTAACATGTACCATGACACTAGTGTACATTATAGCGTGTGTATATACATATCTACATATTAACATGTACCATGACACTCATATGTTAGTGTACATTATAACATGTGTATATACACATCTACATATTAACATGTACCATGACACTGCATGTATTTATTAATATACATTTTAGCAAAATACTTTCACCATCATAAGCATTCATTAACATGCATTGTAGCATGCGCATATAAATATTTGCTATCATATATGCACTATTAATATGCATCATAACATGTACCTATTGGTCATTGCTTTATGCCCCATGTATGTTTCCACTCGTATGTGTATGTAGACATCGCCTTTTACCTCATAATGGATCATGTATACAAAATAAGCATCATGCATATCCTATGTTAAATTACATGTCTAGTTATATGCATTTCACCATGCTACATTTCCTTTTTCTAATGTTGTATGTATGCATACACTTATACTACATACCTTTACACATAAGGTATGTCGTGAATCCTTTGTAGATTATTATACCAAATGCCATACACAACCTATGCCATTGAAATAAATGTCATATGTCATGTTTCTATGCCATGTCACAATCATGTATGTATCCCATTCATCATATACCTGTATGTCTATAGCATGACATACATCATATTTATATGGCACTAACTATATATGCTCATTCATATATCACATCGTGTCCCATGCTGCAAACATTTTGTATACATCTTATACTATCATATATTTGATTTTCCACCATACCAAGTAATTCATTAAAATGAATTATCATACCACATTTTATGTGTCTTATGCTACATCAGATACAGGCACTATCATTATGCAAATCATGATATGTACATAAGTGTTGTATGTCAAATGCATGCATATATTATGTGCATGTATGTCATAATCTGCATGCATTCATATAACATATCATACTTTATGCATATAAACCATCATGCTTAAAACATGTCATGTATGTATATGTAGTGTGCCATGTACATTTATTCTTACATTATGCCATATTCTGTACACACACCCTTGTTATGCATATTTTATGTATATGAGCATTGCTTGTCATGCCATGTTAGACTTTGTTTTTACTTCTCTATTATATGCCATATATGTTTTCCACATACATTTGTGTTATGTAAATGCATCCTGAGAATAAAATGTGAGAAAATAATAAAGTTAGTGCATATCATTTTATATGTGCATTTCATCTTGCATGTAAATTCTTCGCAATTATCATTCTGACCTTTTGATTTCATAGCCATTTTAGAATATGGTTTAAAGGATCAGGTGATTACTAGTCATTTTTCAAATAGGTTAAAAGTCTAGCAAGCAAGAATTGGGTTTAAGGTAAGATTTGGACTTAGATAGAGCCTCAGAGTAGCCAACAAAGTGCCTAATAAAAAATGCAACGATAAACCTCCCAAAAAAAGATGGTACTTTTAATCCTCATAATTTGGATAAAATATTTGAAGACCTTGAAAAAAAATTCATGATGATAGTAGCTGAACTTATAACTACACTAGGTAAAAGGATCGATAACCTTGAAAGAAAAACTATCGTCGGACTTACTTCTAATTTAGCTTTAATTTCTAGCACTCAACCCTTGATAATAGATGGTGTAATATCCCTAACTAATTGGTGTCATTGGCCAAACAAAGAACCAATGGATGATCATAAGTCTTTTAGGCACATATTCATAGAAGCATAAAGGGTCAATTCCCTCGACTTAGGAGGTAGAAATCATGGCAAAAGTCATCAAAGCTTTGATGGTGTTAGGACCAGTAAAAAGCTTGCTTTAGGAAGTAGCAATATATATATATAGGTAAACCTCTATCTTGGGCTTTGGAAAGACTGATCAAAATAAAGAATTACAGCCTTTACCATCAAAATCAATAAGAACATAGGGCTTGCTAAGTCACAGGGTTGATCAGTTTTGTGCTTTTCACTAGCACACTAGCCACTTGATAGACAATTGTTAAACTTTGTGAAGCCAAATCAGGGTCTTATTAATGCCAAGCAAATTGTGGACCCAGAGGACAACCGAAATGGTATGTGTTTTGAGAAGTATATGGCATGTCAATACCTAGCTATCACCCATTCAATTCCAATGACAACCAATTTAAAGAGTTACATAATGTAAATATCATCATTAATCTTGGGGCCATAGTTTAGAGATGGAAGAGCCTGAGATGTTGGGAGATTTTTTACTGTCTGTATTTACAGTATGAAAAGATGCAACATAGGCTTCTTTTTATTAATGTAAATGTACATATGTAAACTCTGCTCCACTTAATCATAAGAAAAAATAACATCTTGGTTCCATCTAGTGTGACTCTTGAAGTGAGATAGTTTGAGAAAATAAGAAAATAAAATGAAAAATAAGAAGAAGAAAAGTCATTGCCCGAAGCTAATATGACATGACAAAAATTGACAAAACACTGTGAGATTCTGCCCGAGCTTGTCTAAACTACGAACCATTTAAGAAGCAAATTTGAAGACTTAGACTACAGGTCAGAAGAGATAAGACAAAACTTCCACATGAATAACATTGAGGAAATTGATGAGAAACCATAGCTTTATTACTTGAAAGTACTTCAAAAAAGGGACCAAAGAATGATATACAAGTTATCACATCAGCTCATTATCTAAAATAAAGCACTATACAAGAAATTACCTAACAAAAACCAATTGAGATAAATAGAAGAAAGGGGAAAGACTTGTATAGAAGCTTGTGTGGCCAACATGAATAGAGAAACAAGATGGTAAGCAAAGTTTCAAAGAGCACTCCTTTCTTATTAACATTTGAGGATAAGTATGACATAGCCGATCAAGATCAAGATCTCAACTACAAAAGCTCTACTTCAAAAGCTCAGTTGTTAAAATTGGATTGGTAAAGTAGATCTTCTAAACTTTAAAGGAAAACTTTCCATCCTGGTCAAGTTTGGAAAGAAGAAAAAGGTCTATTTAAACTTTTGGAAAGTGGGTAAAGGCCATTCTTTGAAAGAAACCATTCAAATCAAGTGCTTTAGTTTACATGAGCTAAAGTTGAAGCCTTTGTACTAAAATAAACTACGATTAGAAGAGGCAACAATTTCTCACTAGTAAAGATTAAAAAAATGGGGCTTAATGAATCAAACAATGTCGACCAGCTAAAGAGGGTTCCATGGTAAAGTTAAAAAAAATGACAAAAAAGGAATATAGCCCTGCAGGTTAAAAATCGAAAAGGCAAACTTATTGAAATTAAGCTCCTTGTTAGGGAGAAAACCAAAAAAGGCATCTTAGGCAAAAATTAAGGGTTGAGAGAGAATATTTAATCAAGAAAACTAGTAAGAGCTAATTGATAACAGGAGTTGGATGCACACTAAGGGTCACTTCCTTGAGTTTGAATTGAACATATTTTTTTCATTACATGTCTGGGTATAATTATTGTTATTACTATATGAATCATGCAAATAAGAAAGCATACATTAGTTAGGTATAAACATCTAATTAACGTGTAAAAAAAACTCTTTGCATACATAAAGGTATGTACTAAGGCTAAATTCTCATATGGCAAAAGCAGCAGCTCCTATATCAAATGCTTCTACTAATGTTCTTATCATCCTCATTGAAACACTTTGTTACTAAGGGAGGGCTAGATTTTGGTGTCTAGATGCTTGTTTTTTATGAATGTCTCAAATGGAACCTAGTGTGTGCCGGCAAAGATAAAGTTGTGCCACTTAAACCAAATGAAGTAGAAATCTTTTTTATGATTTTTTTGGGAACTATATGCAGCCGAAGAAATAAAGGGTTATTAGTAAGGGTAAGGCTCGAATAACCTCTTTTTGGTAGTCAACTAGTAACTCAAGATGTAAGGCAAAGTCTTAAGGTTAAGAGAATTTTCCTCTGATGGCTATAAGTTCTTTAATACAAGGTGTAGCTTTGAATGGGCAAAGTGAAAATGTAGAACTATGATCCCTAACAACTGCCTAAAAAAGGTGCACAATAGATTAATCCCCTTAAAAATCTAATAAATGGGCAAAGTGAAAATTTAGAACTATGATCCTTAATACTGCTAAAGAAGACACACAATGGATTAATCCCCTTAGAAAGCTACTAATTGAAGTGCAAAAGCCAAGATGGAATTTCTTTTTAGGTTTTCAAGGGTATCAGATGGTATGTACAGTTTGTGAAGAAAGAGCTTATCTTTGGTGAAAGCATGATAAAGATAGATTGCTTATCTCATAAGCAGTATGAAAGCTCAGGCAAAAGGTAAGGCAGAAAAAAACTAAAGAGAAAGCAATTAAGGCAAGCTTGCCTAAAGCTTACTTAAAAGTAGATTGCTGAAGAGGGATTTCTCATTTGATGATAGTTACCTAAAGCCATGAACAGCAGGATTATATAGGTTAGAAACACTATTAACCTTAGGGGCAAGGATTGTAAAAGTGCCTAAAAGCTCATCATTAATAGTTACTAAGCTTATGGTGGATGCTCTATCATGAAGAAGTACTTGCTATCTTATGAGAGCTTCGAAAGGCTAAGGAACTAGTTGGCCTTTTAAGTCTCATGCTCGAAGGTAAGAATTCATTGGCATGCACTTTGATAGCCTTAATTTCTTTGTTGAACATTCTAACAAGGGTGATCAAATAAATTATGTTTTAGAGCCATGTTGTTTTGATTAACTGTGAGCCTAGTCACTTACACTTTGCACCTGAACAATATGATAAGATCTTGCTCCTCTACTCTATGTGTTGAATGTTTAGGTAGCTCTATTTAGAGGGGATGATAGTTTGACATGATGCAATTAATGGAAGGCTACCTCTAACTGGTAGAGGTTTTTCACTATGACTTATAGTTCCTCAAATTGTCATCTAGTACAGTAAGCTATAATCCAAAATATGACCCTGTATAGCCTATATATGACTAGGCACCTAGATTGCTTATTTGGAGTGGTAAATAAGAATCTGAGGTGAAAATATGGTCATCCTATTGTGAATAATTTTGATCATGTTAAGTAGATGGTAGTCATTAGCTAAGTTCTCTAAAATCAGTGTTAAATGTTAGGCAAGATGGATCAATAGATTAATGTTGTCATATCCAGTGTACTGGCTAAGTTTTTTAGGAAGAAAGGATCACCCTGTACTAGTTTGGCAACCATTGATGAAGCCGATGCTTAAGCCATATCTCATAGGAAGTTTTACATATAATTTAAGATGCAAACTAGAGTTTTAGGAGTAAAAAAGGAATTCTATGCTACCATAAGCCCTTCAGGCAAGGGCCATGACTTTTTAGCAAAAGTATGAGATTAAGGCTTAGTGTGGCATAGTGACCTATGGGATAACTCATCACAATTTATGGGGAAATGGATTTTCTTTTGCCAAAGGAGCAGCAATGACAGGTTGCTTGCCCTGAAAATAATAAGTGGCTCAGTTCTAAAGTAGTGACTGTAACACCTCACATAAATAAGACTTTTTTCACCATTTGTAAGTTTTTAGGGACATTAAATGGCATGCACAATTTGTAGAAGGGGTAGATTATCTTTGGCCAGAACAAGATAGACATTTCCTCTAAGATAATGAGAGAATTCAGAAATAAGATAAGGCAGAAAAAACTAAAAGAAGATAATCAAAGGAAGTTTGCCTGAAGATTGAGAGTTCTAGGCAAGACACTTATGGATCATCAGTTAACCCACATCCAAGATGGGATCCCTTAATCACCTATGATGTAGGCTATGCATTTCATGCATATATTCTTATATCTCCACATACATTATCACATTTTTGCATTTTATGCAGCATTCATGAATTTTCACATTCATTTTTGCATTCCTGTACTTTTTGTATGCATTTATACATTTTTGTATGTGTTCATGCACTCTTGCATGCTTTCTTTGGACATGAGTGTTTTGATGTATATCACTTCTACATTTTGTGAAAGTTTCATATACAACTGTCTGCATGTGTTAGTGCATATAATCAATTTGCACATACTTTACACATAATTCATTACATGTGTCTAGCATGTGAAATTTCTTATGTGTGTCTCTTATTTGATTTTATGCATATCGCTTCAAACATAATTCTTTATTCATATACAATGTTTTATATATATCGCTGCATATAACCTTGCAAGTATAGTGAAAGCATACCCAACTGCTTTTCTCTCATTAATTCTCTTGGGCCTTATTTACAAAGCTTATAGGTTTAAGAATTCCCAGCATCAAATGTAATGCCCGCTGCAACACCATTTTCTTCCCAATTTTAGGGAGTGTTCTTATAGCTTGCACTTTAAGTTAAATTATCTTTCCATGATTCTTGGTTTTTAGGTCCAAAGGTCATCACCTCCTTACTGCATTCAAAATGACCACGACGTTGTGATTTTCTAGATTTTAGAGAGTATTTCTAACTTAATCTTGTCAAGTTATGTCCAAAGTTTTGACATATCTTTCTTTTAATTCATAAGTTTAAAGGTCACGACCTCCCTAGTGTGTTCAAAGTAATCATGATGTTACCTTTCTTCCTAAGCATATATCTGACCATCACAACCTTTTTGATACATAATATGGCTATCATAACATAGTCCTTTTCCAAGATAAGGGGAATTTTTCTTATTAAAACAATTTGTACGTTAATTTTAATTTATTTTACCAAGATGTGTCTGAGTTTTAGTACAATTTCTTCTTATTAATTTACTTTCAATTTGAAATTTTACTTCATCCTGGTTATTCTCAACTGTGAATGGGTTTGATCTCAATTTTAAAAATTTATTCTTTATTAAAAAATGAGTTGAGTACGAGATAGTCATATTTTGTTTTTATCTGCTAAACTATATGAAAGCCTTGGTTAGACCATACAATTTCTAAATTTTAAGCAACTCGAGCAAGTTTTAACACAAAATAAGAAACTATTTGCAATCGAGTGGACTAGGTAAAACTCAATATGAGCAGTAGAACCTTTTTGATTTCCCATCGAAACGATCCCAAAATGAGATAAAACTTAGAAAATGATTTAAGCAGCTTTTCTTCATACAACTTTATAAATGACTCTTCCTACCCATATTTCATAGCTATTTATTAGCCCCTTTGAGTTTGTGTTTTAAACATGTTGAATACAAGCTCGATTTATTACTACACACGTTAAAACAACCCTTAACCTAAAATAATTTTTGCTTCCTTTTAGGAAGATGGCCATTGTGGTAAAGCTAATTCCATATTTTAAGAATGTGGGAGATAAATTTCTACCAACCTTTTATGTGAATTCCATTCATAGGAAATTAGGTTTATTACATGGAATAAACCTAAAGAAAAGAAGAAAAATAAATAAAGAAAGGAAATGAAAATGAATAACAGAGGAAAATAAAATGAATAACTTAAAAAAAAGAGGGAAATAGAAAACCCTTAAGGTCAACATCAAAACTATGAGGAAAAAAACAAAAGGAAAGGGAAACCTTGAGTTATTATCTCTCAAATAGTCCCCAATAAGTTAATCACTAGAGCCAAATCCAAAATGCCCTTGGAGAATGGAAAAATGGGTATATAATAGTCTTTCTAGCAATTAAGAAAGCATAGTGGTCATATTCTTCTAGTAACCTGATCCTTCTTTGTTAGTCATTGACCAAAGGTTAAAATTACAACCAATGTAAGACAACCTAATTCTAGGTTCGATCTCATCCAACCTAGTGTAGATAACCTCCTAATAAGTTTTAGTATGTAAGAAGAGGCATATGGTATTTCTTAAGTTTCAAGTTGAAAGCCATGAATGCATTTATGCATTCGAGTTAAATTTTATCCCTAAATTTGCATCCATAATTTGCTTTTCAAAAGAAAAAAATTATGTTTTAGCCTTCAGCACACATACACAGAAATAGCTTAGTATGCATTGTGCTTATGTGTTGGTTTGATTGGCTTTGGTATTAACATGCATGTTCTTCTATTCCCTCATTGAGAATAACTCCTTAATTTTTCTTATTGAGATTAAACTAGTTGAGAATGTGATTCATTCAACTTATTCAAGGATGAGTAAGATTCAAATTCAAAGCATTTGATAAGTTGCAATTACTTTAAATGTTTTATGCTTCTTTGTAAATCACTCTTTGCACACAATTGCACATATGGCACTTATCTCACATGACTCATATATATATTGTGCATACATATATGAATTTTGTACACATCCTACACTTATATAATTTTTTACATCTACTGACACGAGAAATTTCTTGTAAGGAAAAATGAGAATGGACTCCACATGCCAAATCTGGTAATAGGATAACTTTAAGTGACAAATGGTCAAGCCATAATGCAAAATTCCCATGGGAGAGATCAATCTAATTCAAATAAAAAAGAGTATTCCATAAAGCAAGGTAATCTTCCCATACCTTGCTTAAAGGGCATTTACCAAAAGATGACCACCTCACTCAAAGAGAAAACTCAATAAGGGGAATCATTCAAATCCATAAAAGGTAAGAACCTTCTTCAATTGTATCAAGCCCACTAACAACCACTTTTTTAAAGTACTAAAGTCCTCTTATAAGGCATTTGACTAATAAAGGGTTAAAATGTCAACAAGCATGTAAAAGACCAACTCCAGCCGTTTAAGAGTTAAAATATTAACAAGCTAATGGTAACTACTCAGTTGATCAAAGGTTAAAACGTTGACAAGCTAATAGTAAGCCACCCATTCCAATTGATCAAAAGTTAAAATGTCAATAAGCTAATAGTAATTACCCAATTGATCAAAGGTTAATACATCAACAAGCTAAAAGTAAACTATCCGCTATAACTAATCAAGATTTAAAGCATCAACAAGTTGATGGTAACTATTCAGTTGATCAAAGGTTAAAATGTCAATAAGCTAATGATAATTACTCAATTGATCAAGGGTTAACACGTCGATAAGCTAATGGTAAACCACCCGCTCAAAATGATCAAGAGTTAAATGTTGACAAGCTGATGGTAATTACTAAATTGATCAAAGGTTAACATATCAACAAGCTGAGAATAACCACCCGTTGTAATCAATCAAGAGTTAAAACATCAATAAGCTTATGGTAATTACTTAGTCGATAATGGGTTAACACATTGAAAAGCTAATGGTAAACCACCCACTCCAACAGATCAAGAGTTAAAATATTGACAAGGTAATGGTAATCACTCAGTTGATCGATGGTTAAAAGATTGACAAGCTAATGGTAAACCACCCACTCCAACTGATCAAGAGTTAAAACATCAACAAGCTAATGGTAACTACTCAATTGATCAAGGGTTAAAATATCGACAAGCTGAAGATAAACCATCCGCTTTAACAAATCAAGAGTTAAATTGTTGACAAGCTGATGGTAATTACTCAGTTGATCAAGGGTTAAAACATCAACAAGCTAACATAAACCACCCGTTCTAACTGATTAAAATTTAAAATATCGACAAGCTGATGGTAATTACTCAATTGATCAAAGGTTAAAATGTCGACAAGCTGATGGTAAACCACCCACTCCAACCGATCAACAGTTAAAATATCAACAAGCTAATGGTAATTACTCAGTTAATCAAGGCTTAAAATATTGACAAGCTGATGGCAACTACCCAATCAAAGGTTAAAACATCGATAAGTTGATAGTAATCACCTCATGTAAGTTGATGGTAACTACCCAACCAGAGACTCATTGCCTTAAGTGGTATATGTTCAATACAATTGGAAGCTTGCGACCTCAAGTATGCATATTTTATTCTTTACTCTAAACTTTGGTTAACCTAGTCACTAGTGCACTAAGTTCCCTAAAGTTGGGGGTAATTGTAGACACTGGATCTTAAGGCAACTCATGATAAGTGTTACCTAATGAGAAAATGATTTCTTATAAATAGATAAAAGGATGAAAGTTCTAGGCTTTTATTGGGTGTTTAATATTCTTAAGAATAATTTTGAGGGCTCTACCCATTTATCTCTTTCAAAAAAGGCAAAATGAGGAAATTGATTTTGAAAGTTTGAAGCAGTCTTGAGTTTTACAACATTATCTCAACCTACGTACCTTATAATCATATTATTCTAAGGTCATTTGAATATTAAGACATAGATCTATGACTTTTATAAGGAAACATAAACCAATTCAGTCCTTAAAATTCTTAAAATTAGGCATGAACATAAATGACCTGAATCTATCCCTACACCTAGACCAGTCTACAGTAATCTGGGCATAACTCCCACTGTAGAGCTCTAATTTTAGTGAATCCAATTTTGATATAAACTATACTTATTTTAAAGTAACTTTTGTAGAGAGAGGATGACAAAATTTTGAACCCATTATTCCCAAAAATTTTTCAAAGTCGTAATATCAATTTTATCCCTTAAGATTTCTTAGGAGCAATAATCAATATTTTTGCCATAAATCCCAATCTAAAGATCCAAACTAGTTGATTCTTAATTTATTAGAAAGCTAAGACATAAGGAAAAAATTTCAAGTAGATAACTCATCAAAAAAATGGCATTTTCTAGCCTAAATATTGGAAAATATTTCACATTAGGAGTCAGTTAGTTGAGAATAAGCTATGACTGAAGGGAGTGAGTCACACCCTTGACTCACAGGTTAAGGTCGTGATTCATTTTTGAGTCACGCCCTTGACTAATGGGTCAAGGTCAAGACTCACTTCTGAGTCACACCCCTGACTCACTCTAAAATACACTCTAAATGTAGGAATAGAGGAAAATTTGGGAAAAAAATCTATTTTTCATTCTTATCACCTTAAGATATTTTAAAAGAGTTCTTTGGCCAAAAAAAGAGCCATATTTTTTGCTTCTCCTCCTCTTGATCTAACTTTTCCTCCTTTTTTTTTCTAAAGATTTTCCATTGGAAAAAGCTTTAAAAACTTAAAGAAAAAAAACAAAAAAGAATGGTGAAAAATCCAAAGAGCATTAAATCCTTGTTCTTTGATGGAACCAACACTGAAGGTAATATTCTTCAGTCCCCAAAAAATTATAAATCTAATATTTAATTTCAATTTTATCATGTAATTTTTGAATTTTTTATTTATTGTTTTTAATATAATATATGATTTATAAATTTTGTAAATTTATTAGTTTAATGTTGATAAAAATATGTTGAGTTCCTTTATATACTTATTTGTTAGTTAATTATTGAATAAATTAACTTGCTAACCATTTTGGTTGTTAATTAATTTATTACATTAGTTAATAAATTAGTCGTTTAATTATATTAATTTGTTAATTCTTTATTTAATATGTTAATTTAATTTGTTTATTTGTTAATGTTTACTTTTATTTAATTTTTAATATATTTTGACAATATTAGATTTATATATAATTGTGTTATTGTATCAATTTTACATTTATATTTGTTTATTTTGGCCAAAAATGAATTTTCTTATTTCTTGCATTAGATTCTTCGTTCGGGTCCTTTAATGATGTTCAGTTTTTCCCATCTTTAAAAGGTTCATTTTTCGGTCCACCATCCTACTAGCAAAGGAATTTTAGCAATCGAAATTTATAATGACAGTAAAAAAACTCCCATTGTTAGAAGGCCTGGTCATGTCATTCTTGTCTCTCACTCACTTCATTGATGCCATATTCATCTTTTTTTTGTCGTTTTGTGCTTTGACCCAAGTCAGTTTAATTGTTTTGCTCTTATTCCTTTGGACTCTCCCACATTTAAGTCTTTAAGTTTGTAATACATTATTTTAATTCCTTTATTTTGTTTTATTTATTATTTGTCTATTAAGTGGTTTTCCTACTTCTTTTTCTATTTAGTATTTTTAATTTACCAATATTCAGCTATTAATAAACTTTTAATATTAATATCTTTATTAATACTATATTTTATATTTGCATTTGTTAATTAACTTAATTAATATTTTGGTCTTTAAGTTTGTAATACATAATTTTAATTCCTTTTTTTATTATTTTCCTATTAAGTGGTTTTCCTACTTTTTTTCTATTTAATATTGTTTAATTTACCAATATTAAGTTGTTAATATACTTCTAATATTAACATCTTATCAATACTATATTTTATATTTGCATTTGTTAATTAACTTAATTAAAATTTGCGATAAATTGGTTATGCTAATTTATCCTTTTCATTTAATTTATAATATGTTTTAATTATCTCTTATTTTATTGATGGTATTTTATTTATGTTTATTTAATTAGTCCAACTAATTAATATTTGTAATTTAATTATCAAATAAACTATTTATATATTTGTGCAATATTTAATTCAATCATATTTTTTATTCTTATTTTTAATGGTAATATTTATAATTATTATTGTTAATATTATCATTAATGCTTTTATTATAATTGTTATCGCTTTTTCATATATATATATATATATATATATATATATATATAATTTATCAATTTATTTTGTTATATATTTAATTATTGTATTTAATTTTTCATTTAATTCATTATTGACTTTTATTATTTTTCATGCCATATGTTCATATGTATGCTTCCATCTCTAGTCGAGTTAAATAACCGAAATAGGTTGACTTAGGATTTCCTTTATTTTCCTATTTTCTTATTATTTTTGGGCCTGCATTAATACATTTAATGCCTTTTTGTTTAATTATCTGTAATAACTTAGTAATAAAGGTTTTTGCACGATAATTAGAAAAATCGCATTAAATATTTTCTACTTAATTAATTTGTTTTTTTTTTATAAAATGGACCAATGTCCTATTTTATTCCAAAAACTACACTAAAATTTTTTATAAATATGCATGAGGGAATTAGTTTCCTAAATTCAATAAATAGCCCATTTTATGCATGTTTTTTTTGTATTATTATTCTTTTATGTCTTTATGTATAAAGCGATAGACTAAAAGCTCATTAAATAATTTTATACAAGTTTAAGTGGGATTTTCTATAATAAAAGAGATCAATATTCCGATTTTCCCCCAGAAAATAATGCATAAAAAATAAAGCTTTTTTCCATAAACACAAATAATTCTTTTACTGCAAAATTGACTAATATGATTCCTTTTTAAAAGCTGCAATGGATCAATTGTCCCATTTGTTATCCAAAATGCATCAAAACTGCTATCTTTTTGTAAATACGTATGTAAGGATCTATGTCCTCATCCAAATGAACTCAATTAATTCCCTAATTTATTTATGAATTCATCTTGACATTATTTTATAATGCATTCCATGATTTTGTAACTTTTGATATAGGAGGATAACATTTGGACTTTTCAATGCTCTAGATACCTTTCAAAGGTGTATGGTTAGAATCTTTTCTAGATTACATGGAGAAAACCATAAAGATATTTATGGACTATTTTACCATCTATGGTAATTCTTTTCATAGATGTTTGTCTAACTTAGTCAAACTGTTAAAGAGATGTATGAGTCTAACTTGGCCTTAAACTATGAAAAATGTCACTTTATTGTAGATCAAAGGTCAATTTTGTGACTTATTATGCCTTCGAATGGAATTGAGGTAGATAAGGCTAAAATAGCTTTTATACAAACTTTACCTTACTCCATGAGTGTGCAAGAAGTGTATTCTTTTCTTGGACTTATAGGTTTATATAGGCTCTTCATAAAAGACTTTTTTAAAATCACCCAACCCTTGTGAAAGTTATTATAGAAAAATATGGCATTTGAGTTTGATTAGACTTGCAAAGATGCATTTGATGAGTTGAAGGAGAAGTTAATATTATGAGGACCTAAATTGGGCCCTAGTAGAATCCAAGGACATAATTTCGATTATAAATGTTTAATCAAGCTTAATTAGTGAATTATTATGAGTTTATATATTGAAGGATAAACTAGTTATTTATTTATGTGTGTAATTGAAATAATATTTTATTTCAAGGATCAATTGGGATATAAGTGTTATTAAGTTAACATTAATTATGTGATGAATGTGTGAATTATATGTTATGAATTTTATAATGGTATAATTAAAAAGGGAAAAATAGTTTGAGAGCTTAATTAAAATAGGATATAAACATAAAGGTTAATGTTAAAAATAATAAATGAGTGGGGTCAATTTTATAACAGATAGCATATGATGGGGTAAAATTGAATGTAAGAAGATAATTTATGGGTCAATGTTGAAAGAAGCTTTAAGTGGGGTTGATTTAAGAGAATTATAAAATGTTTGGGTCAATGTTAAACATGCAAGAAATTGTGAGGCAATGGTGTAACATGCAAAAAGGTGAGAGGTTTTAGTGAGACATGCAAAAAGAGGAAGGATCAAAAAAGGAAATTTTACCTTGCTATTATAAATAGTGAATTACATAAGTGAGAGAGAGGGAAAAGAGGAGAAGGAGATGCCATTCCTAGTGGGAATTGCAGAATTTCCCTTCTTCTCAACCTTTCATTCTTTGATGAATCTCTCTAAGAAATCTTTGAAGAAATTCTTGCATGTGATGATTAATCAAGAGAAATTGTGCATCAAATTAAGGTAATAACTTCAATTAAATGACATCTTCTTCTTCTCCTTCTTCTTTTCATTTTGATGAGGTAATGGTAGAGTAAGGTGCTGGAATTTTAATTGAATAATGATGTTTATGAAAGAGAAGAGGAGGGTAGAAAGAGTAAAGAAAAGGAAATTGCAAGGGGTTGAAGACAAAGGGATTTTCAGCCAAGGTATGGGAATTTAAGGCTGTTCATATTGAATGTGAAAGTATTTGCTTGAATATGTTGTGATTCCTTTGACTTAGTGACAAAAATTTATGGTTATTGTTTTATGGGTTTTATTGAAACGAAATGAAGAATAGAATCAGATATGAGTGTGTTTGCTGTGTTGTGAAGCTCTTCACAAGTCATAAATTATTTTCCGACTCGTGAAGCCCTTCATGAGTCATGCACTATGTTCCCCTAGGTAACTCGTGTATGTTGGATTCTCACTCGTGAATATCTTCACGAGTCGTGAAATATTGTCGGACTCGTGAAGGCCTTCACGAGTCATGAAATGTAGCCTTTTTCTCCACTCATGTGCCCCTTCATGAGTCGCTTTTCCTCCACTCGTGAGCCGCTTCACGAGTCGTGAAGTTTAGTCTTTTTTTACTTCACCTGTGAGTCTCTTCACGAGTAGAACATTTCTTCATGATTGATTGACCTATCTGGATTTTTTTGCTCATAAGTTGAGCTATAGAACAGAAAATTGAGTGATTCTTTTTTCATTATAAACTAGACTTCCATATCTATATTTCATATGAAGAAACCTAAACTTAAATCTATCTCTAAGTATATAGAATTTAGGATTGAATCCGGACTAGTCCCCTGGACTGCTCATAGAAATAGAATTTACAATAATGGGCATAAATTTTTGTAGAGATGTTGAAGTGCTATAAAATAAAATTCTGGTAAAACTAGAGACATGAAATTATAACTTTTATGAAGAAATGTTGATCTAAATCCCTCTCAATTTTATGTTATGAATTTTTCTAAGTGACAGCCCACCCTGTTTTGGTTCTATAAACAGCCTATAGTATTTTTCAAATAACTCAAGCTATAGATCAGATATTAAGATGAATTTTAATGCTCTAGAAACTAGATACATAGGGGGATAAGATTATAGAAGATCAGTTTGCCTAAAAATGATATCTTTAATTTCAAATGTGGCTCACAAGTCAAGTCCAGAATGCTGCCCTATGTAGATTTTCTTTAAAGTTATTTTATGGTTTTCAATTAGTTAAGCTAAATATGTATTTATGTGATTACAAAATGAATTGGATAGGGCATGTAATATGACTATTAAATACAAGATTATATGTATACATATACATTCACACGTGTACATAGGTAACGACTAGTGATGAATATATCTAACATATATTTGTGATTAAATTTGTACATAATTGTTATATGCAAGGTTAATGTATGTATATACTCTTATGATGATATATGCTCAGTTATCATTAAGCAATGTCTAACATAGAAATATATGTAACTAAGGATGTAAATCAAGTTATGATTACATATGTATAGCCTAACTACATGTTGTTATGATAAATTCATAGTTATATGGAAGCACATTGAATTAAGTATGGCATGTAATATGATTGTAGATAAAGGTTTACATATATTTATATTTATACCTAAGTAAGGATTGTTGGTAATGATATATAAATATTCATATGTGATCAAACTTATGTACATGGTTGTTATGTGTAATTATGCTTTCATGTACATATTTTTAATGATAGAGTAAATGTTTATTTGATGCATGCATCTATACTATGAAGCTAAGAAATGCTTAAATATGATAAATAAAGGTTTTTAATGTATGACTATCACATGATTACATGAATGTAATATATATATATATATATATATATATATATATATATATATATATATATATATTTATATATATATATAGGTATATATATGTAAACGTCTAAATGATTATACACAATTTTTATTGATCTCTTGAAGTTACTATGATACTTATAGTTTGAAATGTCAATTTTACCTGTAGAAAGAAGTAATGTGATTTGTAGATTATATGTGAACATATAAACATATGTATATATATACATATAATATGATCTTACATGATTGGGTTTGAATTTTGAAAGACGTTTTAGAGTAATGACTCAAAGAATATGTGTAAAGTCAAATGTATGAATATGTCTTTACTTAATTGAAATGACATGATTAAGCATATGTGTTGTCACATGCTAACATGCTGAAATACAAATCTACAGTGCTATAGACTCCATTATAGAAATTTTATTAAAGCATATAATGTCAATGTTATATGAGACTATGTATACAAGTGTATGCATTAGAGAAGGAGTATCTTGTCATGTGATTATTATATGAGAAAATTGTAAAAATTGTTTATGAGTTCTGCATATATGTATATGTACTAGAGAAGATATATATTTTTACATGTTTATGTACGGGTACAAATGGCATTATATAAGTATAGTCTTGACATACGAAATAGTTAAATGATTGAATAGGATTACAAGTACAGAATAGTAATACCCAATAGTGAAATGTTCACAGGTTTACATAAAGTTACACCCTGTTTGGGTGAATAAACAAACTTGTACCTTCGGATGCTACCGTATAACCCATTATCTACCTCTTTAGAATAGTTCAGGCTTTATACCAAAGTTAAGAAAAGTTTGATGTTTAATTTAAAGTTTTATGAAGCATGACAAATCATAAATTGATTTCATAATCTAATTTATAAGTGAAATTCTTTTTCATCACATATGGAAATGCTGCGATATACACTTATGCATGATTATCGTATATAGAAATAGTATGTACAGAGTTATATAAATGAACTAGTGCCTCACTAATATCTAGTTATTGACTATATTAGAGATAAGATGTTTTCTATAGTAATATGTTGCTTGCTTGAGGTAGATAAATGACTTGTAAGATTCGTCATGTATGAAAGCTATGAAAAATGTTTTGCTGAAATAAGTGTTTTTTATAGCAATGGAATATAAGAGTTATGTATAGGTATTCATATTGGTGATTGCTTTTCAATTAATACATTGGGTTATATGTTTTCTCTATATCTACTCGTTCTTGCTCTTTATTGAGAAATTATGTATAATGTCTTATGCATACATATAAAATATTTACAAATTTACAAGTGATAAAGTTCATATGATAATGGTATTTGAGATGGAAGCGAGCTAGAAATCTTGGTACAATAAGTATTACGAATATATTTCTAGATTGATAAATGATAAACTTTCATAGTACTAATGCTCTATCTTACTTTTGAATATGCATATGTCCTTGTTGATCATAAGCTTATATGTGAATATATATATATATATATATTCCTAGTATATGTTAAAGTGTGTAGTAAGTGGAAGGAATGACTAAGTATAAATAGTGGTATATCATTCAATGAATGAATCGCAAGTCTAAAGGATAAATATGCTTATATGATTAAATGTTGTGTATATAAAGCATCAATGCCGAATTTACTATCATTAAGTCATTTGGTTATCATGTATGGACTCTTGTCTACATTTTGTTTTTTTTTAAATTGGGCATAAGTTATACTTATTTCATAATGTATGCTTGTTGACGACCACTGTGAGTGGTCATTTGTCATATTTTGTGTTTTCCACTAAGCTTTATAGCTTAGCACGGATTTTTGTTTATCCATATAGGTTGTGAGAATAGAACTTTCTTCCAAGACTGATATCTGCAGCAGGTTAGCCAACACAAGTCTTAGATGATTGATAATAGAGTTTTCTTTTTTGTCCTTATATTTTGTAGTAATGGACTAAAAAAATAAATACGCAATTTATAAAGGTAAAAAATACCATATGCAAATAGGTAGATCTGCAACTTGAGAAGATATCTTGATATCATTATAAAATTTTATATTGGTAAAAATATTATTTCATCTTCCTATTCAATGATTTCTTATTAATTTTATCTTATTTCAAAATTTTAATCTTTCATAATTTCCTATAAGAATTATATTTGATTAATTTCATAATTTCATATTATAAATATATTTTGAATCAAATATTTTCCAAACTAAAAAGTTGTATCCCACATTAGTTTTTTGTAGATACTGAAAGTATATATGTGCATATATTTATTGTCATCAATAATACATAAAGACATATCCTCTTAATCATTATGGACTTTAGAGAGCTTGTAATATTGTCTAACAAAAGATGTTGGAATATTGTCCACCAAAATAAAAAATCCTTATGACCAATTAACATGAATTAAAATAGATATGGAATTAGGTGAACAACTTATGGCTTAAGGCTATGAGTATTTATGTCATGGTCATGAAAACCATTTCTCTTTTTGGCATAAAACATAATTTAAATTATCCACGGATGTTAATAGGGCTCACAACTATTATTATCACCTTAATAATTATGGAATTGCAAAACTTACTAATTACAAAACTTCACTCTAGAATTCCATGGTTCTTATAATGCTATTCATAGTTGTGAGGGTCTCAAAATGTTGAGCTACAAAAATTATAGACTATTATAACAATCCATTGGAAATATTAACATCAAAAGGTCATAAAATATACAATTCTAAACACAACTCATTACCAATTTAAAAAAATATAGTAAAATACACGAAAACAAAAAAATGCATAGAATTCATGCATTGCAATAGAGCACACTAGCATAATTATTAACATTTTAAATCTTTTGCTTATACAATTACCATTTTATTATACATAAGAGTTACAGGACAACTTGGTTCACAATTCTATATATTAATGTTTTTATAGCTTTATTCATTAATAACTCTTTCATATTAAAATTCAATTCACACATTCAATAATAACTCATATAAAAACATACAAACTCAATCACACTAGAAGTTAAGAAAGTTCCCAAACCTCTATTGAACTTTTACAAAATCTACACTTGTACTTTTTCACTTTTCTACTCTTTAAACTTCTCATTTTTCCTTATCCTTTAACCTTTCTTCTTCTAGAAAATTAACAAATCACCAAAATAAGAGTTCAACTCCCTATTTTTCAATCAATAGAACACTCATATGTGAAGAAGATGATGATGATGATGAAGTTGAAGAAGATGAAGTCCTATATTCACAAATCATTAACTTATACTTTTAACTTACTTTTATTTGTTAATTAATCTTTTCTAGGTTTATTTTTCCTCTATATCCTTAAATTATAATTTGGATCAAATTTATCCCAAACTATCTAGAGTGGTAAATATCGAGTGCAACTATGTGATGAGTGCCAAATAGCATTCCACTCGTTACAATCAACTCTATCAAAAGAATCCAAATTACTGAGTGCACAAAATTGCCTGCCATATAAAGAGGACTAAAGTCTCAAGTTATGGATTTGGTAAGAGTCCTGATAGTAAGATCACAAACTCATAGGACCGCCATTGTAGGCAAAAATCATAAATAAGAAATCAAAAATTAACACTTAAAGTTTGTTCCGGTAACATGTGAGACTATTTAAATGTGAACACAACAATAAAGCCTACATTCTTGCAAAAATTGAAAAGCACGGTGTTAGTAAAGAAGTAAAAATGAAAAAGGAACCCATAAAGAAAGGTTTAAGAATCATTAAAAGGAAATAAGGAGTGGCATATGTGAGCATAAAGATGGAGATCTAATACAGATTGAACGATACCATATTGGAATGAAAAGCTGAAGCCACAAAACGTTGCGTATCAGTAGAGTTAGTTAGAATATTTCTGTTATTCTTGTTATTTGCTGTTATTGTTGTTCTGCTTTCCCTAACGGAAGGGTCACTGCGGGTTTTAAGGGTGTGCCAAGAGTATGTTCAAACAATTTTTTCTATTAATGGAATATCTCTAAGCTATTCTTATCTTTCTTTTCTATTAATTCTCTCTGTTCTTCTACTTTGTTCTTTCCTTCTTAGCTCAGTTCATAACATTTGGTATCAGAGCAGCGATCTTCTAACCATGGTGGAGGGCATCAGAACTCAAGAACTCTGGCATGAACTTGTATAGATGGTATAAGAATCTGAAAAATGGCAACAGCAATTGTTGAAGGACTCCATGGAGGAGATAAGGAATTTGATTTGGGGTTTAAGTCTTCAACATACTGAGGTATTGGCTAAGAACAAAGTCATAGAAACCATTGATGAGAAACCCTTAAGAAGATATGCAGAGAGCAGACATCCGTGGGGAAGAACTACTTAGCTAGAATTTCCCAGATTTAATGGTGAGGAGCTTAGTAATTGTCTTCTTTGGGCAGAATATTTCTTTGAAGTAGACTTTACCCACTAAGATAATTGGGTGAAGGTTGTAGCACTTCATCTGGATGGGAAAGCTGTAAGGACCCAAAATAGACCTTAGTAGAATTCAAGGGCAATTACATGTTATTAAAGTCTAATTGAGCATTATTTGATGAATTATTAAGAGCTAAGCTATTAATTGGGGCAAAAATATTATTAAGTTATCAATAATTATGTGATAAATGTGTAAATTATATGGTATGAATTTTATAAGATCATAATTAAATTATTATTGTTGGTTTAATAATATTCAAGGGTGTAATTGAAGTAAAAAGTATTAATTTGGGGTAAATTTATAATTACGGCATCTTTAGGGGCAAATGTGAATAAATAAATAATTGAAAGGTCAATTTAAAAGAAAGAATAAATGTAAAGGTTGATTTAAGAAAAAGATTTAGTGGAGGGGTCACTTTATAGCATGCAAAAAGGTGGTTGTTCATAGTGTGACATGCAAACTCTTAAAGGACCAAATAGGGAATTTTACCTTGTTTTATATAAGCATGTGATGAGAGATGGTGTGGGAGAGAGTGAAGTGTCGGCATTTTGAGAGGAGAAAAACCAGAAATTACTTCCTCTCATTTTCTTTCAAAGTCTTTGAATTTTTCAAGCAATTTAAGTTGGTTTACTAAGGCAATTAAGTGTATAACTATAAGGATAAAAAGAAGGTAGAAGAGACAAGGAAAAGGGCTTGCAAAGGACTAAGAGTGAAAGGAAAATTTAAAGAAGAATTGAATTACATGTCCAGGTTTGGGAACTATTATTTCTTGCATGCATTAATATTGTGTTGATTATGGATTTTATAAATATATTGACTTATATTAAGATATTAGACATTAATGTAAAAATGCTGTCCAGAAATTCGGATTGACCTCCAATGACTAATTTGATCATAAGTTAAATTTTTGAACTCCGAATTTGATGTCATTAGTTAGGTTAGAACCGGGACTTCTGTGCCTACAAATGTTATAGAAATAACAATAATGAAAATTTTCCTCTAAGGTCCTCAAAAATGCCCAAAACAGTAGCCTTTGAAAGAAGAAAAGTTAATGAATTTGAAATTCTGGGTTAAGTTCATTTGACCTAGCTGTATTAGTTTGTTAATAACTTGAGTTCTAGAAAAGGAAATTGAATGATTCAAGTTGGTATGTTTTATTAAGACAATAATTTATATTTTTGTAGAAGGAAATCATTTCTGGATCGGCCTCTAACTTCTCTTAAAATTAGCTTGAATCTCGTAGAAACAGTTGTTCACTGTCAAAGAACAGATCTTAGTATTTTTGGCATAATTATCAGTAGAAAAGTCGACACGTTATGATATAAAATTATGGGTAAACTAGATACATAGGAGCACAACTTTGATGAAGGGAAGTTGGTCTAATTATGTGCCCATTTTATTTTATGAATTTTCTAATTGGTGACAAAAACTGTTTTGGTGTTGTGAACAGCTTATAGTTTTCTTGAATATCTTGAGTTATAAATGTGATATTAAGGTAATTCTTGATGTTTTGGAAATTAGAAACACAGGGGATTAGTATTCTCATACTTTCATGTAAATAAATAGAGAAGTAACATGAATATTTTTGTAGGATATGTTGAACAAATGTAATGAGAATAAGTTTTATGAATCTTTAATAAAGAGAAATATGTAAGTATCATGAACTAGTTGCTGTAATTATAGCATAATTTGGGTTATAAAACATCAATTTAGTTAATTAAAATTTCATATTTTACATGAGAAACATACCTATAACTTTGTAGGAGATGCCAAGGGCTAAATATGCTTGTAAGCTATTCAAATGTTCACTTGAAATTGTAATGAGCTGTTAATTTCGGTTTCGGAACAGGCTGAAGTAAAAATGATGTATTTTTGTGTGTATTTCTCAGAATGATATGAGGTTGAATCCTATGAAAAATAGACTTATAAATTAACATTTTGTATGAAGGAAACTTTGTTTAATTATGTTTGTATGAGTTCCTAATGTTCGCTTGAAATTCTTGAAAAACTGGATATACTGTTAAGGAACAGATTGTGGTATTTTGGACATAAATCTTAGTGGGGGAGTCAAAAAGCTATTCTGTAAAATTCTGGATAAATTGGACACCTAGGATCAGGATTTTGTTGAAGGAAAGTAAGGCTGATTCACTCCCCATTTTATTCTAAAAATTTTACAATTGGTAAAAATAACTGTTTCTGAATTTATGAACAGCCAATGGTTTTTCTTGAATATCTTGAATTATAGATGAGATATTGTGACAAATTTTGATGTTGTAGAAACAAGACATATAGGGGAATGAAATTGTAGAAGGACACATGGCCTAAAAATTATATTTACTAGACAAAAAAGGGCACCTAATTTTGATCCAGAAAGCTGCCCCTGTGCAGATTTGTGTAGGAAGAATTTTAATTTGTTTTCTATATTTGGTTTAAATATAGTTATGTTAAATATGTGTATATATGATTACACATTGAATTATAATAGCATTTAATATGATTGACAATAAAGATAGGTATAATCACATATATTCAAACTTATGTACATGATTTATTACACGAAATTATGCTTACATGTATATACTTATATGTTGCGCTTATATGCCACTATGCAAAGAGTATATGAAGACAGTGACATATGTTCATTCACAAATAATTGTATTGTGCTGATTATACTCGTATTCATGTGTATATTATCAGAGATTCCTTATCATCTTATATGAACATATATTTACATATATGTGCATATTGAATATTTATAGTCATTTGTATAATTATCAGTGATTGTATATTTATAGTCATACACATACATACGCATATAGGTTAAACTGTTGTGAACATGATCATACACATCATTGATTTAAGAAACCCAATAGAGCATGATGTTATGTATCATCATATTACATATGTAAAATAGCTACTTGATTTGAAGGGATTATAAGTACAAAATAGTAATACCCAACAGTGAACATGTTCACAGATTTACAGAAAGTTACACATGAACATGTGTATGAGTACATTATTCATAGTTACCCAAGAGAATACATGTGCATATAAGAATATGATTGAATAAATGAAAGATAAAGTAAATAGATGTTACTGCCTGCGTTGAGTCTAGGAAGTGGATAGATAGGCATGCCTATAAGGGTAACTTGCAGCTGCTTTTGAACATTTTGACCTCTTTAGGTCCATTTGAATTTAAAAGTATAGTGACCCTGTTTGGGTTTAAAAGTTAAAGTTAATTTAAACAACCCTCGTGTGGGTTGTAGCCGACACCGTTTGGGTCCGCTTGACCGGTCCATGTTATTTGATTGACCCCGTTTGGGTCCATGTTATTTGATTGACCCCGTTTGGGTTCATGTTATTTGATTGACCCCGTTTGGGTTCATGTTATTTGTTCGACCTTGTTTGGGTCCACCGATTTATCATATAGTTTTATCCCTACAAGAGATCATCGTTTAATACCTCCGGGTATCTCCTTGGTGCCTTTGGGTGACCTATTATCTCTTTGCTGCCTTCGGGTGACCTAGTATCTTCGGGTACCACCGTATAACCCGTTATCCACTCTTTAGAATAGTGCAGGCTTTATTATCAAGGTTAAGAAAAGTTTAATAAGGCATGCAAATTCTTAGTTGACTTTATATTATTCTACATATGAAATTCCTTTTGTTGCATACAAAATCCAAGTCTAAAGAATGCTCAATATACATATGTATCTATACTGCTAGTACAAAAACAAATTGCATGTTAATTGCTAAATGCTCTCTATATATATGTGTCCTTTATTCTTATATGTATTACATTGTATGATTTCTATAAGTGAATTTAAATGTTTAATTTCTTTCATTTCTTGAAATAAATCATTGTTACATTTGAAGCATGTTGGATGCTTGTTGACGATCAAAGTGAGTGGTCGTCTATCATGATTTAGTTCCCCACTAAGCTTTATAGCTTAGCACGGGTGTTTCATCCGTGTAGGTTGCAAGGTTAAGACTTTCTCTCAGGATTGATATCTGTAGCTGGCTGGCCAACACAAGTCTTTGAAGATTATAAAGTATATAGTTGTCTTTTTGTTCCTTTTTGTATTTCAAAGGTTTTATGTTGTGTTGGAAATCTTGTAAAAAGTAGAACTATTTTGTAAGATGTTATCAATGGTTATATTTTGTAAAGAGACTCTAATGTATATTGTGAAGTTTTAATAGTTTAGCACTCTTATGGATTAAGTATGAATATCAGTTCTCTATATAGTTGATATATGTTTATGTTACACAGTAGAACATGTGTAATGAGATGAATAAAGTGATATGTATAGATTATAGAATAAGGGTGCTACAATTAGTGGTATCAGAGCAAAGGTTTAGCCGTTCCTAGGCTATAAGTGTTTACAGTTGTTGTCATAGGAAGTTTTTGTGTTGGCCTAATGCAGATATCACTGTTTTGTTTTGTATAGATTGAAGGATGGATAAATCAAAAGAAACTGGAGATGAGATAGTCAAAGACTATAGTACTGGGGCTTTAAACTCTTATGCTCCTGAATCATCGAAAGTGAACTGTGTCGAAATACCAGTTTCCTTGCTTGAAAGGTTAAAAGAGGTGATCCATGATTTAAGTCAGATTCTACAAGAGTTATCTAAATTAAGAATGATGACAGAAGTTGAGAATAACTGTGAGTCTAAAGGTAATTATAATAAGAACCCAAAACAAGATAAATTAAATAAAAGAAAAAGGATGATGGAAGAAGGTTCCTCTAGCAAAATAGCACATCATAAGCAATTAATCAAGGAAGGCAAAGGTCCATGAGCCCCTAAGTGCATCTATTGCTCTAAAAATCATTGGGGTATATGTAGGGTTGCAAAACAGGCTTGTTTTAGATGTGGAAGTACTGATCATTTTCTGGCAAATTGCCCAAGACCCCAAAAGATTAAGAGAACAACATCCAAGAGTGAGAAAGAAGCTTAAGGTTCTAAAAGAGTTTGAAGCTGCTGAACAAGTTTTATTTTGGTAAATATCTCTTTTACCTTAGAATTTATTTATTTGGAATGATAAATCTTAAGCTTAGAAATAGAAATTATATGCTTTTGAAATATTTTATTTGATGGAAGTTTGTCAATGGTATATGAATATGATTGGTATATGCGATTATGGTACAAGTGTGTTAGAAGAATGCATAGTGATTATTTTATAATGATACATGGGATGGAGTTTTTCTTAGTTGATAAAAGTATCTATAGTTGAAGGTTCTGAGATATCAAATTGAGGTGTAATTATGATGCTCTATATACCTGTCAGTATTTCCTTATCGAGTATGGGCAATTGATGAAGCATTATACATGGGATGGGGCTAAAACATATACAGAACATGAGAAAATGCATTTGCATCTTATTGCATACACGAAAGCATTATTCACACATAACATAGCATCAAGCATCATATTACATGTACAGGCCCCAACTGATAAAGAAAACTGACAGGATATATGTTGAGTATAGTACTGATGCAATTTTATGACAATATCGCTCCTTATGGAGATTGAGTTATAAGGGAAGCAAATTAAGTCAAAGTGGGCATCAAGAAAAGTTGGCAGAGATAGTATGAAATGGAAGTTTATAGTGATAAACATAGAAGTTTAAGAATTGATAGTGGTACTTTTGAGCAAGGACATAGGAATGAATTTCGAGGACGAAATTCCTTAAGGAGGAGAGAATTGTAAGGACCCAAAATAGGCCTTAGTAGAATTCAAGGGCAATTACATGTTATTAAAGTCTAATTGAGCATTATTTGATGAATTATTAAGAGCTAAGCTATTAATTGGGGCAAAAATATTATTAAGTTATCAATAATTATGTGATAAATGTGTAAATTATATGGTATGAATTTTATAAGATCATAATTAAATTATTATTGTTGGTTTAATAATATTCAAGGGTGTAATTGAAGTAAAAAGTATTAATTTGGGGTAAATTTATAATTACGGCATCTTTAGGGGCAAATGTGAATAAATAAATAATTGAAAGGTCAATTTAAAAGAAAGAATAAATGTAAAGGTTGATTTAAGAAAAAGATTTAGTGGAGGGGTCACTTTATAGCATGCAAAAAGGTGGTTGTTCATAGTGTGACATGCAAACTCTTAAAGGACCAAATAGGGAATTTTACCTTGTTTTATATAAGCATGTGATGAGAGATGGTGTGGGAGAGAGTGAAGTGTCGGCATTTTGAGAGGAGAAAAACCAGAAATTACTTCCTCTCATTTTCTTTCAAAGTCTTTGAATTTTTCAAGCAATTTAAGTTGGTTTACTAAGGCAATTAAGTGTATAACTATAAGGATAAAAAGAAGGTAGAAGAGACAAGGAAAAGGGCTTGCAAAGGACTAAGAGTGAAAGGAAAATTTAAAGAAGAATTGAATTACATGTCCAGGTTTGGGAACTATTATTTCTTGCATGCATTAATATTGTGTTGATTATGGATTTTATAAATATATTGACTTATATTAAGATATTAGACATTAATGTAAAAATGCTGTCCAGAAATTCGGATTGACCTCCAATGACTAATTTGATCATAAGTTAAATTTTTGAACTCCGAATTTGATGTCATTAGTTAGGTTAGAACCGGGACTTCTGTACCTACAAATGTTATAGAAATAACAATAATGAAAATTTTCCTCTAAGGTCCTCAAAAATGCCCAAAACAGTAGCCTTTGAAAGAAGAAAAGTTAATGAATTTGAAATTCTGGGTTAAGTTCATTTGACCTAGCTGTATTAGTTTGTTAATAACTTGAGTTCTAGAAAAGGAAATTGAATGATTCAAGTTGGTATGTTTTATTAAGACAATAATGTATATTTTTGTAGAAGGAAATCATTTCTGGATCGGCCTCTAACTTCTCTTAAAATTAGCTTGAATCTCGTAGAAACAGTTGTTCACTGTCAAAGAACAGATCTTAGTATTTTTGGCATAATTATCAGTAGAAAAGTCGACACGTTATGATATAAAATTATGGGTAAACTAGATACATAGGAGCACAACTTTGATGAAGGGAAGTTGGTCTAATTATGTGCCCATTTTATTTTATGAATTTTCTAATTGGTGACAAAAACTGTTTTGGTGTTGTGAACAGCTTATAGTTTTCTTGAATATCTTGAGTTATAAATGTGATATTAAGGTAATTCTTGATGTTTTGGAAATTAGAAACACAGGGGATTAGTATTCTCATACTTTCATGTAAATAAATAGAGAAGTAACATGAATATTTTTGTAGGATATGTTGAACAAATGTAATGAGAATAAGTTTTATGAATCTTTAATAAAGAGAAATATGTAAGTATCATGAACTAGTTGCTGTAATTATAGCATAATTTGGGTTATAAAACATCAATTTAGTTAATTAAAATTTCATATTTTACATGAGAAACATACCTATAACTTTGTAGGAGATGCCAAGGGCTAAATATGCTTGTAAGCTATTCAAATGTTCACTTGAAATTGTAATGAGCTGTTAATTTCGGTTTCGGAACAGGCTGAAGTAAAAATGATGTATTTTTGTGTGTATTTCTCAGAATGATATGAGGTTGAATCCTATGAAAAATAGACTTATAAATTAACATTTTGTATGAAGGAAACTTTGTTTAATTATGTTTGTATGAGTTCCTAATGTTCGCTTGAAATTCTTGAAAAACTGGATATACTGTTAAGGAACAGATTGTGGTATTTTGGACATAAATCTTAGTGGGGGAGTCAAAAAGCTATTCTGTAAAATTCTGGATAAATTGGACACCTAGGATCAGGATTTTGTTGAAGGAAAGTAAGGCTGATTCACTCCCCATTTTATTCTAAAAATTTTACAATTGGTAAAAATAACTGTTTCTGAATTTATGAACAGCCAATGGTTTTTCTTGAATATCTTGAATTATAGATGAGATATTGTGACAAATTTTGATGTTGTAGAAACAAGACATATAGGGGAATGAAATTGTAGAAGGACACATGGCCTAAAAATTATATTTACTAGACAAAAAAGGGCACCTAATTTTGATCCAGAAAGCTGCCCCTGTGCAGATTTGTGTAGGAAGAATTTTAATTTGTTTTCTATATTTGGTTTAAATATAGTTATGTTAAATATGTGTATATATGATTACACATTGAATTATAATAGCATTTAATATGATTGACAATAAAGATAGGTATAATCACATATATTCAAACTTATGTACATGATTTATTACACGAAATTATGCTTACATGTATATACTTATATGTTGCGCTTATATGCCACTATGCAAAGAGTATATGAAGACAGTGACATATGTTCATTCACAAATAATTGTATTGTGCTGATTATACTCGTATTCATGTGTATATTATCAGAGATTCCTTATCATCTTATATGAACATATATTTACATATATGTGCATATTGAATATTTATAGTCATTTGTATAATTATCAGTGATTGTATATTTATAGTCATACACATACATACGCATATAGGTTAAACTGTTGTGAACATGATCATACACATCATTGATTTAAGAAACCCAATAGAGCATGATGTTATGTATCATCATATTACATATGTAAAATAGCTACTTGATTTGAAGGGATTATAAGTACAAAATAGTAATACCCAACAGTGAACATGTTCACAGATTTACAGAAAGTTACACATGAACATGTGTATGAGTACATTATTCATAGTTACCCAAGAGAATACATGTGCATATAAGAATATGATTGAATAAATGAAAGATAAAGTAAATAGATGTTACTGCCTGCGTTGAGTCTAGGAAGTGGATAGATAGGCATGCCTATAAGGGTAACTTGCAGCTGCTTTTGAACATTTTGACCTCTTTAGGTCCATTTGAATTTAAAAGTATAGTGACCCTGTTTGGGTTTAAAAGTTAAAGTTAATTTAAACAACCCTCGTGTGGGTTGTAGCCGACACCGTTTGGGTCCGCTTGACCGGTCCATGTTATTTGATTGACCCTGTTTGGGTCCATGTTATTTGATTGACCCCGTTTGGGTTCATGTTATTTGATTGACCCCGTTTGGGTTCATGTTATTTGTTCGACCTTGTTTGGGTCCACCGATTTATCATATAGTTTTATCCCTACAAGGGATCATCGTTTAATACCTCCGGGTATCTCCTTGGTGCCTTCGGGTGACCTATTATCTCTTTGCTGCCTTCGGGTGACCTAGTATCTTCGGGTACCACCGTATAACCCGTTATCCACTCTTTAGAATAGTGCAGGCTTTATTATCAAGGTTAAGAAAAGTTTAATAAGGCATGCAAATTCTTAGTTGACTTTATATTATTCTACATATGAAATTCCTTTTGTTGCATACAAAATCCAAGTCTAAAGAATGCTCAATATACATATGTATCTATACTGCTAGTACAAAAACAAATTGCATGTTAATTGCTAAATGCTCTCTATATATATGTGTCCTTTATTCTTATATGTATTACATTGTATGATTTCTATAAGTGAATTTAAATGTTTAATTTCTTTCATTTCTTGAAATAAATCATTGTTACATTTGAAGCATGTTGGATGCTTGTTGACGATCAATGTGAGTGGTCGTCTATCATGATTTAGTTCCCCACTAAGCTTTATAGCTTAGCACAGGTGTTTCATCTGTGTAGGTTGCAAGGTTAAGACTTTCTCTCAGGATTGATATCTGTAGCTGGCTGGCCAACACAAGTCTTTGAAGATTATAAAGTATATAGTTGTCTTTTTGTTCCTTTTTGTATTTCAAAGGTTTTATGTTGTGTTGGAAATCTTGTAAAAAGTAGAACTATTTTGTAAGATGTTATCAATGGTTATATTTTGTAAAGAGACTCTAATGTATATTGTGAAGTTTTAATAGTTTAGCACTCTTATGGATTAAGTATGAATATCAGTTCTCTATATAGTTGATATATGTTTATGTTACACAGTAGAACATGTGTAATGAGATGAATAAAGTGATATGTATAGATTATAGAATAAGGGTGCTACAATTAGTGGTATACAATGGCATCAAGGCTTCATCAAGGCTAGAGAAGGAGCATTGGTAGCATGGGAGGAATATGTGAAAGATTTGAGCTCCGGATTTGGAGCACATGCCTATGATGACCCTTTAGTAGATCTAAGGAACTCGAGGTAGGTAAGTTCTCTGTAAAAGTATATTGATGCCTTTGATGAAAAATATCCCAAGGTTGAGATTAGAGAAGATCAAGCCATTAGTTTCTTCTTATCTGGACTGGTTGATGAATTGGGAAACGTTGTGAGAATGTTTTAACCCAAGACCCTAACTAAAGCTTACTCGCTAGCCAAATTGCAAGAGCTCACAGTAGCTGCTATCAAAGGCCAACCCAAACCAAACACCAAAACACCAGGTCCACCCAATCTACTAACTAGTCCATATAAAAACTCTTTTGTCCATTCCAGCCAAACTCCTTATACATCAACTTATCAGAAGACCCAAAATCAAACAGGCCTTTTATCCTTACCTAACGTCCCTAGGTTGCCTTGGCACCCTGCAAAGAACCCTAAAAACATGAAAACTAAGGAGTTCAATGAGAAACGAGCAAAGGACCTTTGCTTCTGGTGTAATGAAAAATTTGCTACTGGCCATCGATGTAAATCCAGGCAAGCATTTGTACTATAATTTCATGTAGACACTAGGGACGAGCAAGAAGAATAGAAGGTGGGGGAAGATGATATTGCTGTTGAAGAACACAATTTAATGCAGCTGTTATTACTTGTATTACGCGGGTCCACAAGATCTAAAACCTTGAGGTTGGTAGGGGTGTATAAGAACAAGAAATTATTCATCCTTGTTGACTCAAAAAGCACCCACAACTTCTTGAGTGAGGAAACTGCTAGAAGGTTAAATTGTAAGCTGCAGCCAGCAGATGGTGTAAAGGTTATAGTGGCCAACGGACAAAACTTGCAATGTCTTTCAATTTGCTTAGCCTTTGAATGGAGAGTGCAGCGCCAATCTTTTGGAAGTGATGTCTATACCCTACCTCTCACCAACTATGACCTGATTTTGGGTACATAATGGCTAGCCACTTTAGGAGACATTCTATGGAACTTCAATGAATTGAGAATGACCTTCTGGGTTAATGAACAAAAGTATATGCTACGTGGAGAACAAAATAGAGGGTTGACAGTTGTTGATTAAGGCCAACTTAGTAAATTGTTAACCAAAACCCATCAGCTAGCTCATGTTCAATTACTTATGCAGGTCCATGAGCACTCAATTACGGCATTGTCTGAGTTGCAAGTTATGAATACAAGAGGTGGATGGAACTAGTTAACTGAGTTGCTTGGGCAGTACAAATTTCTTTTTAAAGAACCAGAAGGTCTCCAACCTCCAAGGACTTATGATCATCAAATTGTCTTTAAGGAAGTGGTTCAACCTATTAACGTGTGACCCTATAGACATGGGGCCCTATAGAAAGATGTTGTGGAGAGAATGACTAAGGAGATGCTGGAAACTGGTGTGATACGGACCAACACCAGTCCATATTCTAGTCCTGTGGTGTTGGTGAAGAAGGATGGAAGTTGGCACATGTGCATTGACTATAGGGCCTTAAATGCCATTACAGTTAAGGATAAGTATCCTATTCCTGTTACCAAAGAACTATTGGATGAATTAGGAGGAGCAGTAGTTTTCTCTAAAATTGATTTGAGGATCGGATATTGGTAAATTAGGATGCATCTTGATTCTATTGAGAAGACCGTATTCAAGACCCATTATGGGAATTACGAGTTCTTGGTTATGCCCTTTGGCTTGACCAACACTCCTTAGACATTTCAGAACTTGATGAACACTATCTTCAGGCCCCATTTGATGAAGTTGTGTTAGTTTGTTTTATGACTTATTGGTGTATAGTAAGACCAAACAGGAGCATCTAAAGCATCTCAAGTTGGTCTTTAAAATATTAAGGTCCAACAGGCTCATTGCTAAAAAAAGTAAGTGTTCATTTGGGTGTACATAGGTAGAGTATCTCGGGCATATTATTACACTAGATAGGGTAAAGACTGACCCTCAAAAAATCAAAGCAGTTAGAGAATGGCTAGTTCCAAAAACTATCAAGCAGCTATGGGGGTTCCTAGGCTTGATGTGATATTATAGGAGGTTTGTTAAAGGTTATGGACAAATTGCCAAACCTTTAATAGAACTTTTAAAGAAGAGTTCATTCTAATAGGGATAGAAAGCTCAGATTACATTTGAGCAGCTTAACGAAGCCATGGTAACAATACCAGTCTTAGCTATGCCTATTCCCAACAAATAATTCCTGATTGAGACTAATGCTTCAGTACTGGGTATTGGAGCTATACTTATGCAGAAAGGGCACCTAATTGCTTTCATTAGCAAGGCTCTATCACCACAAAGTTAGCTACTCTCTATTTATAAAAAAGAGATGATGGTGATCTTACTAGCTATAAAGAAATGGGAGCCTTATCTCACTAATCAACACTTTATCATCAAAACTGACCATCAGAGTTTAAAGTATTTGTTGGACTAATGAATTACAACCCCCTCACAATAGGCCTAGGTAGCTAAACTTATGCAGTTTGATTATGAGATCATCTACAAGAAAGGAAAAGAGAATGTTGTAGCTGATGCTCTGTCACACCTTCCTGAGTCAGAGCTTTTCCATTGCATTATAGCCATCCTACCTTCTGAGTTGTTAGACAAAATTGAGGGAACTTGGACCACTGAACCTACTTTATGAAGCATCATTACAGCAAAGGAACAAGATGCCACTACCCATCCTCATTATATATGGCGGCAATAGAAACTCACCAACAATGGTAAGCTAGTGGTTGGCAATGATTCAGCCTTGAAACATAAGTTGTTAAGACTTTATCATGATTTCGCTTTGGGAGGACACTCATGTGTCACTATAACATCAAAGAAATTGGCTTCCATAGTATACTGAAAAGGGTTATGGAAGGATGTTAAGAACTATATCCGAAGTTGTTCCATATGTCAACAATATAAATCAGAAAATGTGGCCACCCCAGGCCTATTACAGCCTCTTCCGGTACTACCAGGTGTCTTCACCCATATCACAATGGATTTTATAGAAGGTCTTCTGAAATCATAGGGCAAATCTGCTATCTTTGTGGTGGTTGATAGATTAACTAAATATGCTCATTTTATTGGTCTATCTTACCCTTTTTCGGTTCAGACAATTGCACAGGTCTTCCTTGAGCACATATACAAACTCCGTGGTATGCCGCAAACCATCACCAGTGACCGAGGAGCTACTTTTGTTAGAAAATTCTGGAAGGAATTATTTACATTACAAGGAGTGGAACTGCAGTTATCAACTACATATCACCCTCAAACTGATGGCCAAACCGAGGTGGTGAATAGGTGTTTGGAAGATTATCTTCATTGTATTGCTAGAGACATTTCGTACACTTGGTACCAATGGCTTTCATTGGCTAAGTTTTGGTATAACACTTCTTATCACACTAGCATTTAGAGGACTCTTTTTAAGGCTCTTTATGGCTATGCTCCACCAATCCATATTCCTTACTTTTCATATGACTCCCCTATAGAAGCATTAGACTCCCACCAATCCATCAAGTTATTGCAGCACCATCTTCAGAAAACTCAACTTCGAATGAAGCACTTGGCTGTTAAACATCGAGGTGACTGGTAGTTTTAGATTGGAGATTGGGTCTACATCAAGTTTCAGCACTATAAGCAGACTTTGGCATATCAAGGCAACCAGAAATTTCAACCGAAGTATTTTGGTCCCTTCCAGATTCAAGACAAAATTTGAGCAGTAGCCTAAAAATTGAATTTACCTGCAGAAGCTCAAATCCATGATGTATTCCATGTTTCTTTTTTGAAACTAGATCATGCCCATGTATAAGCTTCGTCCACTTTTCCTGCCTTAAACAACCCTCCCATCTACCCTTAAGCTATATTAGATCACCAGATGGTGAAACGCCAACATGCTACTATTACTCAACTCTTAGTTCATTGGCAAGGTCAATCACCAGCTGAGGCTACATGGGAATATGCTTAGGACCTCTAGCTTTGCTTCCTAACATTTTTCCTTGTGGACAAGGAAATTGGAGGGGGAGGTATTGATACAGATTGAATGACGCCGCTTTGGAATGAAAAGTTGGAGCCACAAAATGCTGCATATCAATAGAGTTAGTTAGAATATTTCTATTATTCTTGTTATTTATTGTTATTGTTGTTTTGCTTTCCCTAACGGAAAGGAATAGGAGGGTGTAGGCATGAGGCCACTGTGGGTTTTAAGGGTGTGCCAAGAGTATGTTCAAATAGTTTTTTCTATCAATGAAATATCTCTCAACTATTCTCATTTTTCTTTTCTGTTAATTCTCTCTGTTCTTCTACTCTGTTCTTTCCTTCTTGGTTCAGTTCATAACAAGATCAAAGCTTTTCCTGAGCCTCATCGGAGCCTTATCGGTGTGAATCTGTGAACACCTAAAGGTAGCCGACGTCAGTGGAAGCCCAGCGCCCATAGTCACGTGCTCAACTGCCATTTGGTTTGGCCAGGATCTAACCAAAATAGTCTATTTCTTTTCTTCGATCCGCTCATTACCAATGAGTGGGAAAGAATGAAGGGTACTATAAAGTTTTTCTTGCGCTAGGGGACTCACTGGTGCTACTCATGTTATCGATCATCATCGTTTAAAGGAAAGGAAAGAAGATTCCACTAATGGAAGAGAAAATAGAGATGGGTTGCAGCCTCAATTGCTAGTTGTTGGTGGTTGATTGTAGTGCCTCTTCTGTGCTCTCCCTTTCTCTTCTTTATCTCTTCTTGTTCCTCTCTTCTTTTCTTATTTCTCATTTTCTTTGGCTATGATCTTTTGTATAGATATGATCTTTTATCTTCGATTATTATTATTATTATTATTAACATTTATTTATTTTAATTTCTTATTATTAGTTCCTAAATTGTGCTTTATTTAATAGTCTTAGTTCAATTTTTTTTATCTTGGTATTTTTATATGGTATTAATCAATCGATAATCATCTTATTTTGTATGGTATTTATATTAATCTAGCTAATATATAAGAATTTCATAGATCAAGTTTCAATATATCTTTTTATGTCTTTGCATAAGTTAATTTTACCAAGTATCGAATGATAAAAAATATTCTTGCTTAAGGATTATAATACATTGAATGGTTATATATATATATATTGTTCCAACTCTTATGGCTTATTCTTTTTAATGAAATTATCTTGTTTAAAAAAATCACAATAAAATTACTTTGAAAACTTTTTCAAGTGTTACTGTTACTCCTTATGTTAATTTAGAAAAAAAATAGAGGTTGATAGGGTGCCTAAATTGGTGACCGCTAGATTTGTTGATCTAGAATTTGATCACTATAACAATCATATGCACACACACACACACACATATATAATGTAAAATATATTTAAAATTCATTGTATATTCAATTGAAATTTCCGTCAATCAATAAATAATAACATATTTTTTCATTAAGCATCAGTTATTTATCATAAACCACCAAATAAGAACCATGATTACAAATTGTCCCAAATTGCACTAAAAGTGGCATGATTTTAGTTATAACAAACGAATAAAAAGTCTAATCTACAATCCTATAAATAGACATTTAATTGTTTATTATAAAAAAAATTGAGGGCTATTTTTTAATAAAATAGTTAAATAGAATTAACAAAGTAATAAAAAAATTAAGTATTCTTTATTTTTTCCTTTTTTTTTTTGGTTTATTGAAGTTTTTAATTTAGAACGAAAAAGAGAAGGGCAACAATTTGTTTATATAAGAAAGATTTAGTGATGAAATTGAAATTTCATAGGCAATTACCGACAAAATTGAAATTTCATCGATAAATTATCGACAAAAATGAAAGTCGTCAGTAAATTACCTATAAAATTTAAATTCCATCAGTAATTATCAAAGGAATTTCAATTTCATCGTTAAATTATTGATGGAAATAACATTCTGTCACTACATTACCGATGAAAATAACATTTCGTTGGTAAATTCAGTGTCTAATTTCAGCCGCAAAATTTTGGCATCAATTTACCGATGAAATTTTCGTTTTCATCGCTAAATTTCATTAGTCATATTTGGCGGTAAAATTTCCTTCCAGTTTTTATGATGAAATTCTTATTCCATCACAACCAACGATTTTTCACTTCCATTTTTTCCTATAGAATGAGTTTTCCATTGGTAAATTTTGATCACTATATAAGATTTTTCTTGTTGTGATAAGTGAATCATGAAATTTTCTTTTATATTTCTTACCTTTGGTAAAACAAACTTTGGCGAAATATGTTTTATTTCCATAACTTGGTGAATAGGCAGAGAAAATTGCATAATTAGTCGAAGCAGCTAATGTGCTAGTAGATTCTTTCTAGCCTAGCTCATTTGATAAGCTTACGAAGAAGCGTGACACTAGAGATCTCATAATGAATGTTGGGTCTGGTGGGGGTGTAGTAGTTGTTATTGCTACCCTAGTTAGCAATGCTGTTGCAACTACTGCTCTACCCTAGTGAAGAAGAAGGTAATTATGCATGATGAGGTAAAGAAATTGGTGTTTCTTTGCTGAAAGTGGCTAATAAAATCTTGGTGCAGATTATATAACAAGCATCACCAGCTATTAAATTGCTTGATGAGGCTTTTAAGGTAAAAAAATTTATAGTGGCTTAATTTCTTATTAATCTCTTTTTTATCTTTTTCATTTTAAAGTACCCCTAAAAATATCTTAGTTTGATCATATTTGTTTTTTATAAAAACAAAAATATTAATTAGTTGAGACATCACACTTATAAAATTGATAGTGTTTGTCAGAGAATAATAAGCAAAGTGAATTTAGATGGTAATTCAATGTTCTGCTATTTTTACATGTGCAATTAGTGCTCAAATTAATATGATATTCCTAAATGAATGTAAATGAAAACAATTCTTGAATAATTTCATCTTTTATAACTAATTAACATGCAACCTCCCTTATTTTCCTATGACATGAAGAGTAGCAGCAACTGCTGCTATCAGTTTAGGAAAAGGTCCTGAAAATGCTGGAAAGTTCATTACAATAAGCAAATTCAAATAGTTGTTAAAGTGAAACTATTTGTGAGATTATACATGGTTAGGTTATTGATTATTGTTGTTAATGCGTAATTCATGTTATTAATTATTATATATGTATATATATACTAATTATAATCCTTTTGGCAAGAGATAATCACAGCATTCTTTTACCATTATGGGCCATTGCTTATAATTTTGGAGTTTTTATACTATGAATGACATTAACTAATTGCTTATGGAAATCAAGTGTTCAAGGTGGCACCTTTACTACATATGATGGAGCTCTGAAAAGTTGACCATGATACATTGGAGTTCCATAGGTACGTGGACAACATCATTTTAGACCATTGATGCAAAAATTATGCATGCCATTTTTTATTTTGATGATGCATTTGATGCCTTTTTTGCTTATCTTGATTTTACTTTTTATAAATTAGGTAAATATAAAAGATTTTCTTGATTTTTACACTACAAGAAAATACCCCATTAGCAACGAAAATTGTTGAATTTTTGTTGCTAATAAAAATTAGCAACGGAACGAGTGGTTGTAAATTTGATGATTGCTATTTTTTAGCAATGAAAAATATTTTTCGTTGCTAAATTTAGCAACAAAATTCAAATTTTGTTGCAAAATCCATCCAATTTAAGTTTCCATAAATCAATCAAAATTACCTATGGAATAACATTTTCGCTGGTAAATTTAGCAACAAAAATTAAATTCCATTTCTAATTTAGAAACGAAAAATAAGTTTTCGTTACTAAATTCACCAACCAATAAAAAAAATTCTTAAAAGCACCATCTATCGCTAAAAATTATTATAGATTTTTAATTATTATTTCTTATACATAATACATGTTGATTATAGGTATTTGTTTATATTCATAAAGCACTATAAGCATCAAAAATAATATGACATAAATGCCAATGGCAATAACTAAATCATCTATTAGTTAAAGTAATTTTAGAGATGTTTTAGTCAATGATAAGTGTGAGGAACAATAAACAATAGCTAAATACTGATTATTTTGAAACTAGATACTTCTTTAAGTGCACAACTAGTGGAATTATATTAAACAATGTGCTTCATATTTACAGTATCTCTATAAATAATTACCTAGCAAATAGCATCTGAAGCCTTTCTTGGCAAGCAGCCTCAGCTTTATTAGCAACTTTAACTCTCAACTCTAAACTATGTTCATCTAAAGTGCACCTAAGTGTTTCGGCTTGAGAGTGCACCTTATGTTCTGATTCTCTTATTTTAAGCACATTTATGTACAAAAGTTCACATATTACATATGATAAAAAAATAAAAAGGTATTCATCAAGTATAAAGCAAATCAGCACAAAAAGTTAGAAGTATAGATAACAAAATTGTCTAACTAAAACTATTAGTTTAACACTTAAAGAAGTATTCGCCTAACTAAGACATGAAAAATTTGCCAACATAAAAAAAATAAATTGCCTAGTAATCCCAAGTTCATATTTTGCAAAAGCTAATTAAGGATAAAAAATAAATAAATATCAAAAATAATTTACCGCAGTAATAGATAGGATATCAAAATGCCTATGAGACACATCCATCCCCATAATGATAGTTGGAATCCTAGAGATCATTGGTATAATTGGTGAATGTTCAACTGCTAACAGTGAATTTAACCTTCCCAGTTGCAAGCATTCAAAAAAATAAGAATAAAGTTGATGGGGTAAAAGAAGGAAAAAAAGGAAGAAGAGAACAATATCTCATGCATTCCCTCCAGATCTGAAAAGCATAATACTCTGAATATCAAGGCCTGTATAATTATTCATAGTTATCACCTTTATGAATGAAAATTGGAACAACACCTTGACTAGTAATGCTATGACAATTTGTCTTTCCATTCAAATAACCTTTAATTTCAGGAATACTAAACCCTGCTGCTGCAGGTGCAAACTATGTGATGATATATACAGATGAATAGAAAGAAAAGATATAAGTTTCAAAATCCAAAACTTCATAATAAAGAAAGAGAGATTTATATGAGTATATACAAATTATATAAGTATTTCCATACCAAAATTTAGGGTTTATCTTAATATTATAGACCAATTGAAACCCACCAATCTCAACAAAAACTCCAACGGCGGCAAATAGAGGATACACCTAAGCAAACACACACATAGCATCTTAAAATATCCATAATTCTATCCATATATAGAGTAAAACAAATGAGAGATAGAGAGAAATAAAGAAAGAAAATAGAGCTATCTAGGCTTATAAAAGAATCTAAATTTACCTTAGGCCTAATCCAATGCCATTAAAACTCAATGCTAAGAGAAAAAGATCGGAGCAAGGGGGAGGGATAAAAAAGAAATTAAGATTATATACAACAAAAACAATGAGAGAAATAGAGAAAAATAATTTATACCTAGGGTAACATTAAAAATACTTAAATGCCCCTAATTACCAATGAAAAATTTATTTTGTTGCTAATTTACCAATGGAAATGGAATTTCGTTGCTAAATTAGCAACGAAAATGGAATTCCATTGCTAATTTAGTAATGGAATTAGAATTCCATTGCTAAATAAATAGGAAAACATAATTTATACCTAGAGAAATATTGAAAATACTTAAATGCCCCGATTCGCAACGAAAAATGGATTTCTTTGCTAATTTAGCAATGAAAATAGAATTCCCTTGCCAAATTAGCAATGAAAATGAAATTCCCTTGCTAATTCCATTATAAAATTTTGGTGCTAATATTTTCCTCCATTTTTAGGAATTAAAAACAATGATTATACTTTTTCATTGCTAAAATAAATAATGCCCATCGATTTTAGCAACAGAAATCAATTTTACATTGCTAATTATGTATTTTCTTATAGTGTTCTAATTCTTTTAGCTCTTTTATTTTTCTGTATCTGTATGTCATGAGCATGCTGTAATTGCCTTGTGCATACTAGGATTCATTTTTCCAAGAGAAAAAAGGTTATCTAGGCACATCAAACTTTTCAAAAAACCAAACACCTAAACTCACCTAGCTCAAATAAAATTCTATATTGATTTTTTTATTCTTTTGAATGATTTCCATTAATTACCTGTATTTTTCAATTTTTACAAATAGTTTCATTCTTGACATACCTATTGAAGTGTTCTATTGATTTTATTAGGCCTCATGAAAAAGCATATGTAAAAGCATTGTGAATTTACTTGTTATATGTTCTGGCTCTATAACTATAAAAAAAAGATAAAAAAATTATTAGGACCAATATGTTGTACTTAATTGCATAGAACTTTTATTTTTATTCTATCTCATGATCACTAAAACAATGCTTTCTTAGTGTATCCAATTTCATTAATTAATTAATTAATTAAAAGTATATAGTTCAGTACTCTATAAGTATTATACTTTTCAATTTTAGTTTTTACAAATTACAAAATAAAAATCCCATCTTCAGCTTTTATCGATTTCAACTATACTTCAAAAGGTAGAGATCATGCACCTCACTTTTCTTTTTACTACTGATTTTTATGTATTATTTGCTTGCTTATTAGTTGCCTTCGAGTTTTGGATACATATAAGTTAGGAATGTTGCATTAGGGTTACTTATTGTAGCTCACTAGTTTCCAATTTGGGGAATTTCAACCATTCAAAATGTGAGATTGTTGATAACTCTTAGCTAGTTCTTAGTGTTGAAACTATCATATTGTTTATTCAATTGTTGATGATCAAAACCAAAGAGGTATTTCATATGCTTGTGCTGCAAAAAAATTTACTTTAATGCATATCTGTAAGTGCACATAAGGAGTTATTTATGAATATACATCTCTCATGTATTTCCTGGCCTTGAACTGGGTTTTATGTGATCCATTTTAAGCACTGGAATTGTTTTCTCATGGAATATAGGCACTAAATTGCTTATATTGATCGTGTTGAAGTTGTTCTCCAGTTGCTGCAATGTGGTCTAAGCTACATTTTTAATTATTTTATTTTATTTTGTTGTTCTTTGATATTTTCAATTTCTCAATTGTTTGAATGTTTCAAAGATTTGATAAGTAAAAGTTGCTATTTTTTAAGGAGTTTGTTGATCATGTTAATATGCTCCAGTTAGTTGCTTATTTATCTGATGTATTAGTTATTTTGCTGTATTTAAAAAAGCCACTAACTCTATCAATCAAAAATGGACATTTTCATAACAAACTTCTTATTATTCTCTTCCCTTGTTTAAATTTTATTCTTTCATTTCTAGTTTTAAAAATCTCTAACAAAAGTTGTATCAGTGCTTTATTCTTGAGGGATCTATGACACCTTATATTTTTTTCTTTATGGATTCAAAAATACCTTTCACACAATTAGCACTGCTAGTGTTCGATGGTTACAATTATCACATCTTGACAGCTAGGATCGAGGCATATCTAGAGTAAAATGATCTCGAAAAAGCTGTTGGGAGGATTATAAAGTTCTTCCATTGCCATAAAATCCAACAATGGTGCAGATAAAAAATCATAAGGAGAAAAAAGGAAAAAAATCAAAGACCATAGCTACTTTATTTGTTATAGTCTCACCTAAAATCATCATCAGGATTATAAACATTAAATTGGCCTTTGATGTTTGAAATTTTCTCAAGAATGAATATGAAGGAAATGAAAGCATTAAGGGAATGTAAGTGCTAACTTTGCTCAAGGAATTTGAGATGCAGAAAATGAAGGAATTAGAGACAATTAAGGAGTACCATGATAAGTTACTTAGCATTGTTAACAAAGTAAGATTACTTGGCTCTGAATTTTTTGATTCTAGATTAGTTGAGAAGATACTTGTTACTATCCCTAAACAATTTGAAGTAATTATTTCCTCTTTGGAAAATACTAAATACCCATCAAAGATTAGCTTGGCAGAATTATTGAATGCTTTGTAGGCTAAAGAAAAAAGATGATGATGAGAGATGAAAGTTCTGTTGGAGGAACATTACAGGCTAAAGTACAAAACAATCAAGGAGAAAAAGGCAAGAACAAGAATAGAAGCAAAACTAGTAGCAGTAATGAAGCGAAAAGCAAACCATTTTCTTATTGCAAGCATTGCAAAAAAAAAAGGGTCATCCTCCTTTTAAGTACTGGAGAAGACCAAATGTCAAATGTGAAGAAATGTCAAAAAATTAGGCATCATTAGAAAATTTGTAGAAATAACTTAGAGCAATAAAAAATATAGCTCAAGTGGCAGATCAAGAGGAGGAAGAGCAACTTTTTATTGTGACCTATTTTGCAAGCAATCATTCTTGTGATAAATGGCTCGTAAATAGCGGTTGTACCAATCATATGAAGTTTGATAGAGATCTTTTCAAGGAGTTGGACACTTCAACAACTTCCAAAGTAAAGATTGGCAATGGAGAATACATTGAAGTCAAGGGCAAAGGCATAATAGCAATTGAAAACACTTTAGTTACAAAGCTTATCAAAGATGTATTATTTGTACCTAATATAAGTCAAAATTTGAGTGTTGGCTAGATGATTCAGAAAGGTTATCTTTAAAAAAATAGGTGTTTAACCAAGGATGAAGAAAGGACTATTTTGTTTAAAGTAAAAATGAAAGGGAGGAGTTTTGCACTTAACCCAATGGAGGAGGAAAAGCAAGCAACATTCTCTGTAACAAAAATCTATACAAAAGTTTAGCACCAAAGGCTTGGAAATTTCAATCATATAGTTGTTATGAATATACAAAGAAAGGAATTGGTCCAAAGTCTCCCTCACCTTAAATCTAAAATTCCAAATTGTAAAGTATGTCAATAAGGAAAGCAATCAAAAACTTCCCTTTAAGCAGTCAACTTGGGGTGCTACTGAAAAGTTGCAATCAATACACATAGACCTAGTTAGACTTCAAAGAACTCCATATCTCAATGGAAGTAGGTATTTTCTAATAGAATTTGCTAGTGTGTTTTGGCAATTCAAGCAATGGATTAAAACTCAAAGTGGTCACAAGATCCAAGCTTTGAGATTTGATAATGGCGTGTATACCTCAAATCAGTTTAATTTTTTTATGAAGAGGCTAGAATTAAACATCAAATCATAGCTCCATAAACTTCATAGCAAAATGGAGTTAGTGAGAGAAAAAATCATACCATAATGGAGATGGCTAGATGTTTGATGTGTGAACAAAATTTGCTAAGGGAATATTAGGCAGAAGTAGCACACACTACAATCTTTCTTCTCAATAGGCTTCCTACAAAAGCAGTAGCATAAAAAATTCCATATGAAGTATGTTATAGTTTTAAACCTTCTCTAAAAAATATAAAGGTGTTTGGATGCTTGTGTTTTGTTTATGTTCCTCAGATTAAAAGGAATAAATTAGACAAAAAGGCAAAGTAGGAATCTTTATTATTTATAGCACAATCTCTAAGGCTTACAAAATTTTCCAACCAAGCACTAAGAAAATTTTGATAAGTAGAGATGTGCATTTCATGGAGAATGATGAGTGGGATTAGGAAGGAAAGTAATCATCTTTCATTCATGATCAAGTTTAAAAATTATAACTTAAAGAATATGAGTTGCTCGATGATGTTCTAGTAAAAGGCATAAGATTACTCTTTGATATTTATCAAAGATACAATGTGGTTGTTCTTGAACCATAAAATTTTTAGGAAGTAGAGAATGATCCAAAATAAAAGGATTCAATGAAATAATAACTCACCATAATTGAGAAAAATAAGATTTTGGAGCTGGTAAAGAGGCCTAAAGGCAGAAAAGTGATAGGAGTGAAGTGGGTTTTCAGAACCAAGATGAATGTTGATGGCTTAATAAACAAGCACAAAGCTAGGCTTGTTGTGAAAAGGTATGCTTAAATTTTTTATGTTGATTTTTCTGGCACATTTGCTCCAATTGCTAGACTTGATACAATCAGATTATTCCTTGCCATTGTTGCACAAAATAGATGGAAAATATATCAACTTGATGTTAAATCTACCTTCCTGAATGGCATTCTTGAGGAGGAGATTTATGTTGAATAGCCTGAAGGATTTGTTATGGAAAGGTATGAAAATGATGTGTATCTACTAAAAAGGCTTTATATGGCTTAAAACAGGCACCAAGGGCCCCATACAGTCGAATTGATGAGCATTTACTGTAGCTAGGTTTTAGAAAACACCTTAGTGAAGCTACCCTTTACATTAAAGGTGATGAAATCAATTTTGTTATTGTTTCCTTATATGTGGATGATTTGTTGGTTACAGGAAGCAATAATGAACTTGTTAAAAAGTTCAAAGAGAATATGCAGCTTACTTTTGAAATGACAGACTTAGGATAAATGGCTTATTTTTAGGGAATGGAAATCAAGCAAGAGCTAAATGAAGTATTTGTTTGTAAAAAAAAAAAGTATGCCAAAGAGATACTGCATAAATTTAGAATGGAGAATTCCAATAGCATGCCTACTTTAATGTGTCAAAAGGAAAAGCTGAGCTAGCATGATGAATCTGAAAGAGTGGATGAAACTCTGCACATAAGCCTTTTTGGTTATTTCATGTATCTTATAGCATCAAAGCAGATATTTCGCTTGCTATAAGTTTACTGTTTAGGTTTACTACTTGTACAACTGAAAAGCATCTTAAGGCAGTAAAAAGAGTGATTAGATATGTCAAATGAACATTAGAGTTTACAATTAAGTTTTGTGCAAGTCAAAATTGTTAGTTATAGGGATACTCTGATAATGACTTGGCTAGATCTCCTGATGATATGAGAAGTACCACTGGTTATTATTTTACTCTTGGTTCAGGCATGTTCTGTTGTTATTGTAAGAAGCAAGAAGTGCTTGCACAATCAACAATAAAAGTTGAATTCATTGTCGCTATAGCTGTTGTAAATCAATCCTTATGGCTAATAAAAGTGTTGATTGATCTGTATTTGAAGCAAAAAGATGGCACAAAGGTATTTGTGGATAATCAAGCAGCCATTCCTATCTCAAAGAATCTTATTTTTCTTAAAAAAACTAAGCATTTCAATATTAAATTATTTTTTCTTAGAGATGTGCAGAAAGAAGGATCGATTAACTTAAAGTATTGTAAAATTGATCTTTAACTAGCTAACATATTCACAAAGCCTTTGCCAAGCAGTAAGTTTGAATTTCTTAGAGAAACACTTGGAGTTTGCAGTAACTAAAGCAAGGAAGAGTGTTAAAGTTGTGCTTAAACTGCTGCAACATGGTGCAAGCTAGAATTTTATTTATTTTATTTTATTTTGTTGTGCTTTGTTATTTTCAATTTTTGGGTTGTTTGAATGTTTCAAAGATTTGATAAGTAGAAGTTGCTATTTTTTAGAGAGTTTGTTGATCATATAAACATGCTCCAGTTAGTTGCTTATTTATATAATCTATTAGTTAGTTTGTTGTATTTAAAAAAGGCACCAGCTCTGTCAATCAAAAATAGATATTTTATAGCAAACTTCTTATTGTTCTCTTACCTTTGTTTAAATTTTATTCTTTTGTTTCCAATTTTAAAAATCTCTAATAGATTCCATGATAATTTTCTTTTTTTTTTACATTTCTAAGCATTTTTTCTTTTTGAGATGTTGAATTATATATATTATCTTTCCCATATTACATTTATTATATAAAATTTAAAAAAAATTACCTAAAAAATTAGAGAACTAAAAGTCTATCGGGATCAGTTGAAAAAGTCTACTGAGTAAAACCGAGAGCAAATGTATAATAGAAAAAAGTATTATGGATAAGGGAGAATAATGAGAAAAATGAATTTTAAAATTAAGAGAAGAAATATATCAGTTATGCTTTAAAAATTGAACAACTCCACATCTTTATTTTTTATTCTTAAAATTTGGCATAACAAATAATACTATTTTCTAACAATTATAACTGCCTAGGTAAGAATTTTAGATTTGTTGATTGCTTGGGTCAAATGTTTTCATTTGTAGATATTTATTTGAAGGATTTGTGTGACAAGAAACCATATGGTGAAATTCATTGATATACCTTGTTACTTTCTGTTGAATAATAATTTGGACTTATTTTAACCTTACTCTTGTAGGTTGGAAAGTCTTGCCACTATCAAAATAAGTTTGCAACAGGCTGCATAGTCCAAATCTTATGTTAATGGATTTGGTCATTGAAGAACTGAAAGGTATAAAGGTACAAAATTGGACAATAAGTTGAAATGTAGAGTTCTGTAGAAAGTTTGTCCAATTAGGTTAGTTTTTTTTTTTAAAAAAAATGTTTTATTTGTATATATAATATATCAAAAAAATTTAAATTCAAAAATGTTTAGGTGGATTCATACTTTTATGCATATGCCCATTATATATATATATATATATATATATATATATATATATATATATATATATATATATATATATATATATATATATATCAACTTTTTAAACTTAGACATAATTTGAATTTATACTTGAACAGTGATAGCATTAAATAATTCATTGTAATTAGTGATTAGTAGTTACTAGTCATTACATAATATTCATGGATTAATCCATTAAATACAGTACAATTAAGTAGCTATTATTTAAGAACTTTAATTTTAATCACATAAGTTCTTTAAACTCGAATATACTCGTATTACACTTTACTATTTATCTTTCCATACACTAATTTAAGAATCAATTTTTTTATTTAAATTTGTTAAATTTTCTTTTTTTTAAATGATTAAAATTGTTTGCAGCTATTATTTAGGCACAGTGAGTGCGGAAGAAAATTAAAGACAGATACATTTGTTCAAATACCAAAGTACATATAGATAGAAATGATTTTGCATACATGCATTTATAGTTCTAGAAGAAATACAAAGAATGAACAAAAGAATTATGCTAATAGTAAAGGAATGCATATATAATTGTACGTTCAAATATAAAAGGTCCTGTGTACAAAGGAACTAAACTAGTTTAAAAGCATGAAAATATTGTAGACAAATGAATGTACCCTTGTGAAAGCTTAAGTGCATTGAAGATCTAGGAGATGGAATAGCAAGAGGCAGACCTAAAATGACCCTATAGCTCTAAACAAGTTTAAGGGAAATCAAATGCTTATGGTTCATCCGAACAAGTGTAAGATTAACTTTAGTTACGTTGTATTTTTCATGTTTATTGGATATAATGGTGTTTTTAATTAATAAAGCATGCCTTTAGCAATGTGATTTAACCTGGTCATACCCATTGGCAATGCCATACCTATCTCTAGTTTATGTATTGGTAGTCCACCGATACATTTAGAAACTATCGAAGAAATTATGAAATTTCCTTAAGGTTATATATGTATGTATGTATGTATATAGATATTTATGTATGTACGTGTGTGTGTGTGTGTGTGTGTGTGTGTGTGTGTGTATGTGTGTGTGTACACACACACACACATATATGTATGTATGTATGTATGTATGTATGTGTATGTATGTATGTATGTATGTATGTATGTATGTACATATATATATATATATACACACATATATATATATGTACATATATATATACATACATACATACATACATATACATACATACATACATACATACATACATACATACACACACACACACACACATATATATATATATTTATGAATTTAATTGTGATGCTCTATCATAATAGCAACTAAACCCTATTTATTTAGCTTAAGTACATTTTACATGACATTGTTGTTGTCTTCTACAATTTTTGGTTTCATTGAGAAAATTAAGAAAATTACATGTTAATTCCTCCCACCTTTGTATTAATTTTCTATATGTTTCTCATAGCTTATACTTGCAATGTTCGTCCACTATGTGGATTGAGCTTTAAGTTGAGATTTGTGCTGAGCTTGAATAAGAGATGGATCGGTGGGTTGGCAGATCCAACAGTAGATAGAGATCTAGCAACAAATTTTCCAGTAGCAAATTTAGGAGCAAATGTATCTATACATATTATAGTTATAAGTATATAGTAGGACATTTTGCATATCATTTGTTATTGCTATATATGCATGTATTATTTTAATATACAATTGACAATGATATACATTTGTAAATAACAATCTTTCCATGAATATATATATTTTTATATTACATATTGACTAGTCTATAAATATAAATTTGTTGTTTGTGTCTTACTATATAAATGATGAAGTTTACATATTAATTTAAAAAATAAAAAATATTTTTAATTTAGCAAGAAAATAGCATGTATAATCAGTAGCTATTTAGATACAATTTAGTTATAAAAGCACTCTAGCTAATTCTGCTAGAGCATATTAGTGATAAATATTTTATTGTAAAGTAAATAATAATGATGAAAATGTGTTGTATGGCGATGAAGATATTGTCATCTCAAAATTCAGCAAGAACATTGTTGTAGCAATATGGCAATGAATGTGCTATCGTCGTAAAATTTAGCAAGAACATTGTCGTAGCGATATGGCAATGAACGTACTATCATCATAAAATTTAGCATGAACAATATTGTAGTGATATGGCAATGAAAGATACTATCGTCGCAAAATTTAGCATGAACATTATCATAACAATATGGCGACATATATTATCGTCGAAAATTTCAACAAGAATATTACCATAGCGATATGGCGACGAATATTTAGCAACAACGTTTAGTCCTTGCTAAAATTTGGCGACAACTTATTGTCTTCACTAAATTGCACTACAATGACTTTTGTTTTAAAAGTATTGGCATCGTTAATTTGTTGCTAAATTTATTTAGTGATGAAAAAGCATTACTTAATGACAACTTTTTTCATTTCTATTTTGCATTTTTTTAGTAGTGGTAGCCAAGCTTTAATTTCCAATAGAGAAGTCATGTTTAGTTTGGAAAAGATAATAAATCCAACTTTAAAAGACTATAGTTATAAGTTAGAGGATGCTTCTTGGGCATACAAGGCAACATACAAAACACCTATCAGTATGTCCCTATATCAACTAGAGTATGGAAACCCCTGCCACTTACCTGTGAGTTAGAACATAAGGCATTTTGGATAATTAAATGATGTAATATGGCATTAGATGTAGCTAATGAACATCGAAAATTAGAGTTGCAGGAGCTAGAAGAATTGAGGAATGAGGCATATGAGAGTTCAAAAATTTAAAAGCACAAAACTAAGCAATTCCATGCAAAATGATTTTTAGGAAAGAATTTCAAATTGGATACAAAGTTTTACTTTTTCATTCAAATTTGAAATTACTCCTGAGAAAATTAAGGTCTAGGTGGATTGGACGTTTTGTTGATACTAATATTTTTGTTCATAATGCAGTAGAAATTAAAATTTTAGAGAATGGAAAAATTTTTAAGGTTAATATGCATCGCTTAAAACCATTATATGAGGGATTTTTAGCTTAAAGTAATGTTAAGCCACAATTAGCAGTTCCTGGAAAGAAGAATTAAGCCTAAAAATGTCTGGCCAAAGATGTTAAAGTGAGGCATTTTTGGGAGGTACCTAATGCTTAGCCTTGCCCAAGGCTAAGCTGTTACTATTTCAATTTAAATTTTTACATTTTTATCATTTTTTTATTTGCTACCTTCTTCTTCCTTGGGCTGATAAATTTTTTTCCATCTACAAATGCTGGATGGGATACTAAAAATAAACCTATGGATTTAAAATAGGGTTCTACATGAAAAAAAAGACCAATTTTAATGGTGTTGACCCTTATTTTGTTCATATATAGGTGTAAAGGGTTTAATGAGTTTTTATTCTAATTTATAAGCCTTATCTAAATGGTTTTCATTTCATTTATTCAAATTTTGTTTCACCCATTTACTTACTTTTTACCTTAACCTGAGATTATTTTCTTTTTTATTTTTTTACTTTATGTAAACCTACAACCACCCGTCGCCCAAAGAACCCTCATCAACCATCGTTGATGCACCCCACCATGCTGAAGTCATGCCACATTGGAAGACCATCATGCCAAAGTGCCCATGACGAGCAAGATCTATCGCAATAGATTAAACTATAGTAGAGCCCATAGCATCAAGCGTTGCAGCAAAGCCAACCTTAGCAAGTGCCATAGTAGAGCCTAGCACAGCAATTGTGACATAGCCTACTAGCATAACGTAGAGTGTTGCACCAGTAGTCATAATATAGCCAGTTTGCGTAGCATAGAGCTTGCACCAACAACAGCCAGGTAGTAAGCCAGTGTAATGCAGAGTGCCACACTAGCAGTAGATGCTATCTCGATCTCTATAGACCTACAACCCACCACCACTTATCAAACTCGCAGTCACAAATCATAAATACTCACCAAATCCAACAACCCAACAACATAAAAATCCAACAATAAGAAAAAAGGGCCAGTTACATACCAATTAAGGCAGGTGGAAGTTAAGATGCAAGATGATAGTTTTTCAAATAAATAAAAGACCAAAATTCCATTACCTTCAGCATAAAATGACTCCACCCATGATGATTCAGACATCCCAACCAAGAAATGAGCTAGAATAGGATAAGGAAAGAGCAAATTCCCATCTAGCGCCTTATAAACTAGAAGGTTATCTTACTCAACATCAGACTAGATTTTTTCTAGCACCTTGACTTTTTACATGCTCGCCTTTTTTATGAATCCACTCTAAATGCTTTAGGTGTGCTTGATGAAATAATTGATTTACTTAACAGTATTGGTTGGCATAAATATTTTATGATTATTTTTCAGTGTATGATGTTATAATTAGGGAGTTTTATAATACTTTTAAGTTTGATTACCATGGCCTAAACTTTAATTTGGTGGCACCATTTGCCATTACATTTTGCATGTTTGGCAGTATAAAATTCTTTTCAATCACCTCTTTTAATATTGCCTTAGGTTTTATAATTAAAGAGTACACCAAAATTAGTGAATATATTTACATGTTATGTGATTACCCTTAAGATTTTAATGGTCTAGAGGTCTATGGGGACTTAACTGGTTTACTCAATATTACTGTTATACCTTTTAAATCCAAAGCCTTTTTCATTAAAAGTGATGCACTGAGAGTCATTCACCGATTTCTTGCAATTAATTATTCTACCAGAAATGATGACCCCACTATTATCACTAAAGCTGAATTATTTTTTATATGGTGTAAGTTGAAAGGAAAGAAAGTGAATTTAGGCTATTGGCTTGCTATTAAATTTGAAAATTTATGCATTCAGCCTAAGAAATTATATTTGGATTCTCTGATAACATGTTTAGCTCGGAATAAGGGTCTGGTTCATCTTAACAGTATGAATATGCATGTTGCCTATGATATGCTGCCTATGGATTTAGTCTTTTTATATTGGTTATGCTTATTTACTGTGGAAAGAACGATGCCATTTCTTTTAGAGATGCAGGTTATTTATCTAAGGAAAGTGTTTTCAAGAAATATGCCAAATGTACACTGGACCATCAATCTCCTATAACACCCATATCACAACTCCAGCAACACCTATAGAGGTATTAGCATGGATGGATCGCATAGAGTCATTTTTTACCACCTTATCCATAAATTTCTAGCAATTAAACACCAATTTATATGCATACTTCCAGTATGTGGGGTTCACACGACCTCACCCATTACATCAATGATCAGATGGCTTACTCCTCATCGATAAGGGCAGTCTCTTTTATCCTTAATCATTTAAATTTTTTAAACCTCACTCCATGATTATATTTTCATGATGGCTTGTTCTTTTTCATGCAATTCATGGTAGCCTTAATATTCTTTTGAATTGGAAACATCGAGACTTAATTTAATAGGTGAAATAAATTCATGCATCATCTTAATTTGGAATCCTTGTACTTTATAAACTTATTAAAACTAGTTTGGACATCTATTCTGTTTGTGTGTTTATGATTTGGAAAATTGGTTACTAGAAAAAAAAAGAAAAAAAAAGGGAAATTTGGTAATAATTTTTACTTCGTTGTCCACTTAACAGTGGTCAATAGTAGAGCTAATAGCTGCTTGGAATTGTGTGATCTAAGTAATCAGGTGTATATGAATCAAAACTAGATGCCCTTGCATAAAAAGATTTCTACATTCCATGTAAACAATTTTAATCTTTCCTAGAAAAAATAATAATAAATTAATTAAAACTCTAGTATCTTCTTTCCCTTATATATTGAAATGTATGATTGTGATGTCTAATTTGGTTTGATAAGTTACCTTTATGAATTGATTTAATTATGAATTAAGATATAAGAATATTTGCATGCTTAAAGTACAAAAGTCTTGATATTTATAGTTTGAAAAAGATGTTAAGGAACCCATGTTCTGACAAAAAATTGTAGGAAGTCATTTAGAATTCTTTTCTTTAATTTACCTTGCATATTGATTTGGTCAAAACTTTTAAGATTGGAACTTATTTGAGTGTGAAAGAATTTTTGATAGGATTTATTGTGTAGTTTGATTCATGCTTGAGGACAAGCATGGGACAAGTGTGGAGAAATTTGTTAGCTCACCAAAATTACATATTCTTAATTGATTTTTGCTTGATATTATGCATTATTTTTAGTCAATTTAAGGACTTTCACTTGTTCCATGATTTTGCTCATTGTAGGATAAAATTTATGAGAAGAAATGTTTTCATGGTTGATTGAAACTGGTTTAAAGTAGCACTGGACTTTTGTAGCAATATGTAAACATATCCATTTTGTGCGCAAGTTACCCTAGCTGCCACTTCTGCTCCAACCGATTTTTAGGAATAATCAGACTATAATTTAAGAGATAAAAGGAAGCATTTTTAGAAAATCTAGATTACTTTAGATATTTTTATTTTAATTTCTAAGTTTGAATATGAGTTAACTACTTTCCTAAATTTGAGAAATTTTTTTAGATCTCCCCTTCCTTCTCTATATTTTTCTCTTCAATTCTACAACAAGGATATTTTTTATTTTCAATTTTATCTTTAATTTTATCCAGGGCCATGTGTGGCTAAACAATTTATTTTGGTTAAAATTTAATTCAAAGCCAAGATTCTTCAATACTATGAGTTTGTTCTACTTTATATTTTATTTTAATTTCTATACTTTTTCTTTTATTTTAATTTTTATACAATGTTCATGTTATTTACTGTGATTTATAGAAACCATATCATGATTATTATTTTTTGTATGTTCAAAAAGAGCATGTTGTGAATTTAATTAAATAATAACTAGCTAATTGAAATTATCAAATTCGTAATTGTTTGATAAAATCAATAGTAAGTGGTAATTAGTGTAACAACACTGAGAATGATTGTTGTAATGTCCCAAGCATACATTGGTAAATATTTGTAAATGTGATAGGGACGTAATAGAAGTTAATATAAATGTGAAGGGTAATTTTTTAAATTCTTAAATTGAGGAGTAAATGTGCATTGTTAGAAAAGTAGTAGGGATTGATTAAAGATTTTGAATTCAATTCATGCCAAATGTAAGAATTGAGGCAAATGAGGGATATTTAAAGGGAAAGGGATACTGGCCACAAGGTGGGAATCTGCCTCTCTAATCCCTAAATAACCCATAAAAAAATAGCTACCCAAAAAAAATTATACCTTATTTTTTAGAGGAGAGAGAGTTTGGAGGTTAAAGTTTTAAGGTAAAGAGTATCCTATTATTCTCCTCTTATTTGTATATATGATGAGAATTTAATGATTTGAATGGGTGGTTATATATGAATTATCATGTAAATAAGGAAGAATAATGAAGAGCAAAGAGAAAAGGTAGAGAGAAATTGAAGAAGAGAGTTAGAGCATCATTAAGGTATGAGAGTTTATGTTATTGTTTAACTTTTTTCTAATAGAATAAGATTGCTATATGTATTTTAGATGATATATAGTTGATTTTTGAGTGAAGAAATGATTGTATAATGCATGGAAAGATGATTTGTTCCTTAGAAAAATAAAATAGTGAAAATCTGTTTAAGGTTCTCTTGAACCAGTTTCAGTGTAAAGTACATAACTCCTTCTGTAGATGTCTAAATTGAGTGATTCTAGTTAAATATGAACAATAAGACATAGATATAAAACTTTTTAGAAAACCCCAAAACCTAAATCTGCCTCTAAGGTATTTGACATTTATCTTGAAGTTGACAAACCCATGTTGTTTGTCATTTGGAAAAGTCTATAATGTTTAAGTGATATATTGTGATTTAGAGGTCATATTTGACCGATTTTTTAATTTTTAGAAACTAGAGACATATTGGAACAACTTTGTAGGAGACCACTTTCCCTAAAAACATCGTTTACTAGGTAAAAAATTACATACAAATTGAAACTAAAAATCTGCCTCTGAGCAGAAGGGACCTCACAGTCAATAGGAAAAACCTAATGACCATGACATAGCAAAATTTAAGTCCAAAACCGAAATACAGCTTGGGTTAAGGTCAACAGATATATGCTAATGATCATGACCTCTCTCTATTTATTCTAACCTTGATTTTCAAAACCTGAATGGTCACCAAAGTAAACCTAAACACTTTTAGAGTTTTTAAGTGTAAAAACAAGAGTAATAAGCGATATAAAATGAGTTTAAATTATGATGAATTAATGAAGTAAAGTTAAATGCTAAGCCTTAATATATGAAAATTTGTACAGTTAATGAATACGAATGAACATCAATATGAATGACATGATATAGTGAAACAATTTCATGATGTATTGAATGCATCAACGTCATGTTTTAAAAATAAGCATTAAAATGTGCAAGTAATGAATGAGAGTAAACATGGTACGAGATATGTATAATATTACATGATAATCATGTTAAAGTGTGGTTTCTATATATTTGAAGTGTAAGTGAGAGTACATTGTATAGTGATCTTATTGCATGCTCTTATTAAATGTGTAAAATCTATGATTCTCAATGTAACAAGTGGGATATCCTTGAGTGATTAGTGACTAATGAGCCTAAATTTCTTATAGTAGTGGATAGATAGGCATACCTATGAAGGGGATAGTGATCGCAACTGCTAGCATTGTCAATTGATGGTGACTAGTGTTTCTATGCATTTTGGTATCTAGTGATCCGAAACTTTTATGTCTCTAGTGTTTGATACTACTCGCCAGTATCTAGTGTTTGTACCCGTATCCACCCTTTATGAGAATTCAGGCAATGAAATACAGACATGTATATTGATAATTGATAAAAGATAAAGAACTCTAAATGTTCTTTGATAATGCTAACATATTTGTTGATTATTGAAATATTAATGACATTGAATAGAAAATATATTACTATACAATGTGTATATGTATTGTAATGAGATGGTGTGTTAGTCTTTGCATGCTATGATGTTATGTTTCTTGGTGGATTATATTATTTTTCTCCCCACTGAGCCATTGCTTAGCACGGGTGTTCTTTTCGTGTAGGTTCATAGGTGTAAAGGAAAAGTACCTTTCTTGAGTCAACATCTGCAGGCTACTAGAAGGGTAGCGAGTGAAGGCTAATTATGATAATGTATTATGTTTTGTATAATGTAAAAGATTTGAAATATATGTAATGAACTAAGTTGTAATTATGCTTTAAGTATATTATACGTCATATGTATAAATGTATTTTTGTACAAGCAATTTAACAAAATAATAAGTAAATAAAAAAGTAATAAGAGCAAGTGTTACAATTGTTATATTAAGTAAATGCATAATTTGTTGTAAATTAGTCTCGCTTGTAAGTTGGTTGGCTCAGTTCGGGTGTTTCTAAATCATAAACTATCTATAAGTTAAATTTTTTCGCTCATTAAAGGGTTGTTTATTAGTTAAAAATTAATTATAATATTTCTTAGTTAGCCTATTAATATGGAAAGTTTGGTTGAGAGCATGAAACAAATGACTATAACTTGTCCAATACATAATTTTAGAATTATCTTTTCATCTGTAATTAATAAATTGATTCATGAGCTGTGAATACCTTTAACTAAAATTTTTCATCCATTGATTTTTATTCTAGTTAATTTTCTACAATTTTATGTACTTACTTAATTCAGTATATTAAATTTTTAGTTTCCAAAAACTCCCCTTTTATTTTTATTTATTAAAAATTATGGTTATTTAAGATTAAATTAGTGGTAGTTTCTATGATTTCGATCCTTTTCTTGCCCTATCTACCGTTTATTTGGTTAGAAATAGTTAAAAATTATTTTTGATAGTTTCAACAGCCATCAAAACACATGAAATGAACAGAAGAAGAAAAAATTATGTACGCTTTGCACGAGTGTGGAGTAGACTATAGGAAATACCGGTGTAAAGGGACCAAACATGGGCACACACCAAAAAAAAAGTGACTTACATGATTGTGAAAGAAGGTTCCATACCCGTGGAATATGCTCCGGCATAGATCTTGAAAGCAAAACACAAGTACAAAAATATAAAATACAACAAACAAATAATATATATAGAAATTAAATCACAATGTAGTTGGAGAATTAAACAAACAAGTAAAATTGAATTAGAAATAAAAGTGCACAAATAAATAAATCCAAGAAATATAAATAAACAATAAAATAATTTGCAAAAAATAAATAAAGTGAAATAAGTGAATTAAATTTTGAAATTAAAATAATTCCACACCCATTAAGACCGATTTATACGAATCAATTAGATGCTTCTTATTGATTAAATCCAATCCCTGAAGTTCATAGGGATTATGAACAAAAGAAAAAGAAAACATACAAATAAATTAAATAAGCGTAAATAAATGAAAATATAAAAATTAAATAACAAAATTGAAATTAAACAACTTAAATAATGAAAAGAATTTGATTCTAATCCCTCATGGTGGTATACAGATCTTCGGGATGCTGTAGAATCACCCAAAAAAAAGTGAAGAACAATAAAAATAACAACTATATTAAATAAAATGAATAAAATTACATATATTAAATAAAAGAAAATGTATGAATGAAAAAATGGAAAATAAACTATGAAGAACCCGATATAAAAATTAATATTTTTATAATTATTTTATTTGTAAAAATATTTTTCAATAAATAAAATTGTAAATATATAGGTTGCGTAAAAATATTTTAATATTTAAATGTTTATAACTGTCTTAGTTGAAAATTAAATCTCAACAAATAAAAAAATTCATTATATTGAGAAATTTTATTATTGAAAACAATAATTCATAATTATAAGTATTACATTATAAAATACATTACATGGCAAACAACATTACATAATTGAAAATAATATAAAAAAACTTTCCAAATATGATAGGAATTTGATTACTAACACAAAGAAAGGTCATTCCATTAGATATTAACTAATTCTACCTTGCTTCATTTTTTCTAGCATCTTATTATAAAGTTGTCATTGCATGTCATTAATAGTAAAGGTTTCTATAGTAAATAGTTGCATATCAAGCTCAATTTCCTTCATTTTACCTCTTTTCGGTCACTTGACAATTTTCAATTCCTCTAACTAATACTTTTCTAGCTTTAGAAGATTCTATTTCTTCAATTTTTTTTCTTCGATTTCCCAAACACTTGAAGCTTTCGATTTCCCCTTACCCTTTATTTTTGCTACTTTGGTACTTTTTGCACGAACTAGAGATTCAACAACAACATCATCGGTTACTTGGGTTTGAGGATTTGACAATAATGAGTATGCTCTCATGCACTTATATTTATATATTTATTCACTAGGAACTTTCCCTATACATTAAAAGAGTTTGTTATTTTGGTTCCCTTCTTAACTCACTCCAGTGATTCTTAAAATTGCATTCCTTTTGGTATTGATAACTATGAAAATGTCATATTCCAAGACCCAAGTCGGCTGACCCATCACACATGACAAGGCCCAAAGTCCATCAGCAAAAGAGCACCAAGCATGAGCCACAAGCCAAGTAAGAGGCCACTTGATATCCGATCGGATTGAAAGGACATCATATCTCAATCAGTCCACTGACACAAAGCAGAGCCCATGCCCTCTAATTACTCCTTGTCACTTTGTCATTCACCTACTCTGACAGCCAATTATCACGTCCAAGGCACTCGAGTGCACCCTTCTTATCTCCTATAAATAGCCCAATGCATCGTGGCTCCAGGTATTGAATCTCTGATACTTTTTTTTTAAGAATTCCCTCTCTAGAAAGCTACTAATTTAAACTTTGTAGTGCTTACGCATGGTCCGATCGGGCACTCCTTCTTGCAGGAACTCACATCCAATTGGGAGCAACAGTTAACTCTCTCTCTCTCTCTTTTAAGATAAAGACTTCAACGTCTTATCAATTGGTGCTTTCATTTAGAGACGTGGCTGATTCGAGATCTATTGAGCACACAGCCTCTGAAGAGCATGATTGCCATAACGATAGTTAGGGCAGATCTAGGCCCATAAGGAGAAGAGAAAGATCTCACTAATCTCAAGCTAGGGGAAACCTTATCCCAAAATTCGACGATGCCATCTTGCAACAGCCTGAAAATACCCCCATTACAGTCAATTACATGTGCACTCTTCTTAGTGATTTCACTAAGAGCATTAACCTGACAATCAAGAAAGGCAAAATGCCTAAAACTTTTGAAAGAGACTATGAAGAAGACTTCATGGTCGAAGACTTCAAAAGGAGAAGAAATCGAGGAATCTTCATTAACGATCCACGAGCTCATGACAGCAAAAGAATGGGCATTAGAACTCCAAACAGGTATGATAAGGGTAAGGGGATAATGTCCTCTAGCAGAGATTCCACCTACTACTCTAGCAGATCTTCCACCTCGTCCATTGGTGATGACCTATCATTTATATGCACACCCAGTTGCGGTCACTCCAAAAGATCGAAGGACGATTTTTCCTCCACTGCCATGAGTAGGAAGGACAAATGGCTTAAGCAAAAGCTCAGACAGTTCATCTTAGCATCCCTTAAGAAAGGTATGTTCGAGGGGAATACCTGCAAAAATACTACTTCTCCATTGTGCAGAGAGATAATAGAATTCGAGATGCTTCCAGATGGAGGGACATAGTGATGGATAAGTGCACAGGAAAAATCAATCCTACCACCCACCTGGCAGAGTATTTAACTAAGGTCCATATCTGCACCTATGATGAGAGGATCGCTTGTAGAATTTTTTCCACCACCTTAGGAGGGGATGCTCTAAATTGGTTTCATGACTTACCTTAGGAATCAATAACCTCCTTCAGATAGCTCAAAGAGATATTCACCATATGGTTCATTGTGCAAACCCAAACACCCAAGTCGGTGAGTGATTTGTGCAATCTCTATCAAAAAATCGATGAAAGTCTTAGAGACTACATATATAGGTTCCAAGCCACAATGTTCGAGGTGAAGAACATGAACATGAAAATGGCGACAACCGCCTTAGCTAGAAGCATTATCAATTATCCCTTGTTCGAATCAATAACCATAAGATCACCAGTCAGCTTCTTCAATTTGATGGAAAAGGCTAGGCAACACATCCAACTTGATGATGCCCTGAGATCCACCAGGGTATGAAGGACTAATGTCATGGATAGACTACAATATTCGGATGGGCAATCATTCCACAAAACTCCCATATCTGAGTAGATAAAAAGAAGTCCCGATAGGGCCACCACCTCCAAAATTTTAGGTAAAAGGAAGAAAGTCGAACGAGCTAGGTCCGATCGATGTAACAACCAATCCATTTGGACCTTTACCCCACTTAACACTAACCCTGCCCAGGTGTTGATATGGGTAAAAGAAAAATACAATAAGATCAACTGGCCCAAGAAGCTATCTGAACGGTCAGGAAGCAAGAGGGACCACAAGAAATATTATGAGTTTCACAAAGATACCGGTCATACGACTGATGAGTGCTACTCGCTGAAGGAGGAAATTGAATAACTCCTGCAGAGAGGGTCCCTCAAGAGATTCGTAGGTCCAACCAGAGGGGAAAGTCTTTATAGATAACCCGATATCAAGAGCTACAATTTTAGCTCTGATGATGATAATGAGCTTAGAAACGCCATAAATCTAGACCCATATAGGATATATGCTAGGGTTATAAATATGATCACTGGAGGGCTATTGTATGGAGAAGACCTCTCCAAGAAAAAGAAGGGAAAAGGCATTTATGTCTCCACTCAGGCCAAGCGGTTCACTCTGATCACCATATCCAGTGAGGATGCTCAGGATGTAATGTTCCCTCACGATGATGCTTTTGTCGTCAGGGCCCGAATCCACAACTTTAATGTAAAAAGGATTTTGATGGATAATGGTAGCACTGTAAATGTACTCACACTCCATGCTTATAGAGCCATCGAATTGCCGACCAAGGAGCTAAAATCGAATGCCACTCCTCTGATCGGGTTGGGCAATGTTACAGTGCCAGCGGTGGATCCGTAGAGTTATTTGTTAAACTTGGTAAGGAGGCACTCGCCTATGTATGCAAGATAACATTCATGGTCAGCGATATATTTTTGCCTATAACATTATTTTTGGTAGGCCCTTGCTCTTTCAGACCAGAGCTATCACTAATATATGGTATATGGTGATGAAAATCCCAAAAAAAAAGGGCGTTACCATCCTTAAAGGCGATCAAAAGGCATCTTGAGAGGCGTGTGTCACTATGATCAAGCAACAAAAATGGGCCATGATTATGGAGTCGGGTATAGAGCGATCTGAACTAGAAGAAAGGCTAAGAATGGATCATGTTGAAGAGGTAAAGGCAAGAGAACTATCTACAGGCAAGGATGTCAAGATTGGGACCAGCATGAGCTCAAAAGTAGAGGATGCAATTATACAGTTCTTGATGATCAATCAGGCATCTTTTGCTTGAAAACCAGAAGACATCCCAGGGATTGATCCTCAAGTGATCACACAGAAGCTCAATGTAGACCCAACCCATTGATCGATCAAGTAAAAGTTACAAAGGCATGCTTTCGACTAGAAAAATTCATATCTAAAGAGATTGATAGGCTACTAAAGGCTGGTACGATCAAAGAGGTCGATTAATCGGAGTGGCTTACCAATGTGGTCTTGGTAAAAAAGAAAAATGGAAAGCTACGGATGTGCGTGGACTTTATAGATCTCAACAAAGGTATGTCCAAAGGATAGCTATCCTCTACCAAGTATAGACTAGTTAGTGGATGCGACTACATGTCATGTCATCTACTCACTCCTCGACGTATATGCTAGCTACCACCAAATCTTGATGTGGCTTCTGAATCAAGAAAAAACAAGTTGCATTACAAATGATGGAACCTTTTTTTACAAGGTAATGCCGTTCGATCTAAATAATGTAGATGCCACATACCAGCATCTCATGAATAATATTTTTAAAGACTAGATTGGGTGCAATGTGGAGGTTTACATAGATGACATAATTGTCAAGAGTAAAAGCCCAGAGGAATATTCTACTGATCTCGAAAATGGTTTTTGCACTCTGAATAAGTTTCAGATAAAGCTCAACCTTGAGAAGTGCATTTTTGGGGTTCCCTTAAGAAAATTCTTAGGCTTCATGGTTTCTCAAAATGGGATTGAAGCTAACCCGAAGAATATAAAAGGCTATCCTATAAATACAACCCCTGAGAAACATAAAAGATATTCAAAAGCTACACGGAAGGAAAGATTTATTTCCTCCTCAGCCAAACAATTCACTCCATTCTTCAAGAAGCTGAGGAAGAATGATACTTTTAGCTGGGGAATAGATTGCCAACAAGCTTTTGAAGAGTTAAAAAAATACCTCACCGACCCACCGCTATTAAGCCAACCGATCCCAGATGAAAATCTCTATCTTTACTTGTCTACCTCTAGTAAAGCTATTGCAGGAGTTCTTGTTAGGGAAGAAGGAACCCAGCAGCTGCCTATGTGCTACATAAGCTAGGTGCTCAGAGGTATAGAATTGAAGAAGGGTCCGATCGAGCAACTTATCATTGCCCTCATGATGTGCAAGCGAAAGCTAAGGCAATACTTTGAAATGCATACCATTGTTGTCTGATTAGATCAGTCAATAAGAAAACTTCTTTAGACTATCAATCTAGAAGGCAAGATGATAGGATGGGCAATCAAGTTCTAGTCATAGGATGTGAGGATGAGCCTAAAATAACCATCAAAGTCCAGGCGCTGGTAGATTATATAGTTGAGTTCACCAGCAAATAGATAGATGTTCAACTTCAATGACTGGCATGGGAAATGATCATGGATGAAGACTCAAATAATGCCCGAGGAGGTATGGGGATCGTAATAATAGGACCCCTTGGCATCGCCATAAGGAATACAATTAGACTTAACTTTAAAGTGTCTAATAATGTGGCACAATATAAAGTACTTATTCAAGGCTTAATGCTTCTCCACGTCATCCAACAAGAGTGGGTAACTAAGAAGAGCGACTCTTAGCTTGTGACCAACCAAGTTTTGGGCATCTTCGATGCAAGGGAGACAAACATGATTTAGTATATGGCAAAAGTTAAGGCCGCACTCAAAATGTTGGAAGAGTCTGGATCAGAATGGTTCCTCCAAAAGGTGTTGGGAGGTCAAGTAGTAGCAGACAATTAGCTAGCCAAAATGTCTACCTCCGAGCAAAAAGTGATAGAAGAAAATATCACTATTGTCGACCAAGTCTCCTCCTCCTTAGACAAGCTAGATATGATAGAAATTAAGCAAGCGGATGACATATGGATGAGCCCGATCAGATGATTCTTATAATCAGGGTAATCTCCTGAGGACAAAGCTGAAGCTCAAAAGCTATCACATAAATCACTCAATTATTATATAATTGACGGTGTTTTGTGAAAAAAGGCTTTCAATCATCCTTAGCTCAAGTACGTGACAAGGGAAGAAGGGAACTATATCCTGCGAGAGATCCGTAAAGGCATTTATAGTGTACACGAGGCCAGAAAAGCCATGGCAAGAAAGGTACTTCAAACTAGATATTTATGGCCAAGTATTTTCAAAGATGCCCAGAAGAAAATTAGAAGATGCCAATAATGCTAGGTTCATGGAAGGATAATAAGACAATTGAAAGCTGACTAGTAGCCGATCAGGATCATTTATCCATTCAATCAATGGGACCTGAATATTCTGAGGCCTTTTCCTCAAGGCAAAAGGCAGATAAAATTCCTTATTATAGCCATCGACCACTTTTTCAAATGGATCAAAGCAGAATCTCTTGCAATGATTATGGCAAAAAAGGTCAGGACTTTGCTTGAAAGGACAACATCTACAGGTATAGCTTAACCAAAATTTTTATTGCAGATAATGACAAGTAGTTCAATAGCTCCATCTTCAAAAAATTTTTGCAAGCCATAAATATCAACCTCATATTCACTTCAGTTGCTTACCCATAAAGCAATGGGGTGTTCGAAGTTTCCAATTGGACAATCCTGGAAGGGCAGAGTGTCCTGTGATCTTATAGAACCTCTTTAAGGGCAGACACTAACCAAATGTCATTCTCTCTTGTCTATGGCTCCAAGACAATGATCCCAGTAGAAGTCGGCATCCCTTTCTATCAGATGACATTTTATTCCAATCGGATCAACATCCAGGAAAAGATGTCAAGATTTAGATCTAATAGAAGCAAGAAGAGAAGATGTCTATGCCAAAATTGTTGCCTACAATTAAAAGGTTACTTGATATAGCAATATGAAGGTGAAGTAAAGAACTTTTAATATTGGTAACCTAGTGCTCAGGAAGGCAGACTTAAAGATAGGGAATGCAGGAGTTAGGAAGCTGATGCATAATTGGAAAGGACCTTATGAAATCTCTAAGGTCTTAAACTCGAGCACATACAAGCTCAAAACCCTAGATGGGCAGGACATCCACAGAAGGTGGAATGTCAAGGTATTCAAAGAGTACCACATGTAATCTTCTACCAAAAATTGAATTCAATAAATAGAGAAGTTACTTTCCATCTCCATAAAAGGTATGTTTGGTACGACTTATTTGCTAGGCTTGACATTTATCTCAAACCGAAAATGCAAAAGTTAGAGTCCATTTATTTACAGGTTATCTATATTTTATTCCAATTGACAAAAATCCTGATCGATATAATTAATTTCGATCGATGAAAATCCCAATTGACAATCTATGTTTGGTACAACTTATCTGCTAGGCTTAACGTTCATCCCAAGCTAAAAATATGAAAGTTAGAGTCCATTTATTTACAGGTTTATTTTAATGTTTGTTGTAACTTATTCACTAGACTCGACATTCATCCCAAGCCCAAAATGTAAAAGTTAAAGTCTATTTATTTACAGGTCAAGTTTATTCAAAGAAATTTATCCTTTGCAGGTCTAATGGAATCAATAATTTCTTCGAAGTTAAGTATTATGCAATGATTATGAGTTAGAATGCAAGTTAAAATGCTAACTTGACATATGAAATTATCCTAAAAAAACACAAGTGAATGTGAGCCTAAAGTTCATCTGCTATGCTTAGCGTTCATATAGCCGATCGATCAAGCATTCTAATCGGATCATATGCCTAAGCATCTACGCCTAATTCTTAACTTACACTAGATGAGCGACTGATTATGCTCTTCCAATCAGCCACTAGTTTATAAGTTATCTTTCTACAAGTTCAAAAAGTATTTTAGCAACTTAATTAGTTGATTCAACTAGCCTGGACGCAATTAAAGTAGATAATTTAAAGATACTACTGAAGATAAAAGCATTCATTGAGTTGCATTACAAACATGTAAAAGGAAAATTTGAAAAAAATGATTGCGTTTTATTCATATAATGAATTATAGAAGATGACAGAAGTTACAAACTTTAAAAAAAATCCTAATTTTCTATATCTATAATCTCTACAGTAGATGGCTCCCTAACAGGATCGATGGTAGGCTCGAAGAGCATCACCGCTATAGTGGGTTTAACAGGATCTCCTAAAGGCTCAGCAACAGCTTGGGGAGGCTCCACAGGTAGAGGGATCGCGAGCTCAAACTCAGCCATCTCAATAGGAGGAACTTTCGATGGTGAGGGATCTTTATTTGGTCATCCATCATTCTCTACGCCCTTAGTCTTCCCCTTTTAAAGGGTCTCCTCCTCATCATCACTAGATGAAGGATCTAGCAAGACACTTGGGTTCTCCATCTACTCGAGATCGGCCCCAGGAAAGCATTTTCCAGCCTCATGGATCAGCCTAGATAACAACTTCCCCTGGGCTTCACTCAATTGATCGAGCAATCGATCCTTTTAAGAGGAAAACTACTCCTTATGCTTTTTGTTCCATGCCAACTTCTTCTCATCCAAAGTGGCCTTTAAGATGTCCAGTTCAGCACAAAGTTGGTTATGCTCTACAAGATCTTTGCATTGGCCCTCATTGCCTTAGACGTACTCGGAGGATAAAACTTTGCACTAGGCATTCAGTTTAGCGACATCTTCCTTGAGATTATACCATTGAGCATCATCAGCAGTCAAGCATGCCACTTCCTCCCTCAGCTAGTTTACTTCACCCTATCGAGCCTTTAGTTTTTAGGCACTTTAGAAAGCTTCCTTTTTCAAGGTATCTACCTCCAACCAAATGAGAGAGGCCTCTTTCTTAACAGCATTGGCTTTGATGCTACCTCCCCCTTCAACCGAATGGTATCCTCCAGTTTGGCCTTTAGAAAGTTCCCTATGCCATGTAAGCATAAGCCACTCTTGATCAACTAAAAAAACAACAATGGAAGTTATTAAATCTCTGAGAAATAGTAGACTGCCAAAATAAAAGTAGAAAAAAATGAACTTCACCTCTAGGCTCTATTGTTTAAACAAGGAGCACTCACAACTGAGTAGATTGAGATCTCCTATATCCTTGAAGTCACCCTCTTGAAGAAGACCTTGGCAAATGAAGCTAGAGACTACTTTATCATTGACAAACAAGTCATTGTTTAAGTTCTCCTTGAGTATATCACTTAAGGACATAGATTGCCTCTCAGGGGCTCTTCTTATTGCTGCTTGGGCTGGCTCTCTTTGGACAGGCGCTTTGCCCCTAGCCGTAACTTAGGCATCTGCCGCAGCCACCAGGTCGACCATATTTTTCTACGCTGCCTCCTTAGCCTGCCTTTGTCAGCCTTATCTAGCTTGGTTGTCCTTCTCTGTGCGACCTCCCTCAGAAGTGGTAGGCTGAGAGAACTTGTAGCAGGCAATGCCTCCTCGGAGTTAGACTTATCTCTCAACCGTAGCCACCTTAAAGGGGCTCGACCCTTTGCGATATATGGTGAAGCTATGGACCTGGTAATTATTAGCATCGAACAAGAGGTAGAAACAGCATCAGCAGCTGCTAAAAAACCTCCGATCGGACCCTGACCTTTCAAAGTTTAGACTGACAAGGAAAGCACAAGCCTCCTTCTCTTAGTCTTTTCCTCCCTAGCCATTTGCTCGGTAGCCTTCTTCACCTTAACCCAATCGGCGAGCTACTTTGCCAAATCATCTCTTCTTGTCATTTCGCTTTCAGCTGCAATACCAACAAAAGATAAGATAAGTATCTTTTATTTATGTGATGTCAGTAAAATGCATATGCAATGAACGATAATATCACGTTTTCTCCTTCCTCCAAATCGTAATGCTTACATTGTGTATCTTTGCTAGCATCAGAACTAGAGAACCTAAACAACATCCCCAAGAGATAGTTGGAGTTATACGGCTCCTCTTTTCTTACCACAAAATCCATCAATTTCTTGATGTCGGCCACGATAAGGACTGCTTGGAAGCTAGGTCTTTTAAGCTAGTCGCTACCTTCGATCGAGTAAGATTGACTCCAAACTTGCCGAACATCCCCATCAAGAAGAATTTCTCCTTGAACCCTTTCAGCGAGGATGGGATGGTGAAAAGCTTTCGCTTCAATTAGTTGGTAAAGAAATACTCATTCCTATCACTTCAACCTGAAATATAGAAAAGTGGGCGAAGAGATCCAGCATTGGAGCCACCCCTTCAATTTTGCGGAGGATCTTGAATCAGGCTATAGCCCTCTATCCATTTGGATTTAGTTGGTTCGAAGCAATTTCGTAACCCCTTAACATTACTATATAGAACGTGCCGAATGGCAACCTTAACCCTACATCCAAGCTCTAAAGGTAGCAAATGAACCACTCGTTATTTTCATAACCAAAAGGTCCCTCTATCACCACTATAAAGATGGGGCAAGCCAGCATAAACACTTATGAGGAGAGGCCGTATCGAGAATGAATCTCAGCCACTTCTCTAAGGCTCAGTCGAGAAAAATGAGTGATCGCCGGCCGATTTATGTATGCTTCAATAAAACTCTTATCTATAGACTAACCACTGCTAGAAGCCATTCTTGATGATGAATGCAAATGAATGAAAATGAATCTAGGGATCTACATTAGAAACCTTTTGGCAAGGAATTGGAATAAAGATGAATGTAGCAGATGAAAGAAAAATGAGAGATGTATGAAGTAGGAATTACTTACGTGGATTATCTCATAAGAACTTTGGAAAAATTCCTAGAAACAAAAAGATGAAAGTTGAGAGAAAATTATGGTAGAGTTTCACTAAAAATTGCTAGAAAGTAAAGAAAGAATCGCCTAAAATTTGCCTATTTATAGGCAAAAGCCTATTAAATGCACAAATTTATCTCACCACAAGATGCTCGCCACGTGTTATTGAAGGCATCATTATGATGCAAAAAACGAAGCATCATTCTCGACATACGTACGTATGTACGACATTAAATGAGAAAATAGTTATCTGAACATATGCATCTCTTCAGCTGAGCGTTTTTAAATTTTGAAAATCCTACCAATAGCCACTCTCTGATCAGAGCACCTCAGAGTGAGCTCACCCGATCAGACCCTTTTAGGGGAGATAACTGATAACTATGAAAATGTTATTTTCTAAGCCCTAAATTAGTCGGCCCATCACACCTGACAAGGCCCAAACCCCATAAGCAAAAGAACACAAATCATGAGCATAAGCTAAGGAAGAGGCCACTTGATGTTCGATCGAACTGATGGGACATCACATCTCAATCAGTCCATTGACACAAGGCAGAGCCCATGTCCTCTAGTTGCTCCTTATCACTTCGTCGCTCACCTGCTCTGACAGCCAATTATTGAATCTCTAATACTCTCTCTAAGAATTCTCTCTCTAGAAAGTTACTAACTTAAACTTCGGAGTGCTTATGCCTGGTCTGATCGGGTACTATTTCTTGCAAAAACTCACATCCGATTAGGAGCAACAGTCAGCTCTCTTTCTCTCTTTTAAGATAAAGATTTCCACGTCTTATCAGGTGTTTAGAAAAAAATATTTTATGCACCAAATCCATCATTCCATGTTTGATACACTCCCTATTTAGTGATGTGATTGATCATAGCATCCACCATAACTTTGAGGCCTCTGGTTCATATAGCCCCACAATTTTTCACTGCACCCAGCCCTCTTTTGATGAAACCAGAATTATTTTTCTTGTAGTATTGATTCAAAAAGCATTAGTCTATCGGTCGGTACCAACCATAAGGTCTTTCAACACATTCAACCATGCACTTATGATATTTATTCTATTCCCATCGCCATTAACCAATACAACTTCAACCTTATCATTATTAAGGTTGATTGCATTTTATACCATCTTGGCTAGAAAATTGTGTTAATGGTGAAATCATAGTCGAACCTATAGGCATTTGGCTAAGTCGATTAGATGATCGACTAATACTAGGTGATGCTGATTGTGAACACCTAAATTGGGTTCCAAATTGTGAAGATGTTATAACCTCATTGATAGGTTAAAAAAGTGGGAAATAAAAATTGATATGTTTATTGATTTTGTGGATATGAAAAACAAGAAACTTGGTAATTACAATTTTATGGATTTTTTGGTTCCGAAAATAACGAACTTAAACAATGAAATTGGGATTTGGAATTTGAGTATTTGAAGGGTAGGAAGTTTGGTAATTTGGATTTTGAAGGAGGTTGGAATTTTGTGATTAATAAGTAAAACAATTGGCATTAAATTGATTTGGATCCATTTTTTGGTATATATATATCAGAAAGTTTTATATTAATAAGGCAAACAAATGACCCTTTTTCGGAGTTAGTAATAATCAAATTCCTATCATATTTGGAAAGTTTTATGTATTATTTTCAAGTATGTAATGTCGTTTTCCATGTAATGTATTTTATAATGTAATACTTATAATTATGAAGTATTGTTTTCAATAATAAAATTTCTCAATATAATGAACTTTTTTTTATTTATTGAGATTTAAATTTTCAATTAAGATAGTTATAAACATTTAAATATTAAATTATTTTTACCCAACCTATATATCTTCAATTTTATTTATTGAAAAATATTTTTACAAATAAAATAACTATAAAAAATATTAATTTTTATATCCAAATTGACAACTAAGATTAACAATACAAAATAATTGTATAGATTATTAAATAAACAATTTCATTTCATTTTGTCTACCAAAAAAATTATTTGGTACTACAAGTGGAATTGAAAATGAGACTTACAATAGGAGGAGAGAATCCTACTCTAAGAAAATATCATGATATGTTACCATAAAATACGAGATGTAATTATAAATATCTCTCAAAGTACAAAATGACAAATGTCAAGATCATCCACCTTTTTGCATCGCCAATTTGGTTTTCACCCACGTCATGTAAGCCTCAGGATGAAAACACTCGTGCCACAAACTAAAAATCCTAACAAACAAGAGAGAAATTGTGTGGAAGCAATTCAATAGAGTTTTGGTGTGGAGAATTTTTCTAGCTCTCTACAAATGGAGAATTTTAGTCCTTATATAGGGCTTCAATTAAGGTAATATTCATTACCTTAATTAGGATGAATTAAATTGGCAGTTACAATATTTAGTATAAGAAATAATATCAATCATTAATACGCTACTTAATTTAAATTAGGTAACTACCCATATTAATTCCCACTAATAAAGATAGATTTCCTAATTATGGGAATTCCTAAAATGGAACTAATTCCATGTATATTATTTCCTATTTTGATATATAATTGTTTATATTGAGTCTAATTTCTCATCTCATGAGTCATAGGCATATCCTAAACTCCTTCATCTCCCACTCGCATATGACAAAATGATTTCCAGTCATTCTCTCCTATCATACAGGCAGATAGTTCATGTGACTAACATACATTGAGAACACTAGTGATATATAATTGTTAGGGATATATAGCATCTTAAGAAATATGATATTCTCATAATAGTATGCCAAACCCTAGATAGTTTTCTCACATTCATTGTGTTATCTCATGATCTCATAAAAAATAATTTTCGTATTCACGATTGTGTCTCTACTTATAAAGACTATAATAGGTTAATCGGTGAACCATGAAACTACCAAATGTGATTGAAAAACATCTTTCCCTTTTACTATATACCATCCATCATAGTCCAACTCGCTTTTCTAGTTAGATCTATCAAGCTGAACTTTTTCACGACTCTTTGGAGACTAACTAAGCTAGCCACACTGAACTATACTTCAGGTATAAGTTAAGGGTTCTGAGGGTTGAAAAAATTAGGGTCTTGCACTAGGAAAAATTTGAGATCATTCACAAAAGATTTTCTTCCCTTAGTCAACCTAAGTGAAAATGGTATAATGCATGTGAAATGGTGTTCTCTCCTTTCCCTTAAAGGAGCAAATATCTTATTATAATGTAGTACCATATAGAAGCATAAGGTTGCAATACACCAAAGCATCCAACTTTAGTCCACTTCCTTTAGGACTACTTCTGGCTTTTAGATATAATATGATAATTACGTTTAACATATTAGATCATTCTTAATCCTATTTTGGATCTAAATCCAGAGTACACAATCTCATGCGCAGCTTTATCTTACATGTTAACAAGACTCATCTTGTAATTTTTGCAAGATGACACTTTTATTTTGAACAGATTCTTGAAAATTACTTTGTTCAAAAATTGCCTCATATTAGATTTTAACTTATTAACAAAACTAATATAAACACTCGTGTGAGCGGGGTTACAATGTTCACATATAAACATTCACACTCATGTATTGTCAACAATGAACTCAAATATTATTATTCATAAATAATAATGTCAAGATATTACAGTATAAATCAAATTCTATGCAAACTTGAGACCTAACATGTCTCTCAAATACATCTTTTGATACAGGTTTAGTTAAAGGATCTGCTATCATATCATGCTTAGAAATATACTGAAAGTTCACTTTTCCTCGTGCAACAATATCTTTAGTGTATTGATACTTAATGTCGATATGCTTTATCTTACTATGAAATTTTGAACCTTCAATGTAAGCTATCGATGATTGATTGTCACTATGGACTGCCATAGATTCCTCTAAGGTAGTTACATTTAGATGATCCATAAACCATTTTAACCATACTTCCTCTTATACTAAAATTGAGGAAGCGAAAAATTCGGCCTCCATTGTCGAAAGGGCTACCCAGGTCTATTTCTTGCTACTCCATGAAATGTTATCCTTGCCTACCAGAAAAATATAACCTGATGTGGATTTCCTTTCATCCACATCTCCTTCCCAATTATCATTTATATATTCTCTCAATTACAGATCCTTTCCTTGAAAATAAAGAGAATAATTTACGGTGCCTTTGAGTTATCTAAGTATCCTTTTAACCACCTTCCAACGTGCTTCACCTGGATTAGATTGATATCTACTCACCATACCCATAACATAACATATATTAGGTCTAGTAGACAACATTGCATACATCAAATTTCCCACGGCATTAACATATGGAACGTTCTTCATACGTTCTATCTGCTCTTTTATCTTAGGACACATGCTTGTGCTAAGAGACTGATTCTTAGCAATGGGGTTATCTATGGGCTTACAATTTTGCATATTAAATCGTTCAAGAACTTTGTTAATGTATATCTTTTGAGATAGTGATAATAGCCTTCTTAAACGATCTCTTAAAATGTGAACTTCAAGGATATAATTTGGTTGACCCATGTCTTTCATCTTAAAGTTGGATGACAACCAATCTTTGATTAGATTTACATATTCTTTGTCATTTTCTGCTATAAGTATGTCATCTACATATAATATTAAAATGACAAACTTATTTCTGAGCTCTTGGAATAAACACAATGATCTTTATCAATCATGCTAAACTCATTCGATATGATTGTTTCATGAAATCTCAAATACCATTATCTCAAAGACTATTTTAGACCATATATTGATCTCATAAATTGGCAAACCTTATGTTTGTTGCCTTCGTTGATAAAACCTATAGACTGCTCCATATGGATTTTTTCTTTTAATCCTCTATTGAGAAAAATAGCCTTTACGTCCATTTGATGTAGCTCTAAGTCCAAACTAGCTACCAAGGCTATAATCAACCTTATCGATGTAAATCTAACAATAGGTGAAAAGTCTCGTCATAGTTAATTCCTTTCTATTATGTAAACCTCTTAGTGACTAGCCTAGTCTTGTATCTTTCGATACTACCATCAATTTTTCATTTTATTTTGAGAATCCACTTATTCCTAATTGGTTTGCATCCTTTAGGTAGAACAACCAGTTCCCAAATATGGTTCGATTTTATGGAAGCCATTTCTTCTTCCATTAACTTAATCCATTTATCTTTAGCTGGGTATGAGAGAGCTTCATTTACATTTTTAGGCTCACTATTATCTTATTGTGTAATCAAGAAGGCCTAATTCACACCTTCGATCTTAAGTTGTCGATGCGAAACACTTTTTTTTAGATTTATACAATTTTGAATCTTGATAAACATGTCTCATATATTCATCATAGTTCGAAATGCTCTCACTGGGATTAACCTCTATGCTCCCACTCAAATAAAGATCCTAAATATCCATACTTCCATTGAAGTTATTCATGATCATCCTCCCACTAGAGGATGGATGCCCAACATCCAAACCATTGAGAAAAGAGTATTGACCTTCTTCTTCAATTTCCCTCCTATTCGGATGGAAAGATACGAAAAGTTCATCTTTTTGAATTTCTTAAAAAGTAAAATCTTGACTTACTTTGCCCAACTTCGAAAACTCTTTTTCTAAAAAGATGATATCTCATGATTCAAATTCTATTACTAGGTCATTTGCTTGCTCACCCACAAATACGTATCCTTTTTATACATTAGAATATCATACAAAGATACTCTTTTTACCTCTTGGTCCTAATTTATCAAATTTATTTGAGGTATCATGGATATAAACAGCACAACCCTAAGGACATAAATGACTCAGGTCAGATTTTCAACTAGTCCATAACTTATAAGGAGTGGAAGCAACAAACTTAGAGGGCACACGATTTAGAACATATGTGATCTTTAATAAAGCATCTCCCCAATATTAGATGGGTAAATTTGCTTGAGCCATCATAGAACATACCATGTCTAAAAAGGTTTCAAAAAGAAGACATAAATGTCTCATTTCAAAACAAAAATAGGATACATAATTCCTAGCTTAAAAGTATGTAAAAAAAAGATAGTATCATAACACTCATGTCAATAAAAATAGGATCCCTATAGATCCAACACTATCCTAGTGACTAGAATAGTCATCCTAACTATATGCATTAACTGTGAGGGCACTCCATGTATATAATCATGAAACCATAGGTGATTCGCTATACGTCTACTCCTGAACCTTATCTCAGACCGAGTATCATTCCTATATACTTTTCATTTTGCTACCTTGTATAAAAACTTAATGATATAATCTTTATAATTTTCTCTCCGGCACTCAATAAATAAACTCTGAAGTTTCACATAATGGCTAAATGATTTACACATGATATCATAAAATAACTTATCATTCCATCCTCTATCCAGGCCACCAACTCATATACAGTCTTGCATCTTTCTATGCATCCTAACTATATGATGCACAATAGCATTAATGTCATCAATTTTTTCCTTCTTCTGAAACCTCATATGACAGACCTTATGCGCTTGTTCATTGGCCAAAGCAATTCCTTGAGAAGTATGTGGAACGATAGGTGTCCTTATTATCGTCACATCTGTTACACATAATAGAAAATTTTTCAAAAAAGTTAGTACACTTATGTACAAACAAATGTAATTGAAATTCATTTTAATCAAATATAAGGACAAAATGTACATAAATAATTTTCAAACAAATTTGAAAATTAAAAAAGGCAGAAAACACTTTTTCTTTAAATTTTCATAAATTTTTCAATAAAATAATTTATAAAAAATATCTGTTCCTCAAAAAAATATTTTAAAAAACACCATAAAATGAAAAAAATTATGAAAATCATAATTGCAAAAAACTAGGTCAAAAATGGTGGTCGAAGGAGGCCTTACGTGCTTACATGCCCCGATGAGAGTGGCCTTCACACGCAGCAGAAAAACCATGCGTCAAATGTGGCATAATGCCATGTGGTGTGACCATAATTAGCCATGTATCACCATGCGACCTGACAAATCGATATGCGTTGCCTTTCATTGGTCCATATGGATACAGTATGGCATCAACTGGACTGACAAATAGACATATGGCACGACCACATTCTGCCATATGTCAGCCAATCATTGACCCATATGTCGACATGTGGCATGACTCATCAAGCCATATGTCTGGCTGCACCATAGGATGCCACGTGGTATGACACACCAAGGCATATGGTGGACCGCATTTGCCATATGTCAACTTTCAGTTAGTCCACGTGGTGCCACATAGGACCAAGTGGATCCCCTATTGACACATCAGCTGACATGTAACACTTCACCATAAGGCTACGTGTCACCCTCTCATTGATCCACATGATTAAGTGATATTTCACTCAACGCGTGGATCTAGTGCATGCTGGGGAATCGCCTTCTAGCATGCGCCCAGCATACTAGTGGCATGTGCAATACACGTGTCACCTTTTCGATGGTTTTAGGCTATCGAATTTTTTCTAAGGGGGGATTTTCGGGATTTGTGAGTTCAATTGTATGATCAAAAATAAAAAATTCACACTTGAAATTTTAATTACAGATTTTAAAATAATTATAATATTTTTCGATGTCCTTAAATACAAAAAATATATATATAGACCAAAATTTAATAAAATACATATAAAACAAATTTGATATGCATGCGAAATATCTTGTAATAATGTTTGAATTTTCATAAAAATACATATCCACAAATAAAAATATTGGAACGTAGAAAATATGGCTCTCATATCAATGTAAGAAAATATCATGACATATCACGATAAAATACGAGAAGTAATAATAAATACCTATCGAAGCACGGAATCACAAATGTCGAGATCGTCCATCATTTTGCATCACCGTTCTGATTCTTACCCATGCCACGTAAGTCATGAGATGAAAATACTCGTGCCATGAACTAAAAATCCCAATGAACAAGAAAAAAAAATGTGCGGAAGCAATACGGCAGAGTTTTGGTATGAAGAATTTTCTAGCTCTCTCCAAATTAAGAATTTAAGTTCTTATATAGGATTCCAATTAAGGTAATATTAATTACCTTAATTAGGATGAATTAAATTGACAGTTAAAATATTTAGAATAGGAAATAAAATTAATTATTAATATGTCAGTTACCTAATTTAAATTAGATAACTGTCCATATTGATTTCTACTAATAAAGATAGATTTCCTAATTATGGGAATTCTTAAAATGAAATTAAAGCCATATATATAATTTCCTGTTCCGATATATATTCATTTATATCACGATTAATTTCTCATCTCGTGAGTCATGAGCATATCGCAAATTGCTTCACCTACTTTTTCATGAGTGCCACTTTGTATGATATAGTGTCCACATGATACAAAAATGAATCCCACATGAGTGAGGCTTGTACTCCACCATTGGACATGTTATTATTTCTTTTGCATAAAAATTAGAATTTACAATGACTATATTTACAAAAAAAACACGGTGGACTGGAATCAAACTTTGATTCAATTGGCAGTTGTTTTGGATGTGGGATTCAATTTTGAAAACATTGCCTAGAAAATATAATAAAATTTCACATGCTTTTGCAAAGTACAAAGTTTATTCCCCGGAGAGATTTGGGGGACTGTCCTTTATACATATGTGTATGACTGTATTTGAAAAAAAAAAAACACGGTGGACTGGAATCAAACTTTGATTCCATTGGCAGTTGTATTGGATGTGGGATTCAATTTTGAAAACATTGCCTAGAAAATATAATAAAATTTCACATGCTTTTGCAAAGTACGAAGTTTATTCCCCGGAGAGATTTCGTGGACTGTCCTTTATATATATATATATATATATATATATATATATATATATATATATATATATATATAATGATTTTTTTATAAAAATATTAAAAATTTTATAAATAACATGTTTAGGGATGTTTATGATATGATACAATTCAAAGATTTATAAATTTTTGTATTATTTTAAAATTTTAAAAATTAAGTATTATTATTATTTTGAAAATTCAGGATAATTTGGTACGCTTCAATTCAATTTTTCGATTCTTTCTGTATTAAATAATATAATACAATACATTTTGAAGCTTTTAATAATTCAATATTTTTAAAAATTTGTCAAATAAATTTACACAATAATAAATACAAATAAAATTAAAATATCTCAATAAGTACGAATAAATTTTATATTTAAATACGAAATTTAAAAGTTAACATTGGACAATTTTCTTTTATATAATGTTGACACTAATTTGAGAATTTTGAGCAAAATTTAAACAAAATAACACAAAGATTAAATAATTAGACCACAAAAAAAATCTAAACATCAAATACAAAATTTAAAAATTTATGCAAACATAGTTTTTACCTTACTCAAACTTTTCAAAATTTTCAATTAATACATCTGAAGCCAAAATTATAGCAATTCTTAATTAATTTTGGCAACAAATGAGAATTTTAGCTGTAATCGGAGTTAAAGAATTTCTAAATTCATCTAGAATTCTCCCCGCAAGTGTTAAAAACCAATCCAAAAGGTATAGTCAAGTATTGAATGGTCAAGATCTCTTTGGTTACTTTAGCCAAAATTGAATAATTTGATTTATTCATATTCCACCAACTCAAAGTATCATAATCAAGATAATTTTTTATTGATATACATACTCTGACAAGTATTATACTAAAAATAAACAAGCATTAATTTAGTGATAATAAAAATAAATAAAATTAATTGATGAGATGATTACATACTCATATAATTGTACAAATTGATAAATTTCATTATACATAATAATTGTATATAATTATAATATTAAATTATATACTCATAACTCGATTAATTATATA